>CM021109.1:551868659-552284068 GCA_007115665.2 Sequoiadendron giganteum
ATAGTTATCAGCAAGAAGTTTTACCAATTCCGTATTCACAAAGACATTAGGGCATACCAGTTTCCCCACATTCAACTTCCATGGGTTGCAAACTGGTTCAAAACGGTGCCTTCTATGATAATGGAAATTGAAAAGCTCGTAACCCCTAATTGCAGTCCAGACATCACCTATGAACTTACATTTGTCATCCAATTTATCTACCTCAGCCCTAAGCTGTGCAGATCTCCTTGCTTTTGGGCCCGAGCCAGGCAGTTGGTCAATAAGATCCTGATTTAATCTTCTCTCAACGCCCTCCTGTTCTGTATCAACCTTTTGCTTTTTTCCTTTTGATGAGCTGGTCACAGCCAGCTTTCTACCTTTACCCTTTCCAGAACTAGAGGACTCCATTTTAAAATTTATATAATCGAAAACACAAGAGCCAAGAAATAATCACTTACAGTCTTATACTTTGAGCTTTTCAAATTGAGAATAGCCCTGGTTCTCTGCTTCTCACACCAACTCTTCTGCAATCATTTCGGATAAAAGAAATGATTCAATTCCTACTGTATTATTCCGTCACGCCATTAATGAAACACGAACGAACATCAATTTGAAACTGGCACTGTCGCATCAGATGTCCCTTCGGTAAGAGATTTTCAAATCTGGGGCGAAATCATATTCAACGTCTATCACACCCTTTCGTCAAGACAAAAGTATAGTCTTATCGAAATTCAGACTCCAAATATGACAACTGCTACTCCATTTTACATGTCGTCATAACATTCTGAGTCGGGGAAACATCACATAGATTCCACCATCTCAAACCGATATACATCCCCTTCACACTGTGGTTACCAAGAAACTTTACCGTTCTGGCCGAAAACTTAACACTTTGGCATATCCTCTGAACTGTCTCACCGAAAAACTATAACTGAAATTATATTTTCGGCAAGACAACAAAGCTTCGGGAAGACTCATACCGATATCAAATGTCTTATTGAAAACATCTCCATAGACTTCTTTCATTCGGTGAGACTTACCTCGAACCACTTTGTCGATGTAACATTTGAACCTCGATGAAGCTTACGCCGAAGGATCCTTTTCTTAGCGATACATATCTCCATTGGTATATATATCGAGTCAGCAAGACACCAATACCTTTTCCAGCAGTCCCAAGATTTCCTTACATCAAGTTCGGCAAAACAAATGTGACCTCGCCAAGACTCTCCCCGAAGATTTTAAGTCACATCGAAATATTTCACATATAAGTCAATCGGCAAGACATAAGGATGTCGCTATGACTTCATGCCAATACTTATTAGTTAGGCCAAAACGACCCCTCCATACTCCAGTCGGCAAGACTTACTAAGTTCGTTGTGATGTTATGACGATGCTCCAACATATGCCGGTATGAGTCTTTTAGTTGCCGAAACATTCTGCAAAGTCCCACCGACTATCTGCAACCAATACATGTTAATGATAACACATCTCGGGAAGACTTCTACCATGTCTTGCCGATAGGGATCTTTTAATGAAACAAAAGGGAACAAGTGAATTCAAGAAGGGTCAAACAACATATAATAGGCCAATTAATGACATGAGGAGATTTTATGCTTAATGTAAGGGCTTTAATGATGGAACCTCACAAATACAATAGGCTGTAAAATTTAAAATTTCTACAGTTCCAACAGTGGCTCCATCTGGGGATGAATGATAGCAAGATCATTGCAAGGATTCAGATCTTCTGGGTGAGCAGACCAATATCAAGATGATGAACATAATGGAGTAAAAGGCAAGGCAACAAAACAAAGGACCCTATACTACTGTGCATGGAAAAAAAAAAAAAAGGGATCATCAAGAGCTGTCCATGCACTGGCAACTCCCAATCCCCTGAATTGTTTTAAGAGAAAAATTGTATCCAAGCTATTACTGCAGGCAAAACACAATGTTGGCATATCGATTCCTGGATCTCACCTATAAAGGACCTCCTTGGTAGGCTCACTCAGTACACAATATCACATGCCTACAGAGAAGAAAACAAGGCAGCGAACTTTTTGGCAAATTGGGGTACGCAACAAGAAGCTAAGGTCCTCTCAAGCTCTACCCTCACTCAATGGCCAGGTCTGCAATAAATCCTGGCAAACGATCTTACCCAGTGTAATGATATCACCCCCCTTAAAATCATACCTAGTGTTAGGGAAGGAATGTGTTGTCCTTGACCCGTGAGCAAGCACCTCCCCTACTCTTCCATGTGAACGTCCTTCATGTCTAGTCATGAGGCTATTTCTAGTGCGACCGTTGGCTCAATACTCATTCCACTTTAAGAAAAGTTATCAGTTGTAGTAAAAACTTGCATTATGGTGCATCAATTCAGCCTAAGTTGTCACTACGTCTCAGAAACATTGGTCGACCAGTGCGCTAGGCTCTTCTCCCTCCATAATCACCAAGCTTGTGTGGCGGTGGTCCAGCTAGTGAGGAAAATCATTGGGGACAACCGTCATTGGTGTGATGGTAAATTCTTTCAGACAGTGGTTTGTTTAATCATCGACATTGCGGAATCCCAGACCAGGGCGGAAGTTCTCTTCCAAGGTTCCATAGCTACTACGTATGCTCAGGCCATCGTTGGCTCCATTCTAGATCTACCAAGGGAGGGAATGGTCAATTACCTGGCTATGTACTTTGACCCCTCCTATAGAATCGAGCTACACCCCCAAGACTCTGACTACAACACTGAAGTAAGTAGGATGGTCGATGCTTGGGAAACATTTTGGGCTGAGGTCATCAACAACAACATGGGTGCCTTCGATAGGATCATGCATCAGGGCCAGTCATGGCTAAGTGAAACATGCTTGGAAAGGATCATTCAACTCGGTAGATGTTTTGCAGTGATTTATCTGTATCTGGCTAATTAGCTTGCCTAGTCCATCTGGGCAACCATTGCCTCTTCCATTGTACTTGGGTGCTACCCCCATTCTTGGTAGCTCTTACCTATATAAAAAAAACACTATCGGGATCGAATTAAAAACTATTATCGATATTTCAAAAATAACGAGTGGGCTCGAAGTCAGAACTAGAATGGTGATCGGAACCGGGACCGGAATGGAAACAGATTCAGTTTCTTTCACATTTTCTATTTTCACATTCCATTTCGGTTCTGATTCCGCCTCCACCTAGGCTATCGCTATATTAAAATAAAGCGTCTCACTATAAGTGGAGTTGGAGACAGGACAGAAAATGGAATTGACACTAATTATAAAATACACCCAAAATCTAAATCAATTCTGATCCCGCTTCCGCCTAGGTTGACCATGGCATCATAAATGATTTTAACAGTCTAATGCATAACTCCATGATTAAGGACTACATCATTTTTAAAATGAAAAGAGGCTTAAATATAACATGATAAGACCATGCCCAAATGACCGTGGGGCGACTATACTTTTAGGGCATCATATTTAAATTAAGCACGAACACAAAAATGCACCAAGAAACCCTAACCTAAAAACCCTCGATTACAAACAACTAGGGCATGAATTTAACCCTTTCTAAACTAACCAGACTAAGTGCGCAAAAGATTCTAAGTAAAAACTACCATTTACTAAACCCTACTTACTGTAAAAACAACATTTAACCATAAACATTTGAAAATTAGGGCACCACGACTCGGTCACAGTTAAAACATGAAAACGACCATGTTTAACAAACTGACAAGAAACAAAACTATAAAAGTAATATAAAATCAAGAAAAACGTAAACAAAAGAAAAACCAACGAGAACATACAAACTTACAAAGGAATTCGCACAAAACCAAACAATCCAAGAAGAACATAAACAGAAAACGTGAAACTACAAAAGAAAGGCAAGAATAGGAAACCCTACCTCAGATGCAAATAAATAGTTAAACTCCCTGAAACAATTCGCGTGCAACTATCTTTCTTTCAATCGATTCACTCCAGAAAAGCTCCACTACAACTCTAGTTCGCTCTTCAATCTCTTAAGAATAGTGATAATAACTATTCGTTAATCCCTAATTAAGGTAAAACTCAGAGTTTCATGCATGCCTAGCACCTATCATTAATGCATTAAATATAGTAGAGTGGAATCGGAACTGCAGACGAACTAGCACATCACTGCTGTGTGACTTCAGTAAAAATTCAGTGACAAAAAAACCCGGTGGGAGCGGAATCGGAATTGATTACGGATCTGGAAATTTGAGTAATTTCTCAACTTGGTTCCCATTTCAGGTCCGCTTCCGTCAACAAAGATAAAAGCGAAAAAAAATGACAAAATAAAATAAAAAGACTGACACAAGAAAACATAACATAAAAACTTAGTCTAAAACAAAATTCCAAAAAGCGAAGGCGAAGACGGAATGAATTTTGATTTTGGAACTTCAAATAAATCCAACTTAACTTCCACCTTGGCTCTGACTCCGAAAAAGACAAGACAAAAGGTTTCAAAAGAAAGACTGTCAAGATGGGGATCGGGACGAGTTTTAAAGGAAGTCTTAAAACCCAATTTAGTTCTGGTTTTGGTTCCGGTTCCGACAGACTAAACCAAAAAAAAAAAGTGTTTGAAAAGAAAGACTTCAAACTTTGTTTGAAAATCAACCAAGGATAAAAACATAAAGGGGGACCCATTTTTACCAAGGAAAAATATGGGGTGGTTATGCAAGGCATAACACATGCCACTTGAAGTAGAAGCTTGATTCTCTAGACACTTCCATGTTGGATGACCAAACTGATTGGAATGATAACACCTTCCTGAAAATGAACTTGAACCTCTACCTCCACCAAATCTTTGTCTGAAACCTCTAAAACCCCCTCTTTGATCAAAAACTTGGTCTTTGTTTTTTGTTGCATCTTCTTGATCTTCATAGGTTTTCCTTGTATCTCTTCCTCTACTAGTGTTGCCTCTTCCTTTTCTTTCTTTCCTTCTTTTTATTTGATCTTCTACCTTAGCAGCCAACTAAAAACATTCTTCAACTGTCCTAGGTGTAGTAAGACTAGTCAACTCTTGAATCTAAAATCTCAAACCATTCATATACTTCGCTATCTTCTCATTTTCATCTTCAACATGACCAAACCTAATTATTAGCTTGTGAAATTCTTTAGTGTAGGCCATGACATCCTTTTCCTTCTGCCTTAAGATTTGAAACTTCGTTAAAGTTTGTATTGCATGATCACTTGGAAAAAAATGACTCTTAATCTTTGACACCATCCTATCCCATGAACTTATTTTTGCTTTCCCCCTTTTCACTCTTTCCTCTTGAACATAATTCCACCATGTAAGAGCAAGACCTTTCAACTTAGTCTTAGAAAACTTTACTTTTTGATCTTCAACAACCTCCATGTACTCAAATTAATTATCCAATGCATCTATCTAGTCTAATACCTCTTCAGCATCCAACTTGCCACTATACATTGGCAAATCTATTTTCTCACCAAAAGAATCTCCTCTAAAAACTTTTAGCATCTTCACCATCCTTCTCTCTTCAAGATCCAACTCATCATCTTGGAATCTACCTAAAGGATTTTCATTCTCACCCTCTTCCTCTTCCTCTTGGTCACTTTCCTCTTTAGTGGCCTTTCATCTTCTATGCTTTGTCTCTAAATCTGAAAATCTGGCTAAGATTTCTTCTTGGAACTCCTTTAACAATTTAATCTCTCTTGCAAGTACTGCACTACCTTTAGGAGGCATCATGTCTCTTCAAATTCCAACTTTTCTCTTCTTCAATCTTCTACTTTTCACCTTCAAAAGATCTAACACCTATGCTATGATACCAATTGATGTAGAGTAGGGAGGAAAACCACACACAATCACAATTCACTCTGTCTCAAACAACTCTTCAATCCACAAAACCCTATCTAGGGCGATTTCTCACAAAATCTCTCAATTTCCCTTGTAGGTCTGCAAACATAGTTTCTTGAACATATATTCATGTGAAGGCCTCAAAACCACTTCTCACATAGCATTCCAAATACCCATTGGCCTCTACTTTAATATATCAAATTCATGCTATCATTTGTTTTGGGACATCAACCCCTAAAAAGGACTTTTATTCTAGAAAAGGCTATAATTAGCCCTATTTTCCAAAGCATCTACCCTCTAAACACTTCCCCAATCCAAAATATCTATTTCAATACCTTTACCAGGCTACAAATAGCCAAAAAAAAACAATCTTTATCAAGAGGAACACCCACCAAGTCAACTAATCACCAAACCCTTATTTAGGCCTATTTAGGCTTCCCATAGGAGGATTTATAGAAACTCAATACTTAAGGGTTTGTTTCACCCTACCACCACTTCCAAAACATCATCCTAAGTCTTCACGTTCTTCACAAACTATTCCCCGTCCTTTATCAACACTATTACATCAAACTAGAACACTTACCCTCCATTTTTGGCTTAGAACATGCATAAAATTAACTAGGGCATCATTCAAAAATAATCCAACTTCCTTCACTACCCCTAAAAAACACACAAACACAACAATATAAACCTAATCATTCCATTCCACCAATTAATCACATTCTTCACCAGGTGGAATGGCTCAAATTTCCATTTTCACTCTCAAAACCCTTAAATTTTGAGTTTACAGGCTGCCTACAATAAAATGACAATAAAAACTTTTTTTCTTTATGGAATCAAATCACACAAAATCAAAAATTCTCTTAATACATGTCTCTATCCAATCCAATGCACTTCTAATAAATTTCCTTTAGTACGGACCCGTACAAGGGTCTAGAACAACAGATTTTTAGAAAAATTATAGAGAAAATAAGGTTTATTCATTGTTTCAACTTCAGTACAAAGTCTCCAAACTTGCCTCGATGCTTCCCAAACCTTTTTAAACATCAACACACTTGACTCAACCATTTTAACTACTCTTTAAACCCAAATGACCGTTGGGCTTCCACATCTTGCATTTTTATATTTTTGAACATGAAAACATTTTGACAATATTGACAATTTTTTGCAAAATGGACTCAAAATGACTCTAATTACCTTGCACTTTCTCTATTATGACCTTATTAGACCAAGTAAACTAAAAAAACTCCAAAACCAAACTTAAGACCATCACATGACCTTATTTACAAAAATAGACTTGGTGCCCATGCACCATAAATTTAAAAGTATATCTATAATTAAAATGCAAGTTTATGATGTTATTTATTTCTTTTGATCATATTCATATTATTAAATGCCAATTTGTATATTAATGATGATAATGTAGAATAGGGCAAAGACTAAGGTTAGGGTCATAAAACATCAATACTAAACCTCTAAATCCCTAAATCAACAATAAAGTACAATCTAATATAGAAATATAACATAAAACAATATTACCTATGTCATGGTTGATTCACCTACATTTTCCTCCATTTTATTGAATATTCTTGATTGTCCTCATATTTGAGTATGCAATAGTAGCCTAATGACAATGATAGAAAAATATTGAAGATTGTACTTGTCTCTTTTGCATGTACTTGAGCATAAACTAGGTAGAATAGAATGGGTTAAAATGAAAATAATAAGTCTCTTTTATAGAAAGCCAAATTGGAATGAAGGGATAGG
This sequence comes from Sequoiadendron giganteum, assembly GCA_007115665.2. NCBI lineage: Eukaryota > Viridiplantae > Streptophyta > Pinopsida > Cupressales > Cupressaceae > Sequoiadendron > Sequoiadendron giganteum. The sequence continues at coordinate 551,876,217 of CM021109.1, forward strand.
ATTAAAAGATAATATGACATAGTATTTAAAACAGACTAACAGAAAAATGGCTCCAGGAGCCAACGGCTATCTCCAGGGAGCGGTGGCGACTAGGGTTTCCCCTGGTTTACGTTTGGAGGAGAAGGATCAGCAGGTGTTGCAGTTGGAGGCTTGGAGAAGCGACGACATCTCCAACAAATGCGAGAGGAAGGAACACATGGCTAATGCCTCATGGAGATCACAAAAAGAGAAGAATGCAAAGGAAAAAAGGACTGAGAAGGTCGGCCCTGTTGTGGATGGAGGAAACTCGTTCGATCACCTGGAGAGTGAGCTCCCCACTGCTCGTGATGCTGAGGGCATTAGCGGTATCAAGGGATCTTTTGTGGGAATGGTGGAGGGAGCCCAAGTGGGGCCTTCACTGTCTGCAGGCAAGGTAAATCTACAACAAGGAGTCACTAGGCCTGGAGGAGGAGGAGATTTCAAAGATATTAAAAAGCTGAGGGTTGAAAAGAACAAATTTGCATTTGTTAGGGCTAACAACATCCCAAGCAGAAGTTTGGATGGGGGAAACATTGGGGACCCTGTCTTCCATGCTTCTTCTGATTCCATCACTTTGGAAATTGACGGTGAGCTGGCGCAGGAAGTGGACTTTAATGAAAATGTCTTCTCTGGGCTAGGCTTGATTGGACGGTTCAGAGGAGTCTGGCCTAGCTTCCCTGATCTCCACAAATGGATTTCTAACTTCTGGAAGCCATTGTTGGTTGGGTATGTGCAAATTTATCCAATGGCCAGAGGTTTTCTTATTGTGGTGTTTGAAAAAGAACAGGATAGAAATAAAATCCTTTGTAACTATCACTGGGAGTGGGAAGAGAAGCATGTGTTGCTGTTAAAACCATGGCATTTGACTTTCAATCTAGCCACAGAGGAGTTTGAGAGGGTTCCCCTTTGGGTGAGACTTCCTAACCTCCCCTTACAATTTTGGTTTGATGCATGCTTGGAGGCTATTGGGAACTCTTTAGGGAACTTTGTCATGGTGGATGAAGGCTCTTCAAATCTTTTGCACTCAACCTATGCCCGGATTCTGGTAGAAATGAAGGTTTCCAAGGTTCCCCCGAAGGAGATTCGATTGAAATCTGCAAAGGGTTGTTGGGTGCAGCCCCTAGATTATGAGTGGGTGCCTTTTAGGTGAAATATTTGTCACCTTACCGAGCACTTGGCAGCTGAATGTGTTAGGCGTAGATCTAACAAATCTGCGTCCTGGTGGAAAGGTGCATCCACCCAGCATTACAGGATGGACAAACAAGAGGAGAAGGAAGTGGGATTACAGATGAAGGGCTCTGAGAAGGAGGGTTGGGTATTAGATGAACTGAATCAGGTAGAGAAGTTGTTGATGCATGAGGCCAGAAGTGAAGAGCAACAACAGATTCAGATGTCTTCAATACAAAAAGGGAATTTGGTTGAAGACATGAAAACAACTAGTAAAGCTGGGGCGACAACTCCAAATTGTCGGAGAAGAGGGATGAGAGGCTATAGCTGAAGGATGCTGGAAAATGTAAGGCTGAAGTTCAGCATCAACGGGACTATTTTGGGGGAGGAGCTTGGAGGACTCCTCAGGTTTCATCTATGGACTGGTAGAAGGAGGCAGTAAGAATCGAAGATGTGTGGCAAATGGTAATGGGGAAGAGGCAAAGAAGGAGAACAAGAAAACTTTTTCCATGGTCCTACGATCCCAGGCTAAAGGAAGGTTAAAGAAAGCCTCATTTGGGTGATCTACTAATAGGTCCTTAGGATTCTTGATTCTTGAATATAATTGTAGTAGTAATTTTTCTTCAGTCCTCTATGTATGGGAAGTTCAATTTCAGGTAATGGGGGTAACTCTTTGGTTCTTTTTCAGGGTTTGATGGGATCTTGTTGTTTTTGTATTGGGTGTTATATTGGAGCTAGTGTTGTATTCATTTTTTAAATCTTTAATAAAATATATCTTGTTACCTATCAAAAAAAAAAAAAAAGATAATATGACATGACAATCAATGGCTAAGAATGAAAGTTGTAGTATGAAATAGGTTTAGGGAAAAAAAAGGGAAAAGATAAGGATGAATAGCCAAGACTGAATTATAAAATATTTCAATCAAGGGTGGAAATTAAATGTGACAAGAGATAAGATTTGATACATATAAAGAGGTGGTTGGAGGAATTTAAATAATTATAAAATTATTTAATGTAGGAAGGAAAGTGAATAATTAAATAATGAAACATTATTTAATTATAAAAGAAGTGGGAAAGGTTGACTTTTTTAATTAAATAATGATTTAATTCAAAAATGGGAGAAAATGACAAATTAGTAAGTCATTAAAAATAAGGATGAACGGTCAAGATTGAATAATAAAATAATTCAATCAAGGGTGGAAATTAAATGAGACAAGAGATAAGATTTGGCACATAAAAAGAGGTTGCTGGAGGAATTTAAATAATTATAAAATTATTTAATGTATGAAGGAAAGTGAATAATTAAATAATGAAACATTATTTAATTATAGAAGAAAAGGCCAAGTTGACTTTTTGATTAAATAATGATCAAATTTTAAAGTGGAAGAAAAGGACAAATTAGTAATTTAATTTATTTAATTCATGGAAGGAAAGGCCAATAAATAATTAAATAATTAGAATGATTATCTAATTATAGTAGAAAGATGATAATAATTAAATAAATAAATATGATTTATTTAATTAATCAAAAGAAAAAAATGAATTAATTAAATAATTAATTAATTGATAGAGGAAATATGATGTTAGACAATAATCAAATAATTAAAATTATTTAATTATTAGGGAAGGAAGGGGATTGATGAAGAAAAATAGTGTTTGCAAGCCTAGGACAATTTTTAGTGTCTATAGATAATCTTAATGTGCTTACATTAACATTGATAAATAACTATTTCATACAATAATTAACATTGATATTCCGCTGGATGGGGGGCCTAGCTCAATTGGCTAAAGCATCCTGTTGTAGGCAAGAGTTCATGAGGTCTAGTCTCCCCCCAAACCCATGGTACCAAAGGGCATGTCATACCAGCGCCATCGGTCACATGAAAAAAGTTTACAAAGCGCACTATAGTTTATAAAGGGGTGGATACTTGACCGATTCTTGCAATCTAAAAAAAACATTGATATTTTGTTGCCATATAAAATTAGCTCTAATATAATATCAAATCTATCCAATTTTATGCTTGAAGAAAAGTGACATTACATTTGGTATTAGAGCCTAATAATCAATCCTTCTTATCTTTAAAGTTTTCCTTATATTTTAAAATTTCATATTGAATAGTCTTTATAATGCTCCTTGTGTATATATAAATATGTTTTTCTACTTCTTGAGTCATGAGATATGATTCTATATGATCTAAAACTATAACCTTCAAGTCCATATGCAAAATTTTCTATCTATTTTTTTCATTGGAATTATTAAAAATCTTAGGTCATATATGTGTTCACATCCAAGGACATTATGGAGAACTCCACATTTATACCCAAGCTCATCCTAAGGCACCATTTCTATAGTCAATCCATAGAATTTCTATGTTTGCTTTCAAGTAAGATATTGATCTACATAATTATTCTTGTGCCCCATTTGAGGGTCACAAACATTATGAAAACTCTTAAGAATTTTTTTATCTCATGTCAAATTCATTTTTATTAATTCTTATTGGTTAGATTTCAATAATAATGGAGTGATAATTTTTTTTACCTTTTAATGATCAAAGGTCAATTCTTTGAATATTAAAGAGTGGATACATTTGACCATGAAACATTTTTTTGGTCTTAAATCCTATCTATTACAATATAATGTATTTAACAACACCATTTATTCAAATTGATATTATATATTTAGAGAATGAACAATAGATATGTTTTTTAATTTATTATTCATTATGAATTATATATTCCACAAAGAAAACCATGTGTTCAACTATTCTTAAATAGATATGGTTGCGTTTAGTATATTATTTATAACAAATCACTATGAGGTTTAATTTTTTATAACTTAAAGCACTTGTGACATGTCTCCTTACATCACTATGGCCTTTGGATTCATAATGTTTCATGTACAACTCTAGAAAAAATGTATGTAGTTTATAAGTCACTTTCCTAAAGAAACTTGGGTCTCATTTATAAAGGTTGAGAGCTCATGCATCAAAAGTCATATCTCCAAAAGGTGACACTTGATTATACATTTCCACATTGGCTAGAAATATTTCGTTATGGAGAGTTGCTTATAAATTGAAATTTCAATGAATTAGAGCATACAGGTGATAATGATACTAACACCCATGGATATAGTCTTCTAGGTCTAACACCAAGCCCTCTATTCAACACTATATTCAGTTGGTTTCCCTCTTCAACAATAGAGCTTATTCGCTCTTCAAATTATTCTACCCATTTAATGGAAAATAATCGATTGATTACATGTCAAATTGCATAACTAAGTATTATTGGCATACATACAAACCACAACACATTCTTGAAGTCTCAAATTCTGTGAAGCCATTTATTTCTCACAAACTCCTTTTGTCTACTACTCTGATACCAAATATGATGCTACTTTTCTCCATTATTTATTAAGTGTTAGCAGTGGATTTAGTGGATTAAATATTAGAATAAACTTAAAAGCTACAATATTATTAAAAATAGATGTGAATAACTAATGCAAGAGATTATAGGTGATAGTTTATTAAGAAAATCCAAAATAGATAGTTAACATGATAAATTGTATACACATCCATATAATTCATATTAACACCAAAATCATATATATATATATACTATTCTCAATATAATTTAGAATCAATGGTTTTAATACTTATCTGAATAATAACACTTGGAAAAGCCACTCTCGCCTTAGGAAGATGTCAGTGATACTGGCTCTTTCCATGGAGTAATCTAGGATGAAATAGTTTCTTTTCAAATACAACACACTATTGCACTCCACACGAGTGCTATTTTAATAGAACAATGCTCAACACAAGTGCACACCATGCTCCAGAGTACTTACTCCTCATGTATACAACATGCTCCAGAGTAATTAGTCAACATACAACATGTTCCAAAGTAATTTCTCAACATGTATACAACATGCCTCATAATAACTACTCAACATGCATAATATCCATGGCCAAGACCATCCTGAGTGCACCCTCTTGTACCCCAAGTTGGACACACACTATGGATGTGCCCCTTCTCTGTCTTGTCCATAGCTCACCAACCACTTCCTTCTTCCTTGAATGTTCTCCATCCTTGAATAATGTTTTACATGCCTCACACAAATACCTTATATAAGTCTTAAGGGGTGGTTTCCAAACCATCACACCCTTTCACAAAGGTTGCCTCTAATAATTATTTACATTAATTACTCTTCCTCTTTTTAAAAGGTATTTATACATATTCTTTATTAATATCTCTTTTAACTAAAGGATCACAATATCCTTTATTTTTATATCTTCCATTTTAATTTTTAAAGGGTTATTTCATAAATTTCTCTTCTCTTGGGGAAAAAGTCACATAACAAGTAATATATGAAGTGGATTTATAGGAGTGATTATAGTTCATGCTAACCTATTTTGATGTTGTACACGTTTTGGTTTATTCTGTAAAACATGTGTTTTGGAGTTTTGTGCCCACAGGTTATGAGGTTGCATGTTTCATCTGATTAGGATGACCTAATTGATGATTTGGGTGTTTGTAGTAGATGTATGTATATATACAAGGTTAATTCATTATGTGAAGGATGAATTGAATTAGTTCAAGAGTGTGTGTGTGAGATCTGATGTAGAGTATGTTCCAAAGATGGTTTCCATTGTATCAAAAGATCAACCTGTTAATGTCTAATACAACCACTAGAGTTAATGAATCCACAAGAAGTGGTTAAGCAATGTCACAAACCCAAGTGTTTCATTTCACAACACAATGAGACCAAGGGCACACACCTTGCAACAATCCCCCCCCATGCAAGCGAGGGGTTCAAACCCATGACCCAAGCTCTAATACCAATTGTTGCACCGACAATTATTGTTGCACCGACAATTATTGTTGCACCAAAAGATCGACCTATATTAATGTTTGATGCAACCGCTAGAGTTAATGAATCCAAGGGAGGTGGTTAAGCCATGTCACAAACCTAAGCATTGTGTTGTACAACACAAGGATACCAAGGGTGCACACCTTGCAACAGGGTGAAGTGTGGAGTGTGATAGTGGTGAAGTATAAGTGTGTTAAGTCTATTTTTTATGCTTAATTAGAATTGTGCTTTCAACATGTTGCAAATGCATCGTTAATAGTTTATCTCTAGTAGTGAGTCACTCCTTCTTCTATCTTTTTTCTATTTTGGGTAGTGAGCCACTAGCAATGAGCCATTCTTTCTTTCTAGACAGTGAGTCCACCATTATGTAATCTCTATTGTAACCAGTTATAATATATTGCAAGCTAATCCTCCTTTCAAGGTTTTTCCACGTAAATCTAATGTTTTTATGTTATGTGTTGTGATGCATGCTTTAGTTTTTCCTTTCTATTTCTGCAAGTTTGATGGCATGCTTTGAATGGATATTTAAATTAATGAAGTTAGTGAATTTTAGGAGAATATCGATTCACCCCCTCTCAGTATTTTAGGTGTTCAACACTCTCTTCAAGGGAGGAGTCTTTGTTACATTTCACATATCAAATGGGAAGGAAGTAGGAGACTTACTTTTCTATGTACTCTTCTTAGTCACATCTTGAGAAGGATTTGGTTGATCTTCAAGAGGATCAACCTCCACCAACCTAATTTCTTGTTCTTCTTCATTTTCCTTCTTTTATTTCTCTTTATCCTTCTCTACTTGATCTTTCAAAGCACTATCCTTTGGGGGACTACCTCCACATATCTTCTTAGGACTTCCTCTCTTCTCAGGAGGTTCTTCTCCATCTCCAATGGCACCTGGTGTTATTACATGTTGTGTGGGAGAGGACATTGCTACAAATGAGGAAGTACCCACCTAACTAGGATTGACTTGTCCTTCAATCCTTTTCCTACTTTTAGGTTGAGTTTCGGTAGCCTCACCTTTCTTTTTATCCATCCATAGTTGCATTCTCTTCAGAACCATTGTAGTTATAGTCTCTAACTCTTTGGGCTCCTTGAGAATCCAATTAATAGGCACCATGGGTTGCATATGAATGTGACTAAGGTATATAGGATCATTTAAGTTGGATTCATCATCATCCATGCCACTTATATCCCAACTAGTCTAAATGAGACAATTATTATCAAAGTCATTCACATCCAACTCCTCTTCTTGAATTCATAATTGTCAAAAGAGTCAGCCTAGTAATCTTCCATATGTGGTACATGATAAAATATAGGGCCAAGATGAAGATTTTTTTCACGAAAAAAATTCTATCAAAATGAAACCTCATCTCATATGTAGAACTATTATATTTCATAATATCCCTCTCAATGTTGAGGATATCCAATTGGGACTTACATTGATAATATCCAAGACCAATGGGGAAAGGAATGCCCACTTTGTTTCTTTCAACACATATTTTATTCACTTCTACAACTTGTCTACAAATTTCAATAAGAATAAATCTATCTTCTGCATAAGGGAATTTATGAGGCAGTCCATCATATCCTCCAATCCTCAAGTAAGTAAACCGTTGAAATTGAATAAAGTGACTACCATACTTGTTGATGAGATGAATAGCCTCAAGTGAAATTCTTTGACCTAAGTCACCTTCTAACTCTTAGGACAACCTCATAGTGAATACATCATTCACTTTCCTAAATTTCTTATAGCTCTTCTCCAATTGTAACTCAATATATTAATTGTAAATATGAATATGATCATCAAATTCATCCAATATTAAGTCTTGACCAAGGCCTAGTACATGCCAATGCATAGAATAGATATGAAGACATATAAAAAGACTTGTTAATAGCAAAGCCACCTATCATATCGTGTAACTTGTCACTGATTAAAGTGGCCCAATCCAAGTACTATGTTCTCGCATAGATGATTTGAACAAATAAATACATCTATTCTTCAAAATTGTGGGTATTTACATGTCCTCTCAACCTATGCAAAAAAATGATAAGAAAAATCTCATCCCTAAAGTGTGATTTGTGTAGGTTTTTGAGCAATTGAAATTTTCCCTTATTTGGGGTTGAAAACCCTTCACTAGCAATGACATTTTTAAAGTACCCCTTCTTTTTAGAGAAATGACATTATGAAAATGTGAAATTAAAATCTGCAAATACCTCCCTTTTCAAGTAATCTAAAATGACCGCTAATGGTGGCTTTGTCAAGAGTTATCAATATGTTGTCATCATTTGTTCTAATTCCCCTAGTCTCAAGATTATAGTTGTTTATGCATTCAAGGACCAGGCCCATGCATTGCACAACTATGTGAAATGTGGATGCTCCTGAAAAACCACTTTCTACTAACCTTTGAGTGATAGGAGATCGATCTAGTTTGTTTACCCTATCCAAAAGTTCATTGAGATTAATTTTCCCTAGCCTTGTGTCACCAATTTCGGGCACAATATTGGTTAGGCCGACTAAATTCTCATATCCTAGGTATTTCTACTTCATGTTAGCTTAAATTCCAATTGTAAAATTTTGGGAAAGTTTTTCCAGAGTTTCCCCTAGAGAACCCAACCTTTTGTTAGATTTGTGAATAACACGAGCCATAGTGTTGATGACTGGTAGCTTCGGTCAGAGATCATAATGATTGTAATCTTACATTATCATTATTGATAACAAAACTCCTATCCTAAGTATAATCTACTTTCAATAAATCAAATACATATATATATATATATATGATTGAGTGTTGGCCTTGTTAAAAGGGGTAAAATTCAAGAGTCATATCAATCGAAAGGGTGTGTCTTTTTCAATAATATATATGGGAGTCTTGAACTTCAAAGTAGAATATAGAAATCAGATAATGTTTTGCTCTTGTAGATTAAATTTCTCCAGAAAGATATTAAGACTTGTCAAAGTTATTCGATCCTCAACATGGTATCAGAGCGAGGTTATAACAAGTCTGAACAATATCATCGATTACATCAGAGGAATTGTTACAATTCAGTCCCACGATAGAAACTCCACAGAATTGGAGAGGATCCCGGATCTGAAAGAGTCGCCTATATGTTCAAGCGGATTGGTTGCTCGATAAAAATAAATAAACAAAAGTCAGCCTTCGTGATATGAATCATCGTCCTGGGTGGAAAGTCGTGTCCCCAACAATGTATTTGCAATAGAGACCAAAACCTTTGTAAGGCAGTGACAAGGTTGTATCGGCTTTGCCAGCTGAGGAAGGAGGCGGATATCCATTAGAGGTGGCACAATCTCCAGAGTAAAGAGAGGACGGAAGGTTGAGAGATTGTGATTGGTGGCCGAGCCTAGGCTCTAGCCACACCCATCACCATACGCTATGGCACATGATTACAATGATTACAATTCCAGGAGAAGCCAGCGCGATACTGCCATGGACAAGCGGTTTATAGCGGCTCATTCAGTAAATTCCATACACGCAGTTCGGGCTAGTCCGTTCAATCAATTTGATTGCTAACGATTGTCCCTGGGCAAGTATACTTTGTCCAGTCGTGTAATTCCTTCTGAGTTCGATATATCCTTAATATGGGCTGGGCATACATTGATCTATGTAGTTCATTTGTTGAGTCATGGAATTGATTGAAGCCTTTATCATATTGTGCTATGCATTGATATTACTATGAGTTCACTAATACGATTGAGTGCAATTCCGTATTGATCTCTGATTGTCGTGTCTATCATTTCCACTGCTGTGTCGAGATTTCTATATGAGTCAGAATATGAATTGTTATTGAGTGTATCCTGTATACACATCTATTTTGATGAGCGGCTGAGGGTATTCATTCTGAGCCTGGTTTATTGAAATAAGTTTTTTGGTGTGCTCTGCACATTAAATCTATGTTCAAAATTTAACAGTGATCCTCCTGAGTGCAATTTATTGCTATGGTGAATTCTATCTATGTTGGGCGCTTTACAGAATTAGGGGTTGAGCATGCAAATTAAGCTCATGCGAAGGGCAGACTCGATGCGATTGACGCCATTGTAAAGGGCAGGGAGAGCAGATATTGTGATTGATCATTCAGATTCATGACTTCATTAAAGATGGATCAAATATTTAAAGAGATAAGTATTCTTTGGTTGCTGAGTTATATCACTTGTTTTGTGAATTCTCTTGAATTGTGTTGTGTTCACTAGCATAAGATCCTTTGAAAATTTCATTCATGATATAACTTGTATGATTTTTAGATAGTTATGAACTATTTATAATCTCTTCTAGATGCTTTCAAGACAGATCAAAAGCATAAGAGATTGTTTACAAAAGAAGAAGAAAATGAAGACTCTGCTTGCAACCATTAGATTGTGTGGATGGCTGAAGTCATCCCTTCTAAGAAGAAGTAATTAGAGCTTTAGAGGGAGTCTCATCTTCAATTGTTGTAATGCTTTGAGATAGAGAAATATGAGGTGAAAGCCTTGTTCATCTCTGAGACTAAGACGAGGCGTCATGTTAAGAGACTCCATGACGACAGGTCCCAGGATCTAAAGAGCCCCATGCACCTGCAGTGTGGCTTAAAAGGGGGGTGTTGGATATAAGCCACACCTAGACTGATGATGGGCTGGTCACAAGGGGCCAGTAGCTTAGTTGATAAAGAACTCCTGCTGTAAATGGAAGGTCCTAGAGAATGCTCTAAACCAGTTCAGGTGTGAGCCAAAGGAAATTCACCTTATGGCTGTAAAACACAAATTGAGACATCTTCACGACACTATTGGATATGGTCTTCTTTACATAAAAGACCAACTAGATAAACCTGGAAACCTTGGTTCAGTTTGGGCTATGACCTCTTGGATCTGCAGAAAACAGTTTTTTTGTAGCACAAAGCTCAACAAAAGTTGATTACAATGCAGCCTCTATGGGGGCAAGAGAAGCAGTTTTGGCTTCGTAAATTGCTTATGGGACTCCCTGATCTAAGCACATTGAGATCCCCTATCTTTATGTAAGAGATATGGTGGAAAGGAAAGTGATCCAGTTGGAGTATATTAGTTCAAATGTTTAAACAGCGGACATACTCAACATCTTCTCTCCAGAGTTAAGGTTGAACTCTTCAGGAAGAAAACTTGGTATGTAATTTGATATTATGTTTGAAATTCAAATTTGTTTATAAGTTGTACTAATATATAAAGATGTTTAATGTGTAAACTCTTTTGTCATGTGTGTGACTCCATGACTTTATGGGCCTACTATCCTGTGTACATTATTGAAAGGTGACGATCTTTCTGATAATGAACACTTGTATTTGACATTGTAAAGTGACGACTCTACAATGATAAACTATCATGATAGATATCATGTGACTTAATATCTGTGGACATGTCATGATAGTATCTCTTGAACACCTTGATGGATATCATGAGACTTGATATCTGAAGATCATTGTGATCCTTAAGAGATAATCATGGTGGATATTTATATCCGTGGATATGCCATAAATTATGGTAGACATCATGTGACTTGATGTCAATGCACATACCATAATGAAAATGTGTTATGAAGAAAGTTGTGTGACTTGACACTTTCAAAAGCATACCATATCTTCTGATATCATGAGTTAGGTGATATCACTTTATACGTGTTTGGAGTTTATCCTCCCTAGCTAAGAGGGAGTGCTAATAGAGTTTATCTTCCCTAGATAAGAGGGAGTATTGAACAAATGAAGATGTGTTATGAGGAATGTCATGTGACTTGACACCTTCAGAAGCATACCATATCTTTTGATATCACGAGTTAGGTGATATCACGTTTACTTGATGGAAGTTATCCTCCCTAGTTAAAGAGGGAGTATTGAAATAATAAAGATATGTTATGAAGAATGTCATGTGATTTGACACTTTCAAATGCATACCATATCTTCTGATATCACGAGTTAGGTAATATTAGTTTTAATTAGTGGAAGTTATTTTCCTTAGCTTAGAGGGTGTATTGAATAGTGAAGATGTGTTATGAAGTATGTCATGAGACATGACGCCTTCAAAAGTATTTCATATCTTCTGATATCACAAGTTAGGTGATACCAATAAATACTTGAGTGGAGTCCTCTTCCCTAGCTAAGAGGGAGTGTTGATGACTGGTAGCTTCGGTCAGAGATCATAATGATTGTAATCTTACATTATCATTATTGATAACAAAACTCCTATCCTAAGTATAATCTACTTTCAATAAATCAAATACATATATATATATGATTGAGTGTCGGCCTTGTTAAAAGGGGTAAAATTCAAGAGTCACATCAATCGAAAGGGTGTGTCTTTTTCAATCATATATATGGGAGTCTTGATCTTCAAAGTAGAATATAGAAATCAGATAATGTTTTGCTCTTGTAGATTAAATTTCTCCAGAAAGATATTAAGACTTGTCAAAGTTATTCGATCCTCGACACATAGGATCAAATAATGGACAAAATCTCTTCCCCCAAAGGCTTTGCAAAAGAAAGATTTGCTATTTCTCATAAAGAAAATACTTACAAAATGAATAATTACAAGAAAGAATGAATGCTTTATAAGAGCAACCCTAATGAAAAGGGATTATATCATGACAAGTGTCAACATCTTGTGTGATGATATGAATTGATCTAATATTAGCTCTGTAGTTAATATAAATAAAGTATTGAATGAACTAATAAAGAAAACCTAAGTTCAACTTAAGTGCATGAGAATTAGAATAATAATTAATTAAAGTAATTAATTATTCTCTAATACATGATAACTCTAACACCCCCCCTTAAGTGTAACTTAGGGAGTAGCTAAACAACTCTAAAAAATAATGCATAAAAAGCAAAGAAATCATGAATGGGTCTCGATAACTAAGCCTGATGAGGTACCCAATACAACCAAAAGATCTCTAAAAGATGGAGAAATGAAGAAAACCTCATGGGAAAAACTCCACTCCAAAAAAAGATGAAAGCATGTAAACAAAAACATGAAGGAAGGAAGGCCTCATAAAGACCCCCCAAGGACAACTTCTTTCACCCCAAGCATCGATCATAGTTGAAGATAGCGAGGTGATGTCAAAGGTTTTGTGAAGATGTCTGCAACCTGATCCTCTGTCGGCATGTACTCCATGGTGAGAAAACCATCCTGAGTCAATTGTTGTATGAAGTGCATCTGGATCTCTATGTGCTTAGTACGTTGATGCTCCACTGAATTGCGAGAGATGTGATGACACTTTTATTGTCACACCAAAGACTAGTGGGACTATTAAGAGGAAAATTGAACTCAGTCAAAGACTACAGAAGCCACAAAACCTCTCGGCTAGCCAAAACCGTCGCACGATAATCAAACTATGTGGATGATAATGCAATATCAGATTACTTATTGCAAGACCATGTAAAAGGGCCAAAACCAAGGTAGAAAACAAAGCCAAAAGTGGATTTCCTATCATTGACATCACCAACCCAATCTGAGTTAGTGAAGCCAATAATTTGAGGATCTCTTGATCCATAGTGAATACCATAATGTGAGGTACCCTGAATATATCTCAAAATTTCTTTGGAAGCTTTCCATTGACTCTCATGTGGATCATGTGAGAATCAAGAGACAATACCAACTACAAATGAAAGATCAGGATGAGAATGTGTTAGGTACAAAAGACTGCCAACCAACTGCCTGTATAATGTAGCATCTACTGAAGGAGTAGTACAAGTGAAAGAAAATACAACACCTAACTGAAATGGTGTGGGGGAAGGCTTGCAATCAAGCATGCCAAATCTCTAAAACATGCCACTTCTACTGAAATATGGAAATCCCATCCGAAGACTAAATAACCTGTAAACCAAGAAAGTAGTACAAAAGGTCAAGATCTGTCATCTCAAATTGCACCATCAAAGCTCGCTGAACATTTTGGATCATGGAGGATGAACTGACTGTAAGGATCATATCATTCAAATATAGCACAAAGATCAAAATATCACCCTCCTATCTCTAAATGTACACTATGGGATCAAAATGACATCGTATGAAGCCAAAAGAAAGCAAAAAAGTGTACATTTTCTCATACCAAGCTCGAGGGGCCTATTTGAGACCATATAGTGAATGATGAAGTTTGCAAACTAGTGAAGAGTCCTCAGTAAAACTAGGTGGTTGCTCCATATAAATCTCTTCATGAAGATCACCATGAAGGAAGGCACTCTTCACATCCATCTAATATACTGATCATCCCTATGAAGCTGCAACAAAAAGTACAAGGCGAATAGATTTCATCTTGACAACAGGGGAAAAAGTCTCAGAATAATCAATACCTTTGACTTGAGAGAAACCCTTTGCAACAAGATGAGCCTTATACTTATCAATAGAACTATCTGCAACATATTTAGTATAGTACACCCACTTGCACTGAACCAACTTTCTTCCCTTAGGAAGAGGAACTAAATCCCAAGTATGATTCTTCACTAGAGAAAAATATCATCTTCCATAGCACTATCCCACTTAAGAATACCAACTGACTTTGAAAACTTTTGAGGATCATCTCAAATGGTATGAATCAATAGACCAACACCCGATGTCTATGCACGAGTGCGACAAGAGTCTAAAGGATCACCTGCCAAAGGTCTAGCTGCATCAATAGTATTGCAGGCCCACTTGGGTAAAGGATGAATATTTGGAGGTGGTGGAATAGATGGAGCATCATCATCATCCTCAAGGGATGAGTAATCCTCAAGATACAAGGATGAAATATGATAACCAATTTTTTTGAGTTTTATATGACAACTCAATACAACAAGCACCTGTTAAGGTTAGCCCAAATCCAAAATCAATTGCAAGAAAGTAACTCTACGCCAAGAATGCACACACAATCTCAAGATGAGAATGGTGTTGTCATATGGTGCCAAGGATCTTCAATGCTCGAAGGAGTACAATGCTGAAAGTACCAATCAACTCAACCACTTATTCAACGGGGGGATTGAAAATAGAAATTGCTATGCTAAAAGTAACCCAACCCAAGAATGTGCACTCAAACCCAAGATGGGTATGGTACTACCATATGGCGCTGGGGATCGTATGCACTTGTGATGGCTCATCCAATCAACAGTATGTAAATGCAATCTAATGTAGACTGAGCATAACCAATCTCTTCCACAAACGTGGGAATATAATGAAATAAGCAAGATAATTGAAATAGTTAGACAGTACTATTGAACAACTTTACAATGAGAATAATCCTACAAATAACCTTGTATTAGAGTTCTCCAAATGCTGAAAATGTATGGAAAACCTCTTAAAACTCTATAAATCACACTCCACAAGTAACACACCCAAATGACCAACTTCTAAAAATCCGATATGATAACCAGCAACTATAAAAATGCAAACCAACAACATATAGACCCACTAAAAATCTCACAACTCCCTCAAAACTCCACCAAATCTCTTGAAATAAGATGCAGATGAAGTCTAAAGAGAAGGCGGCCCTACTAAGATCGAGAAACCACTGCAAATTGGAGTTATCTTTTTTTCTAAACTTTTCCAAACTTTGGCAGGCAAAATTCGGCCTTCAAAAGGGGCGACCAGTAATATAAAATCAAAAAATTCACTAAAAACTCCTAAAATTTGTAGGAAGGGACGCCTAAGGCCTAGGAATGGATATAACAAGTACTTAGAATGCATTAAAATTCACACAAAGATCTACAAATGAAAATATGCTTCAACCATAGCCAAAACCAGCAACCTATAAACAACAAAATCATCAAACTGAAACAATATTGCTCAATATGCACTACTAAATGTAGCACACTCTCATTAGACCACCTAGGAAGCCATGATTTCAGGCCCAAAGAGTGGTGTAAATGCTAAGCTCCCCCTTAGTCAAGTTATAAAACTAATCCGACAACATTTTGGTAAGATAGACAATAGATACCCAAAGAGAGAGCAAGGCCTCATTGTTACCAAAATTTCACCTCGGCTCAATTTGGTAGAGATGAAAATAGTTGACTACATCAAAGGTGAAAGGTACATTCTTTTATGTTGATAGTTCTTTTGCAATGAAGGATTTTAATAAAATTCAATTCATTATACAAAAATATTCACAACAGAAAATTCATCAAAATTTGCATTGTATGTTGTATTTTATTTATTTTGAAGTCAAGGAACATACAAGATGGCATAAACATTGATGTTTCATGCTAAGAAGGATAAATGAATATTTAGAAGTCCCACAGAAGCCATGGGAATGACTAGATTAAATTGATAGAACATAAGTACTAAGCTATTCAACTGAAGATAAAAAAAAGCATTTAATGAAATATCATATCCGTCACTGCCTGTTCAATGAGGTGTCGGCGTTTTCTCTTCAGCTATGTCGTTAACTCCCCTCCTATCTCCAGACCTTGATGCCCTAGGTTCAGGTGTACCTACAAATTGTTGATGAGTTTTGTTAGAGCTTAGGACATAATATTTCATCATACGTTATCAACAATTGAATAACCTAAACCAATGAACTATCAATCTAATTCAGCCATATCAATAATATACAAAAAGGATTCAAGATCATATCATTGAGTAAAAGATGAAATCGCCATCAAAAGGAACATTGAGTACCATTGTTTTTATCTATTTTTTTTGTTCAGTTTGTAGGTACAAGTACGGATTTCATTAATGGCTCATTATTTTGGCATGTGGTGTAAAATGTGGCTCCCACGAGGGTTGAGCCCAACATGTTTGAAAAAAACATCTCAGCTAAAGGAGTAACTCATAAAATGTCCATAAGAGCCTCAAGTATTAATCATTTATGACAATCAATCCAAGTGCAATGAAGTGAGAAACACAAATGAGCAATGGGCTCTTAATATGCTGAATTGTTTTGCAAAGCAGAATAAAAGTTCATCTTGTAAATCATGGTCCTATATCATCTATTTGATACCATTCCCTGTTGTTATGCTATCAAAGAAAATTATTCAATATTGTTCCAACTTTCAACAATGTGACAAGTATTCAGGTGCAAATAATGAAGAAACGGTGAAATAGTGAATAGTACTTCTGAGTGATTATAA
Organism: Sequoiadendron giganteum; assembly: GCA_007115665.2. Taxonomy (NCBI): domain Eukaryota; kingdom Viridiplantae; phylum Streptophyta; class Pinopsida; order Cupressales; family Cupressaceae; genus Sequoiadendron; species Sequoiadendron giganteum. The sequence continues at coordinate 551,893,315 of CM021109.1, forward strand.
AGGGACAACAGATCAAACTCTTATGTATAATTGATTAAAGACACTCATTATGCCATTGAGCATTAATACTGTAAAGTATCATCACTTGTATAAACAGTCATAGCAAGGTCTATTCACCATCGAAATGTGCAAGTTGTTCATGAGTTCTTTTCTATAGATGATGTGAAGGGAGTTAAATGCAACTCAAATAAGTGAAGAATCAGCCTGCTAGAAGCAATTTGCCAATGTACAGAAGCTAACCAAGTCGCAGAGAAATGCCAAAAGGGACCATGATTCTCAAATGTGGATATGATGAAATATGATAGTCATAGGGCAGCAAATGCATGCATAAAAGAGCAAAAAAAGTCATGGTCAATGAGCAGCAATTAATGCAAAGAAAGTGCAGCAATTATGATTGTCATAAAGTGCAGAAATCCACACCATGAATGAGCAGCAAAAATATTAGAAAAGTTGCAGCAATAATGGTAGTAAATTGATTGATAACAAAGCAGCAAATTGATTGATAAAGGAGCAAACACAGTCATAATAAAAGAGCAGAAAATTCATGAATGAATGAGCAGCAATATCTCATATTAGAAATAGTAGAAAAATGATGAATCAAAGTGCATTAATATCATGCTAAAGAGCAGCAACATCTCATGTTAGAAAGAGAACAACATCTCATGTTAGAAAGAGAACAACAAACTGTATGACGGAAAGTGCAGATTTTAATATCAATAGAAGTGCAACAAAAATGCATAAAAGGGATTCATAAGGGCAGATAACTTGATGACAGTCACAAGCATGAGACTAAAGAATGACCACAATAACATAAAGAACAACTGGCAGCCATATACATTAGCATAAAAAATCCCCATGTAAGTCAGGAGAAAAGAACAGTGAACAAGTATGGTTTTATATATACTGAAGCTTAATTTATGTTTGAGCATTCTAATGAATATAAGATTTTGAGAAGTAAATTAAGTTGCTAGGCTTCACTACACAGAAAGAGGGTTTTGCCAATCTTTGTGATTACTTGTACCTGAGATCTATTGGCTCGTTTATTCTATGTTGTTCATAGCAAATTAAAAAAAAAGACAAAATCATGGAACATTTTCATATAAGAGGAAAGGTATCTTTATGTATTTCTGAAGGTTGTGTAAACAAAGATAGTGGCCTGAAAATAAAGATACCAAGAATGCATAATAATATTTTCTCTTCTTCTTCACAAAATAATGTATAATATAGGTCGAGGCTTGCAAATGAAGTATAATCTAGATTTTGGCTTGAACACCAAGGGTTTTTCAAGGCAAACAAGTCTGTGGTGCTAATTGATATGACTCTGAACCAAGGGTTCCATTTTTGTTTCCCCATGAAAGGAGACAGGCCACAATCATGAGTTTAGAGCCTTTCTTTCTGAGAGTTTAAAGAGCTGCAAAGTGCAAATAACCCAGAACGTACAAGTGAGGTTTGTGGCCATAGAGAGTAAAAGATTATTAGCTCTTTTCACAAGACCCTAAGCTTGGTCATGATAAGCAATGCAAGTTTTTTTTATTTTCTTCAAAAAATGAAGTGTACAGCAAGGAGGGTTTTTATTTTTCTCATTGAAAGAAAGCATGTTTCAAAATGGAGCTATTCAAAGTGCTTACCTGCGGCCTAAAGAAGATTCATCACTTCGCAACAAAAAAAGCTTTCTTCCAGATGTCAAGAACAAGCTCAAAGAAAATTCAATACCAATCTCGAAACACAAAAAGTTTGTTAAGTGAAAATACAGTAGAAATAAGACATTAGTTGCGGCTTAGAATCTATAACATGCTTCAAAAATATAGAAAATATGAGAATTTTGGCGTTTCCTATGCAAGGAATAATTTACACATACATTGTCTGTAAGTTTTTCTTTCATAAAAATCTAGAAATGGTTGAAGAATGATGAAATTTGATATCAAACCCTTCTCCAATGGTGGCGCAACAACAGAGTTTCTCCATAAAAGATACTTATGAAAGAGATAGGGTTCGGTGCATTTAGTCAAAGCCCTAATCCAATGATGAGTGGTTTTTTGGTATTTCTATTTAAACATTAAATCATTTCATTTCAATTATTCTATGGTCTTAACTTAAGGTCAATCAACCCCACGAGTTCAGAGTGGAGGTTAAACTTATGAGATTCCTTTACATATTCTAAGTGGAGCATTACCTTATAATTTGCATGTGTTGAGAGATAAATCAAACTTTGTAATTAAATATTTAGGGAATTATTTTATAATTACCTTAATATTCAATATATGATGCATGAAAAGGAGAACTCTCACACGTTAAATATTAAAATAATCATAAATTGATTATTTTTAATATTTAAATTCTATAATTACATTTTCCTAAAAGATCATGCAAAGGTGATAACTGAAGTAATGCTTGGTTCAGATTATGCAAAGGTGGAGATTTTTGAGACATAACTACGGTTTCACATCGGTTTTGAGGATCTTTTGATCATGCACTACATGGGGAAGATTTTGTAACATTTAGTGTTCAATTTACTTCAGTGGTGGGCCCTTTTTTTGAGGCTTTTCATGTTTTCTCGTGAGGATATATTTACAAGATTTTTTCACTTCAATTGGCTTTTAGTTCCACCTCTTGGCGCCTTGAAGTTATCATCTTTTGTATATATGGAGAAAAGACTTGGTCTTTTTCTCAGTTCTTGATGATTTTGCCTTTGCATTTTTGCAAATAAGGGATTGATTTTGTAACTCACTTTTATAGTTATTAATTATACAGTAGCAGTTTACTCTCATATTTTTGCAGTTTTTCCTTCTATCTTTTAGAACTATCAAGTTGTCTTCTCAGTTTCAGGTGTTTTGTAATGTCTGGAATGATTTGATGCAAAGTTATTGTATTTTAATAAAACCTTTAAGTTTTTATCTCATTCTTTCATTACATATACACAAAAGAAATTAACTGTCACAGGTTGTAACTTGTGCATTTGTTTCATTTTGCATTCTAATTCGTAAAAACATTGTTTTCCTTCAAAGAATCAGAGATTGCAAGCCTCCTTATGAATCATTTATGTGATTTGATTGCACAAATTGAGCTATGTAAAAGGGTTTGTTAAGAGATAGTTATGAGACATTTTCTACACAGTAGTATTCACCATCATTTTAGTCTTAAGTTTTGCATTCATGTCAAAAGTTTTCTATCCCTTTTTCTGCATAAATCTTTAATTCATTAGAAAATCATAAAGGAAGTTGAACTATAACCCGGAGGTTCAATCTCATCATAGGTCATCCACAACCTGAGTTTGATCCCATATTTCACGGGATTTTTGAGCCTTTCGACTTTGCACTCGGGTGCTAATCCACATGATAACACTCATATTTATAACTTTCTCCAACCTTGAATTCAAATTTATTTTCCCTCCAATTAGGTCGCTCTCGTGAGATTCACATTCAAATTCACTTTGACATTTGCATTTCATTTCAAACTTCATCCTCCTTCATAACTTGGCGTCCAAACATAAGAAGGATAAAACTTTATTTAAAATGCCAATAAAAGGTATGTTAGGCATCCCAAATAATAAAGTGAAATGCTTTTTATATACTTCTCCAAGTATGGCGTCCAAAATACTTAAGTGAGAAACCTTATAAAAATTGTCTTTTTAATAAACCAACTTATCTCTCCATTTTAGGCGTCCACCAAGCTTTAGTAAAAATATTTCACTTAAAATAATATTTTCATCATATATCAAACTTGCCAAAATAATCACCTCGAATGTTGGAGACCAACTGAATATACTGCCCTACTTGAAATAGCCATAATACCAAGTTGTTGAAACACTGCCAAAATTAGCACCAAAGGTGTTGGAGACCAAAGTGCTCAAATTGACCTACCAGATATAGCCATTGAATTGAACTGTAGAAACCCTGCTAAAAATAGCATACTGTTAAAAATAGTAAGTTGTTTCAAACTCATTTTAACCACAATCCGAGCAACCGTCGTACTTACTAAAAATAGTAAGTCCTGAAAATTTCTCAAATTCAGTTGCATGTCACACCATCACAAAGCTCTCTGAAAACCCAAAAGGAATCCAGAATCTGAATTCTAAAACTGCAACATGTAGTTGTCGTAACTTACTAAAAATAGTAAGTCCAAAAAAGTTTGTTGATTCAATTACATGTCACACCACTGCAAAGCTCTCTGAAAACCTAGAAATAATCTCGCAACCAATCTGCAAAACTCCAACATGGAAACCATGGATCCTCAAAAGAAACCTCCAAGCAGCTGGAAACCCAAATTCTGCCACTGACTAGCCTATAGGCATTCAAGAATAGGATATCATTCACTAGAGAGTGCAGTGCTAAAAATGGGGACATTACAGTCTGCCCTTCCCAAAATTGTTTGTCCTCAAGCAATTACACAGCACTCCAATGGATCCCAGGGTCTCATGTCCATCTCTGCAAAGACCCACCATGTTGATGTCGCACCACTTTGATCACATCAGTGAAAACCTCATGCCAAAATTGCACTAACCACCCTTGTAACTCAAAATGTTACTATCAATGAAAATCAAGCTGAAAAGTCTGGAAGGACTGGAATCAATATCATGCAATATTTCATGCCTAAAAAGCTTCGAGTAATTGATATCAACCATGGCATTGTCTTCCTCAACTCTAGGCAGCAAGAAGGAAAGTCTACTCAACTCGATAATGTGCTCCTCAGCATATCTCCTCAAGGTGTCAAGCAAATCCATGTTTGCAAGTGTGACTTCCTCAAAGCTTCTTGCAAGGAGAGCTATCCTTTGTGAAAGCTCCACAAACTCATACCCATCACTACACATGGATTTACTATGTCTCAATTGAATTATCATGGTACAACCATGAGGACTATACAAATTTCTCACATTTCCAATGCCAAGAGTCTCGAAGTGTAGAATCAAAGCATGTGAAAGTTTGCTATCTTGAACCAATATTGGGAAGAAACTAAAAAAAATTGTTTCGCAAACCTCCAAAGTGGCTGGAAAACACACTTGAGCCATCTCCATTAGGAAACTACCACCTCTTTGACAAGAAGTGATGAACCAACTCTCCTGAATGAGAGAAACTCTGCATGTAAGGTGGTTGGCCTGCCTCCAATCAGCAAGCTTGAGTCTCAAAATCTGCCCTTGTCTTAGCCAAGGACCACTCTCAAGAGAAACTAACCATTCATTTCTCAAACCCATACTCTAAATTTCTCTCCAATCCATTTGTTGATGAACAAATGGGACCATCAAGAGGCTGGTAAAGAAGGGGACAACACCAAAGAATCAGATAATTTGATCCTTATCCCTCCAAAAGTCCTTCTTTCCACAAGTAATAAGCTACATAAAACCAAGTTGAAGATCCCAGGCATGGATACCAAATTGAATAGGATCTCCAATACATTGGAAAGATAATTCAATCCAACTCCAAGTGTTGGTCAAAACCAAGTGCATACTCATAAAATTGGTGTCTCCTCTAGTGAACCCTTGAAGCCAATCCACGAAAGCTTCAACAACATTGGAGCATGAAACATTAGATGACCTCAGATCCAACTCCTGAAATAGAATAGCATGAGCTAAAACATCTCTCAACCAAAGGGATGGATTGACAAGCATGTGAACACCATGTTCTGGTCCATCTTTCTCCCCAACTTCATGAGTAACAAGACTAAAATCTTCTCTCATTGCTACTGTAATATAGTTACCAACAACCAAAAAAATATGTTTGGACAACCTTTTGATGTCAAGGACATTTAAAACATCTTGATTCAATACCTCCCAAGTGGAAACTGCATCCTCAATCCTGCTTAAGCATTCTTGATCAAACAAACTTCTTGGAAGATTATCATTTGCAAGGATCGAACCTCCCTCATGATTTTCTTAAAAATCATCAATAAGTTGAAAACCACATTCCATATAGTGTTTGGAATCTTCATTAGAATCGCATTCCATTCTATTGTCACTCAATGCTTCATCTTCCATCTCAAAAAGAGGATTATCATAAGTTTCTTCTGCACCCACTACAAAGAGAGGATTTTTAAAAACTTGGAAGTCATTCCTTTCATCTTGTTGCTCCAAATCTACACATGCAACTTCTAATTTTCTTGAGATGCTTTCAAGATCAAACTCCTCCTAAAGACTATCAAGCTCTCCAATCATTTGCTTGATTTCTTCAGCTCGTTGTGCACCCTCTTGCTCCTTGAAAAGTTTGAAGTTAGCAAACTAGTCTTCGACCTCTATTAGAGCCAACTGAGTTTCTTTTAGCAGGTTCTTTGTTGATTCAAGCTCCAGAGTGAGCTCATTGACCTTCCTCCCTTTTTCTTGGAAGGCACAAATAGTCGTATTTGCAACTTCAATGGAATGATCTTGATCTTCAATCAAGTGCATGTGCTCTAACTTCAATGTCTCCAAAGAGTCTTTGATAAGTTGCAAGTTGGGAAGAGCAACTTCATCCTTAACTCCTCTTCGTCTCTCTTCAAGTTGAGCCTTCCAGTAAAGCTCTTCAATCAAAATATGTGTGCGATCAAATTGGGATAGAACTCACACTTCCCTTTCAAAGAACTCTCCGACTTGATCTTCCTTCTCAAGAATATGCAAAGATGGTGGATTGTTGGTTGGCTGCAACTGACAATCAGAACTTTGTTTCTCGTCTTTGCTACCCTCATCGCTACTCCAAGACTCCTTTTCTTCACCACCCACTAACTAAAATTTCTCAATGTTAATAAGAGGATTAGATTCTTCTAATTCTTCAAGCCTTTTCTTAAAACCAGCTTCAAGAATAGGTAAATTAGTTTTGTGTTTAAGAACACCTTAAAAATATTCATCATCAAGAGCCATATGGTCCTCAAGCTCTGCTTCCACCTCAATGTCACTTTGGTCAAACTTGAAGGCAATCCCAAACTCAAGTATATTTTCACCATTGTTTGTTGTTATAGAGTCCTTATCAAGTTCCATTTCATCATTTGGATCAAAGGGAAATTCATCCCACATAGCTTCCTTGTCAATGCTAGGTGCCTTTGCACTTGGATCCCAAGTGGTAAGAGGTTGATTGTTTTGATCAAAAGGAAAGAGCTCTTCATGCTTCTCTTGGAGTGTTGAATTTTTGAATAGGTCACCACCCAACTCACTTAAACTGATATCTTCATAGACACCTCTCTTCAAGGGCTTAGTTTGACGCTCATACACAAGACCAATCTTGACACCATCATTGTAATGAAGCAAAGAATCATCTAAGAAAGTTGTTTTGAAAACTTCATCATCTTCATCTTCATCTTCATCTTGAATGAGTAAGTTGTTGATTTATTCATGTGGAATTTCATGGGAATTTGGTATAGCAACAAGAGGAAAATTATCCATCACCAAATCTTCAACAAAAGGAGGTACAAACACATCGGAATCACCACCAACAACATCACCATGATAATGATCATAAGTTGGTTCAAGGTAAACACTATCTTTTTCTTCATCAAACTCTTCTTCAATGAACTCATCCCACACAACAGTATTTCCAACATCTTATGTGAAGCCCTTAGTCTCAAGACCTCCATTGGATAAATATTTATTAGGGCTCAAGACTGTTGTTATGTTTATTTCACTGAGCTGATTTTCATCACTTCCTATCACATGCAAGGCTAAGGAAGTATTTTTAATTTCTTCCAAACACTCTTCAACTATCAGAGTATCTTCATCAAACTCACGATCATTTTGAGGTGACAGGTGCACCTTGTTTGTGCCATCTTCAATGCTAGTGACTAATTTTTCTCTTCAACTTTCTTACTTGTGGGCTGCAACTCACAAATAGGAACTACTTTTTCCTTCCTTAATCCTTCAACCAAGGCTTGTTCTACTTCCCTTTTAATCTTTTTCTTGATGTAGTTGACCATATTTGATTTTCTAAGATTCATAATCATCACACAATTCAAGTAGCAGTCAAAATAAACATCATTTTTGAAATCATCTAGCATGCTCTTATATTCCTCATGGAGTATGGAAGCCTCATGTTCACATTGCCTCTCGAAATATTCGACATATCTAATGAAATCCATTGTGTCAACACTAATTTTTTTTGTTATCCCAACATGATGGAAAGATCTTGGCTCTGATACGACTAAAATGTGCTAACCATTTTTTTTGAGTTTTATATGACAACTCAATACAACAAGCACCTATTAAGGTTAGCCCAAATCCAAAATCAACTGTAGGAAAGTAACTCTACGCCAAGAATGCACACACAATCTCAAGATGATAATGGTGTTGTCATATGGCATCGAGGATCTTCAATGCTTGAAGGAGTACAATGCTGAAAGTAACAATCAACTCAACCACTTATTTAGTGGGAGGACTGGAAATAGAAATTACAATGCTAAAAGTAACCCAACACAAGATGGGTATGGTACTACCATATGGTGTTGGGGATCGTATGCACTTGTGATGGCTCAACCGATCAACAGTATGTAAATGCAATCCAATGTAGACTGAGCATGACTAGTCTCTTCCACAAACGTGAGAATACAATGAAATAAGCAAGATAATTGAAATAGTTGGACAATACTACTGAACAACTTTACAATGAGCATAATCCTGCAAATAACCTTGTATTAGAGTTCTCCAAATGCTACAAATATATGGAAAACCTTTCAAAACTCCCAAAATCACACTCCACAAGTAACACACCCAAATGACCAACTTCTACAAATCAAATATGATAATAAACAACTATAAAAATGCAGACCAACAACATATAGACCCACTAAAAAGCTCACAACTCCCTCAAAGCTCCACCAAATCTCTTGAAATAAGATGCATATGAAGCCTAAGGAGAAGGAGACCATGCTAAGATTTAGAAACCACTGCAAACTGGAGTTATCTTTTTTTCTAAAGTTTTCCAAACTTTGGCAAGCAATATTCAGCCTTCAAGAGGAGCGACTAGCAATATAAAATCAAGAACTTCACTAAAAATTCCCAAACTTTGTAGGAATGCCTAGGGCCTAGGAATGGATATAACAAGTACCCAAAATGCATTAAAATTCACACAAAGATCTACAAATGAAAATATGCTTCAGCCATAGCCAAAACCAACAACCTATAAACAACAAAATCATCAAACTAAAAAAATATTGCTCAATATGCACTATTGAATGTGGAAAAATCCCATTAGACCATCTAGGAAGCCATAGTTTTAGGCCCAAAGAGGTGTAAATGCTAAGCTACCCCTTAGTCAGGTTCTGAAACCAATCCAACAATATTTTGGTAAGATAGATAATAGATACCCAAAGAGAGAGCAAGGCCTCATATTTATAGCACAATCTGAGTAGTCTGTGCTCGTCATACTTACTACAAATATTAAGGCCAAAATAGTTCTCATATTCAATTGCATGTCACACCATCGTGAAGCTCTCTGAAAACACAGAAGGAATCTAGAATCTGAACTATAAAACTCCAACATGCAGTCATCGTAACTTACTAAAAATAGTAAGTCCAGAAAAGTTCTCTGATTCAGTTGCATGTCATACCACTACTCTCTGAAAACCCACAAATAATCCCACAACCAATATGCAAAAATCCAACATGCAAACCCTTGAATCCTTAAAAGAAACCTCCAAGCAGCTCGAAACCCAAATTCTGCCACTGACTAGCCTATGGGCATTCGAGAATAGGCTATCATTCACTGGAGAATGCAGTGCTAAAAATCGGGACATTACAAAGGAGTGAGTAGTAGGAGATGAGGGAGAAGCTAGAGATGGAGAATCCATCAGAGAAAAGCGCTCATCAAACTGGACATCTTGTCAAAACAAGACCTCTCTAGAATCAAGATCAAACAACTTGTATGCCTTAATATCCTCATAGTAGCAAACAAATATGAGCGGTCGACTCTTCCTCTCCATGGATTTTTGCTGAACTTCAGGAATGAATTCCCAAGCCTCACTACCAAAGACTCTGAATGAAGATGCATCGGGCTTGACATGGGACCAAGCCCCTTAGAAGTCAAATGTCACAATTCCTTGTGAGGCATATGATTTTGTGTATAGTTGGCACAATTAATTGCCTTAGCCCAAAAAGAAGAATGCATATCTCATGACTGAATCATATAGTTGGCCATCTCCCATAAATTTTTATTCTTTCACTCAACAACACCATTCTGCTGAGGGGTGTATGGAGCTATAAGTTGATGTTGTAAATCATGCTTAGTGCAAAAGTCCCTAAAATTTTGATTAACATACTCTCCCCCATTATCCGTGTGTATCCATCTGATAGAAAGAACATATTGCTTCTCCATAAATTCCTTAAAGATTCTAAAAGAATCAAAGACATCACTCTTGTACTTAAGAAAGTAAACCCATGTATGCCTGGAGAAGTCATCAATAAATGTGAGCACATATTTGGCCCTTGAAAATGAAGGAGTCGGAAATGACATGAGCTCACTATTTACCAACTCTAAGGGTGCCTTAGCACATGTGGCTCTACCCATAGGAAAGGAATCTTAGTGATTTTTGCCAAGAACACATCCTCGACAAACACCATCAGTACAAGAATTATTAGGGAGCCCTAACACTAATTCCTATGTACTCATCTGCTGTAGATATCTATAATTGACATGACCAAAAAATTCATGCCATAACATGCTCTCAGTGTCTGCATGAGCTATGAAGGATGAACCTGAACTAGTTGAACTTTCAAAACCACCAAATCGATATAAATGAGAAGAAGTATCAACACTCCCAATAGCCACAATAACATCAAGATCATGAAGGTCTCAAATAACTACATCATGTGAGGTAAAATCTATTGTCTTACCAGTGCTAGATTGACAAATCTGATACATGGAAAGAAGATTGGTGGAGATATCAAGAACTACAAGTACCTCTTGAAGAAAACCACCCTCAAGTGTGATAGTGCCCGAGCCCAAAATTGAAAGTTGTGTAGAATCCCCAATTGCAATTTGAGTAGTGCTACAATCTGAAAGGGATGAGAACAAACCTTGAGAAGGTTGCATGTGATGTGTTGCACTAGAATCAATTATCCATGGAGCTGCAGAAGGTTTAAGGCCCTTGCAGAAAGAGAATGACCTTTACCTATAGATGAGGAAGAAGATTTAGGGGTGGAGATGTTATGCTACTACATGGATTCCTCCAAAGCCTCTAATCTCTTCCAACATCGATTGATTGGATGTCCCTCGTTACCACAAAAACTACAAGGTTCACTTGATTTCTTCTTTGTCTTGGAGGAATACTTGCCAGACTTAGAATTTTTATCATAGCAAGGAGTGGTTTGAGGTTTTTCAATTGACTTCTGAGATGTTTTGGAGGAAGGATCACTACCTAATGAAGTATTTGTCTTGGGCTTCTGTTTCTTCTTATCTTTCCCTTTGGATGTATGTGCTACTAGTGCCTGAGTTTTGGAACCAAAAATATATTCAAAATGAACCAAGTTTTCCTATTCACGAGTCAAACAATCACATAAAACCTTAAAAGTGGGCATGGTAAATGCATCACCCAATGCATCCATAGTAGAATAGAAAGTAGAAGAGAAGACCTGAAATGACTCTTGAAGCTTAGAAAGAATCAAGAAAATACATTCTTTGTCAGTTTTATTCTTCCCACAACCTTGCAAAAGAGATTTGAGTGACTTAAACCTCTACAAGAAGTCCTCAATGGAGGGGTAAGAATCAAGTACATGTGATGTTAATTATGCCTCAATCTAGAGAGATTTATACTCATTGATGGTGCCAAAAAGATCACTGAATCTCATCCACATAGCCCTAGGCATGTTGTAAGACTCCAAATGAAATAAGAGATTTTTTGAAACATGCAATGAAATCAAACCCATAGCCTCATCTGTCTTGTTCCTATGCTGAAAAATCTCAAATTGATGAGTCAATGTTGGTTGTACTTCATCCAAAGTGGACCATAAACCCTTAAACATGAGCATTATGGTCATATGATCTTTCTAGGTATGATAGTTGTGTGGTGTAAGACATTCAAATGAAGAGGTTTCCACCATGATAGTTTTGGTTCTCAAAACAATATGTGGTATATGTTTTTTGATCTCAAATGTATATAGATACTAAAAGTGAGAAATATACCCCCCACAACAGGAAAAACCAAACCCAAATACAACTTTGAGAGCATAAAAGCTTTAAAAAAAATCATTTTAGAGAGATTCTTGTGTACCTTGTGAATATTATGGAAAAATGGACTACATGTCTGTGTAGAGCATTGGAAGAGATTTTCAACGCCAATTTGTTTGCAAAAAAATGGAGTCTATTTGCCCAAGTTATGGCCCCAAAAGTGTAGAATAGAAGGGTTGTCTTCAACTGATTGTAGAAACTTTCTGGTAAAAATTTAGGAAAAATAACCTCCATATCTGGAATGTGCTTGGAACCAACTTTCCGATGATATAAAGTTTTTTAAAATGATTTTTTTATGCCCGTGATATACCCGATTTTGTAAAAACTACTCAATTTGCCTTAGAAAACCAAACAAATGGCTTAAAATTTCGGCCCTTGGACATATGGACGCCAAATTTATGGGTTTGGAGGCTAGCACTTGGAATATTCTCTAGAATATTTGAAGGATATTCTATTGTCAAATCATAAAAAAGTGTAGTAACTTTTTGAATAAAATTTTTCTTTTTGTTTCAAAAAAAATCAAACGCCATGAATCTTTTTTAATAAACCTGCACAATTTTTTTTTTGAAACCCATAGATTTTTTTTGCTGCAAATTAATGGCCTGCATGGTATGGTGTACAAATCTATACAAGGTACGAATTTCAAACAGTTGTATGGATTTTTTGCCTCATAAATCATGCCAACAAAAAAAATTCAATTTTTTCTCAATTTTTTGCAAAAAAAAATCGATCTCTAGGTTTTTGGCCACTCCGAACACAATGGCAAGGTTCGGTTTGTGCCAAAGTGCTTCTAAAATTTTCCCACCTCCAAAAATTGCAAAAAAAAGCATTCAAAATTCTAGATCTTACCCTATAACTAGAATGAGAAAAGAAGCTCAGAAATGGAGAAGGGGTTTGTTGAATCCTCGCTCTGATACCATGTTAGATTTGTGAATAACACAAGCCATAGGATCAAACAATGAACAAAATTACTTCCACCCAAGAGCTCTGCAAAAGAAAGATTTTATATTTCTCATAAATAAAATACTTATAAAATGAATAATTACAAGAGATAATGAATGCTTTATAAGAGAAACCCTAATGAAAAGGGATTAGATCATGACAAGTGTCAACATCTTGTGTGATGAGATGAATTGATCTAATATTATATTTGTAGTTAATATAAATAAAGTATTGAAATAACTAATAACGCAAACCTAAGTTTAGCTTAAGTGTGTGATAATTAGGATAATAATTAATTAAAGTAATTAATTATTCTCTAATACATGATAACTCTAACACGTTTGGCTCAAGAAATTCTTTTAATATGAGTGAATATAGTAACCAAGATAATGCTAAGAGTGTCACTTACCATTTCTATCTTCTCCAATGATAGCTCTATGAAGAATTTTTCTTAAATTCTATTGTAATTCTCGCCATAATTTGTTTCTTTGAGCTCTGAATACCCCAATTTCCTTTGCAATTGTGAAGAATGATTATGTTCTAAGGCACCTTAATCTTCACATAACTCAACATTTATTTCACCTTACTGGCTCTAATAGGTAATTAACACTAGTAGGTTGCTTAGTTGGCACCAATTTCAAACCCATGTTGCATAGAGGAGAGTTGGGCTTTTAAAATTTCTTGAAACCATTTCAAAGTCTGATTTGAGTTACAAAACCTTATTTAACTTTTGCTCCTAGTATCTTTTCATTGGAAGAGATGAGGTTGTGAGTTGTGATTCGGGATCCACCAAGGTTATGGGAACCTTGTTGAGATTTGACATGGTTTCCACAACTCAACTTAATGTCATTGAAGACACATTCCATAATTATTTTAGTAAAAAATATAAGGTTCTTGATTAGGCGTCTAAGCCTGACAAGGTTGTGAGAACATTGTCAGCTCCTAACAATAGTCTCAAAACCAAGGAGAACTTCCACCTTTTGTATCCTTTGGAACTTCAAGAGTTTGAAAGGTTTAGAAAACTCCAATGGGTTCCAAAGGAGTTTTGTCATCTTCATTAAAGACTGACTCCTTAAGTTATAAACTTCAAAGACTCTTGACGAATATCATAACAATAAGGCTTGATCTCGAAAACATAGGTTGTGAGAACCTCAAAAACTCGTCGGGTTTTGACAAGGTTATGAGAACCTTGTCGGCTCCTGATGTCAGTTTGAAAACCCATACTAGAAGCCAATTTTAAGTAAAAATAGTTGTATAAAAATATTTCTTGGGACTCCAAAGGCATGATTAACACTTAAATGAGCCTTGATGATCCATGAGGCTTAGACAACCAAAAAGAGATAAAAATAAGGCCTTGAAAGGGGATGAAGTGTGATGGGCCAAATTCAAGGCAACAACTGGCAAAGCCACCACCACCACAACCACCATTAAAGGGGTTCATAGATTGGGTGTGGTGAGGGGACTAATCAAAATAGATTTAATTCATGATCGTGGTTTGGATTGGGGCTAAATTTTGTATTTTAAATAGAAATTGGTTTTGATGTTGGAAGAATTGGATCTTAAGTTTTTTTTTATCTTAAAAGATCTTGGAATTTGATTTGGCTTGCTAAAGCTCAAATTTTGGATAAGTTTTAGACTTTTAATTTGGTTGAGAGCTAGATTGTTTATTGGTAGAGTGTGATTTTGGTTGGATGATCAATGATAAATACCTTATGAGGATTTTATTTGATTTATTTGGATTACCATACATAGGATAGGTTGGGTTCTTAAGTAGGTTTGATTTGGGATTTTGGATGACAATATTTAAGATAGGAAATTTCTTAAGTAAGTTTGATTTGGATTGGATGTTTGGATTGCTAACTTAAGGTTCACTAATATCTTAAGAAAGCTTGGTTAGGATTGTATGTTTGGTCTTAAGACATTTATGTTTTATTTGGGTAGATTAGACCATGAGTGAGTGATTTAGGATTGGCTAATGGATTAGGATGACAATCTTGATTTATGATTTAGGTGATGGATTTTTCTTAGAATTGATTTGAATGATGGTCTAATATGTGGAATGTGGATTATAATAAGGGTGAGGATTTTGATTTATGATTTGGATGGTAGATTTTGATTTGGATGGACTTGGATGATGGTCTAAGATGTGAAATCTTGATTATGATTAGAGTGAGGGTTTAGATGATGTGGTTAGGATTTGAAAGTTAGTTTAAATGTCAACCTTTAGCTTGAAAATTGATTTATGGATTTTGATCTTGAATTTTTTCAAAGATTAGATTTTGATTTTGACATTTTGATGGTGAAATTTTTATATTGCTTTGGATTTAATGGACGTTCTCATGAGTTTTAGACAAGGAAAAAACACTAAGCATAAAAAAAAATCTATTTTTATTCAATTAGGTGTGTGGATGATCATGAGCCTACCAATATGCCTTACCTAGGTGTGGAATGCAGGGCCCATGAAGAGGCACTAACCACTTTTGATCAACCAAGAACACTCAAAGATGTAAGGGGAGAGTATAAATGTCCTACAAACTTATTTCTAGAGGCATGGTGTTAGTAACTTCTTAAGGCTAATAACTTACTAATGCATCACATCCCACAGTTCACAAACTTGTCAAGTACTTGTGAGTTTTTGGTCTAGAGTAGTCACATAGTAAACTTGTTAGTTTTTTTCCCAATTTTTCTACGAGTACTCACTAAAATAAGTGATTATATGCAAAAAACTTGATGCTAGGTCATGACATGATATTGTTGTAGATCAATCATGAATTTGACTTAAAATGGTGTTGTTTTGACTTAGAAGAAATGTTAATTTTATTTATAAAACCTCCATTTTCCCTTCCACACCACACACAACAAGCAAGCATTTTACAATGAATGAGGAATTTTTTTAGTTAATTCTTAGGCTAGTTAAAAAATCCATGATTTCTAGAATTTAAAAAAAAAAAATTTCCTAAGCCTAAACATGCATTGCAAGGATGCATTTTTTCTATATAAAGTCTTGATGAAATCATCAAAACAATCTTTGGCTATGGTAGGGGGATATAGCTAGCCCCTACAACCCCCTAGGATTTAGGCCCTTGTTTGTGCTTGGTACATATGATTCACACATGTAACTAGTCATTAGTTACTTTATCAATGTTAGAAGAAATAAAATTGACTTCACATACCAACATTGAATTGATTAAAATTTTAATTGATTTATACTTATTTGAATCAATTTTTTTCAATATTTTTATACTAGTGAGATTGTTGATTTTGAGAGGGGAGCTATGGAGGATGTTGTTACAACAAAAGCAAGGGAGTTTGGATTGGTATTGGATGTCACTGATACAAAAAAGAAGTAATATCTATCTAATAGTAGGGTGGGGCCAAACAAGGAGCCACAATTGAGTGAGGACCATGGTCCATACCCTCTGCTACCCATTTGTCACTAGAATAGGGAAGAGAAAATTTTAAAAACATGTAATTTTTTAACGTGACTAGACATGTAATTTATGATGATGATTTTAAAAAATAATCACCAAAAATTCATATTAGTTATCGGTTAGTAACTAACTATTGTATCCAACTTTACATGATGATATCATTTTTTAATCCATATGTATTCAAGAATATAATCAATATATAAAACACTTTGTAATGGTTTTTTAGACTCATTTGATACATTTTACAATTGAATTTTATAAAATAAAATGTATTAAAGAGATTTAAGTATTTTTTAAGTTGTTGAGTTTTATTGAGTTTTTTCCAAGTATTTTTTTTTTGGTTTGTTGAGTACTATTTGAGTTTGAGTCTACAAACTATGCCACAACCACACATGGTTGATAGGTCATATCTAGGATGTACACACTTGTTAGAGGATGTCCTTGGATATTTTTTAAAATTACATAAAGCCAAATTTTGTGAAATGAGGGATATGTCTATTGACATGGTGCAAGATGGTAATACACTCTCCACCTTCACTTTGTAAGGTATAAATTTATTACAAACTTAGCCTTGAATGAAAAATATTCCCTAATAGAAGATTATTTTGATTCTCTCCCAAATTTGTATACCTCATTGGAACACATGGGTTTGGATCACCCCCTTAGTGATGAAATCCAAGGTAGATCCTCTAGAGAAAATAAAATCAAGTGCTTTTAATCTTAGATATCACCTTGTGGTGTGAGGGGATAACATACATGGCTTATCCTCTTGGGATTTAAACTAAATAAAAGAGAATAAGATATTTTTTTGATCTCCAAGGTCGGTCACCTTTTGGTGAGAGAGAGAAAGATATTCTCACAAGCAAAGCAAACACAATGACACTAAATGCACAACTAAAATAGTGAAAAATATGAGTCCTTCACTGAACGAACCTAGAATAAATGAGTTAGTAGTTTCTCAAAAGGCTTGGACTAATGATTGGCTACAAAACAATATTAGAAATAACAAGTTGCAACCAGGATTAGCACAACAAACAAGAAAATCAAGGTAATCTTATGTAATAAAATGGATATGTTGATAGTAAAGAAAAAATTCCAATATCTAAACAAAAACAATAAAATAGGTACATGAGCATTGAAAGGTGAGTTCTATTTCTACCAAAGAATTTACCTATGGTGTGTTGATTGATGTAGCAAACACACTAAAAGATGACATGTGCATACTAAAGTGTGAATGCACACGCTAAATAATTGATGCATACATTGAAACACACATGCATTAAATTGTGAATGCATGTGCTAAAGCATGAAATGCATGCATTGATACATGCACATGTTAAAGTGTGAGCACAAGTGCTAAAAAATACATGCATTGAAGTGGTAAAACACATACTAAAGCATGAAATTCAAGTTCCAAACTATGATGGAGGCCAAAAAGTGTGATGAAACCTACAAAAATAATGGTTAATCTACATAAGAGGGTTATAAAGTATTGATGAGCAATGATGGACTACAAGACCCCACAAAATTGGTTAGAAAACACTAAAAATTACCAAAAGAATAAAGAAAATGGGTTGGGAAAATGGGAAAAGTGTTACATAAAGGGTTGAAAAGTATCACTCGTGCATTAAATTATGAACCTACAAAAAAATCCTCAAACAAAAGCCACCAAAAGATGATTAAAGGAACATGGGTCCCATGAGGTGTGTCAAAATATAATTAAGTAAATATAGAACATACAAATATGACTCAAACTATGAAATTCAAGTCTGATTTTACACAATCGATACCTCTAGGTTAAGCTAAGTTATTGCACAAAAATATGAAAGAAATAGGAGTTCTCCCACTCACAACTCCTTGTTACACCAAAAGATAGATGTGCTCCAATAAATTTGTGATTGAGAGATGGTATGTAGTTTCACACTTGGGCATCATAACTTTGCATCCAATAAATATTTATTTAAAATCATCTCTATGCGAAGCTATTAATATATTTTGAGGATGATTGATCAATGCATACGATTGATTTAAAAGATTAAGGGATGAGATTGATCAAAAGGATTGAAGAGATGAGCCTCCAAGTGGCACCTTCTTATTTGTGCATTTGAAGAGGTCCGAGATTCAAATGGTTTGGACATGTAGATATCTTCTTGGAAGAAGACATATGGTGAAGATAAAAAATAATTTTTTGGAAGACTAAAAATTTGTTTTTGAATTTATGTGAAGGGCCAATATATTCTTGATTAAATAAATGTACAATATTGTATGAGAGAATTTTATGGAGAATTTTGAAGCATGGGGAATGCGTGTGAATTCCATGTGCAAGCTTTGATTATGCTTAATGATGTTTAGGATTGTACAAATTGAAAGAGAATTTTGAGAATTAAATAAATAGTTTGTATTTATTAGTTTTTGAAAGATTGGGATATGAAAAGTGAGTTTAACCAAATAAATGTTGAATTTATTTAATTAAGGTTAGACTATGAGAAAATGAAGGGAAATAATTAATTAATTAATTATATGATCAAAATTTATTTAATTAATGCTACAAAGTTGATTCAGAAGGTTAATTACATAATTAATTTTATTTAATTAATGTTGAAAATAAATAAATTGAGATGAATTGAGTAATGTATTTAATATCAAAATACAATTTTATGTTTTGCACAAAACTTAAGACTCCTTATGTTATTGTATGACCAAATAAATCAACTATGAAATACCAAAGGAATAAAGAAATAACCAAACTAAATCACAACTAAATGATCACAACAATAGAGTAAATAAGATAAATTGAATTCAACATCATGCAAACCTTAACACAACTCCATCTTTGCTCTCAGATTTATATTAAGCACAATAACCCGAAAGTATATGATTAGAGATTAAAAAATGAAGAAGAAGACATTTTGATTTATAGATATTTGGTGATGCCAATCAATGGTTAAGATCAGAGGAGAGGTTGAGAATTGATGAGAGAAATTGATGGTCAGTTAAGTGGTTGCATGATTTTAGATAACTTATTGCATGATTTAGTTAAGAGGATTTATTGGAGTGTTAATTGAGACTAACGAATAGTAAAGTGAGTTGATTGCTCAATGGACTCAAAGTGAGTGGGAGTGAAGTGAATTTGATTGATGAGTGAACTGATTAGATTGATTAATGAATTAAGAATAAGTTGAGGTGAAATTTGCATGAGTATTATTTGCATGTGCAAGATTGATGAGTGGACTAAAAGCAAGTTTGAGTCAATAGCTGAGATGAAATTTGCATGAGTATTTAATAATTATTTATATGTGCAAGATTAAATTTATTAAATAAATAAAATAAATGATTTATTTATTTTTAGAAGAAGATAATGTTGAGGAATTCAATTAAATAATTAAAACAATTACTTAATTTAAGAAGTGAGAATTAATTAAATTAAATAAATAAATGAAAATAAAATTTGTATGAGTATTTAATAATTAAATAATATTTAATAATTAGTTATATGTGTAAGATTAAATTTATTAAATAAAAAAAAAATGATTCTATTTATTTTTAGAAGAAGATAATGTTGAGGAATTAAATTAAATAATTAAAACAATAACTTAATTTAGGAAGTGAGAATTAATTAAATTAATTGAATAAATAAAATAAATAATTTAATTTATTTTAGAAGAAGATAATGTTGAGGAATTAAATTAAATAATTAAAATACTTACTTAATTTAAGAAGTGAGAAATAATTAAATAAATCAAATAAATAATTTTATTTATTTTAGAATTTTATTTATTTTAGAAGAAGATAATGTTGAGGATTTAAATTAAATAATTAGAAAAATTAATTGTTATTTGGAGATAAGAAATAGATAATTATTTAATTGATTTTAAAAATAGAAAAATAATTAGTAAATTAATTAAATAACCTTAATTATTTAATTAATATAGATAAATAGAGGGATAGGTAATGGATAAAAGTGGAAGGGGAATTTTGATAATAATTAAATAATCTAAAATTATTTAACTACAGAATATAATATTAGAATAAGCAAATAATTAAATTCTTAAATTATTATTAGAAGAATAATTAGTGTGGTGTGATGTGAGAAAACATTAGTCCATTTTTAACTATATATATAATGTTATTTCATGGATAAAAGACTATAAAATTTTATATCAAAATATTTTTTTATATTTTGCATAAAACACAAGACTCCTTAATTTTATGTAGAATGCATCTCCAAATAAATATTTAAAAGTAAAATATAAAAGCTCTTAAAATAGATTATAAAAATAATCGTCTTCTAAAAAAAATCTATTTTCACAACTTTCTTCAAATATATAAAAATAATCATGATAAAATAAAGATTTTATAAATCTCTATTTAATTTTTACAATATTTTTATCTTATCCATCCATCCATATTTATAAAAAATAAAAAATAATAGTCAATCCTACTAAAAAATTATCAACCTATTTTTTAATTATTTAAATAAACAAATATTAAATAAAAAATAATGGTCAATCCTTCTAAAAAAATTATCAACCTATTTTTTAATTATTGAATAAAAAAATATTAAATTTTCAATCTCAACTTTACCTTAAGTGGAGAGATTAGCACACAAGTCTTATGTGCCGGCTTAAAGCCATAAAAAATGACGAATAAAGAGCATTTAATCTGATCCAATTATAATGATTATAACGTATAGTTTATTCAAGATTTTTTGCATATTCAAGTTTCAACGGACAAGTCGAGATTGGAGTCGGGATTTTATTTTTTATTTTTTGGGGATTTGTCAAGTTGGTGCTGTGGCTTATCTAATCGCTTATTTTGGGGGTCGCTTGACTGTCATCGTTTAAATTTGTAAGTCTTTAGATAGGAGAACTAGCTATTTTTTTCAAATATTTCTTAATGGGAGTTTAAAGTCAATGCATGATTCGCTCTGATTGACTGGAAATTTGTATCCATGCTGGAATTCTTATCTTGCTCACACAACTAACGTGACTTCTTTTGTTAGGAAGTTTAAAGGTTCTGTTTGGATCTGAATTTATGGGCAAGTGATTTCACTTCTTTTTTTACGGAATTGGAAGGGTCTGTATTGATCTGAATATACGGCCTAAGGCTGCCTGGTAAGTCTTTTCTGTGGGAGTGTTTTAAAACAGAGAGTGAGAGAATTGTAGAAGAAACAAGTAAAAATGGCAGGTGGGATGATGATTGATGGAGGGATTAAGAAAGGGAGAGCCCAATTGTATGAAGGTCGTATTACTAGCTATGTTGTGCTTGCATGCATTGTTGCAGCTACTGGAGGCTCTCTGTTCGGCTATGATCTTGGAGTTTCAGGTAATTTTATTGCTCAGAGAGTATTAGAGCTTGGCTTATTTACTTATTCTGGTACAGGTCGCAGAAATAAAATTATTTTTTGTGAAGAACAATACGTATGTAATCGTCTGAAACTTTATCCTTTGAGGGCATTATGTGCTCCTTTTTTTCTTTTCAATTTCTTTTTGTATCTCCAGAGATCTTTTAGGTAGGCTCTGAAATTTCATGAAGGTAATAGTGGCCATGATTACTAGATTATTCCTCCTTAGAGACTTTTGGCTGAACTCCAAATCGTTTGTTTGGTACTTACTAACTGTACTTTATACTATATGGTACAGATCTAACCTATTTCTAACTTTCCTTGCCACACTCGTTGAATGCTGTTCTTTCCATGTGCTTTAATGAAATCCTTTTTTGCCTTGAGCTTTGATCTTCTCTTCATATGTTTCTGTGAGATTGTGCCAAACTTAATGTTGAGTAATCACAATCTCTACCTGCTGTCATCAGTAGGTACACTAACGTTTTGGCTTCTGCCAACTTAATTTCTTGTATTACAATTCTATGTCCATGAAACCACCAATGCTCCTCTCTAAAAATATTTATCTGGAAGATACACCAATAGCTGTCATAAAACAGAGTATCTGATAAAGGGTTGTTCAAAACCTTGCAATGAAAGGACCTTTATTCTTTTACCTTATAGCATCCATGGCACTGAATCTAGAGTTGCAGTATATATTTTGGATTTATCTCAAATAACTTTTCTAATTTCTTCCTTCACAAGGAAATAGATCACAAGCTTATCAGATCGACCAGATTGACTTGAAGTATATTCAAGTCTGTTTCTTTTTACTTTTAGAAACAAGGTTATCCATGGGTCAGGCAACAGGAAAAAAACAATTTACCAAAAATGACCGAATTATTGATTTACTAAGTTCTTTACTCAGTTATTGATTTGTACCATTTTCTGTTGTTTATGCATACCGTCGACCTTGATGTTTTGCAATCTATAGACTAGAGTTGTGCATGCTTCTCTTGAGCGGTTAGGTAAGTTATTATAATTCAAATAAGTTTTATCTAAATTTTTAAATTTCTATTGGGTGACTGTAAATGTATTCGTCTAAACAACTATGAATTTAACATCAATCTACAAAAGATGCATGCAAGTGACATAGAGACAGATTGAGAATGTTGTGTGAAGTTGTCTGAGTTAAAGATGTCTGTGAATGTTGTTTGAACATGTCTCAGTTAAAATTGTATGATTTTCTGTAAATCTTCATTTGGATTATTTGTGCACATAAAATTTGGTTTGTTAGTTTTCTATGAAGTAGCTTAAATATATCCACCTTTGCCTCGATTCTTTCCTGTTCAAGAATAAGTTTCATAGTAGTGTTTGTTCAAGAACTAATGAATGATAAATACACCTATTTCAATCTCATACCTGGAATAGGGAACCTGATAATTCTTTTTTGAGTGCCATAAATTATCTGCCTCTACTACTGGCAAACAGCTCAGAAAACTTCTCTGTTTTCTTTCTATTGTAAGTATTTGATAAATTGGATTGATAGAATGATTCTCAAGCCTTTAATCTTGACACAGAACAGTGAGCCTTGGGGTACTTGGATTAGTCTCTTGCTCTAATAAATCTGAAACCCTACATGCTATAGTTCAATTCATCCTCATAGGAACTCAATTGATTTCTGATCATTCTACCAGAAAACACACTCTTCCTCTCCCATGATGGCTGTCATAGTCGGATTTTAAAATTTATAAAATTCAATGATTTTAAACATTAATCACATTCTAGGCCAATAGTATGAGCCAACCCTAGCAGGAACAGGGCCAGTCCTCTCTCATAAGGTGATTCTATGGAGCCTGCCTTCTCTGGTACAGGCAATTCCCTTTAACTTTTATAATTAGAGTTTTTCTTCTTTTGTCAAGGTGATTTAATTGGCCATTTATTATTGGAATTAAGTTGTCTTGCTGGTTGAGGTGATTCTATTGGGCTTTCATCATTGGAATTGATTGTCTCATAGAGGTAATTATATTGGGAGTTTTCTGCAAACTAATTGGTGAGCCAAATGTCCTTCCATCAACTACAGAAGCCATATTCTAAATCTCTTGGAGTAAATCCAACAATTCCTTCTGAGGTGTTTTGTTTGCTGCACAATTTCCTCCGTGGGCCTTTGCCATTCCCTGGCTGTATTGGGATTTTATCATCTGCCTTGCTTTCTCTTGTAGAGGTGATTATATATACTTAACGCTAGGCGTGCTTTCTCTTGTAGAGGTGATTATATTACTTAACATTGGGCATTCTTTTTCTTGTAGAGGTGATAATTTTCGGTTTTTAACATTCAATGCTTCTATTGGCCTTGCCTCCCCTAGGAAAGGTGATCATATTGAGGTTTTACAATACACTAGATGTTTCTATTCTCCATGATTTCAGTGGTTCCCTTAGCAATCATCAGCGATGCCTTGACTTGTATATGGCTAGCGTATTCCCCCAAGTTATGCCATGGTTGAGGGGACCTAATAATTGCTAGTTAGCATTTGAGTCACAAATCAAAATAGATTTTGCGACCAGAAAATCAATTGAGAGTATCAAACATTTGAAAAAAATTAAAATTGATTGTTTGGATCAACATTTGAAAAAAAAATATTTTAAAAGGATATATGATGCAAAGGTTAGGGAGCCGAATTAATGGCAGCTTTGTCCTTGCAGCCAAAACTCTAATTTAATACACATAAAACTGATGAACTATGAAGACACAAAATTAATTCATATTAAAAAATGCAAAGGAACCCTAAGCAACAATAAATTAAAAAACTTATGGCAGGATTTCAAAAATTTGTATCATTCATTTGATCTGTTCTACAAAACCGAACTGAATTTTTCTTCCCCTCTTTAAGCTTTCAGTTCATTTTGTAACAGTAATTAGAAAACCAATGAGTTGATTTGTTTTCCTTGACCTCTAACCTCCTCAATTCTCCACCCCATCACACTTCTTGTCCTCTTATGTGAATGCTTTCAAAAAAGAGGGAAAAAAAAAGAAAAAATTATTGTCAGATGTTTATTGCCCTTTGCATAGGATGCTCTTGCATTAGATACCTAAGGTAACTGTAAACATGAATTCTTGCTCTTGCTCATTGAAGACTAAAATCTTGAAAGGTGTAGCCATACTGACCAACCTCAATGGAATTCAACCACATTGAGTCCTCTATAGGTCTGTTTCTCCACTTGATTGGGTACTCCCGATACTCCTTTTCCTTAGTTCTTCTGGCTACTCTTGAGTCTAGAATCTCTTCTATTTTCTCTTTCTTATGCATATGTTGATTCCAATCAGCAATATGGGAAATTTTTTTGTTCATCCCGTTGGTCTTGCACCATGAAATGCATATAGCTCTGTCACATTGAATGTGGGTGAAATGTTCATTCCTTTAGGCAATTCATCCATATGCATTGCTTGAGAATCTCATTAGAACTTTGCATGGCCCAATCTTTTTCTGTTTGAGATTTTTGTATGTTCCTTTTGGAGATCTCTCCTTCCTAAAACTCAATATTGATTTTCATTTGATTTGTGCATGTAATGTGGATTATAATGATAGAAAAAATTATAATATCAAAAAATAGAATATAAAATTAAAGTTTAATTTCATCAAAAGTTGAGGGGCATGTGAAGAATCATGGCTGATGAAGGAAAAAGATATATAAGAGATACCAAACAAGGGGAAGTAACCACCATACAAAGGATATATCTTTTATTATCTAACTATTACTCCTGTGGAGCATGGAACTACGGTTCATTTAACCTAAGGACAAAACCCCTCATGGTAGGAATCGAAGGACAAAAACCCACAATTTCTCAAGAGTGATTTCACATGGAAATATCCACTGTACTAAGTTGACCGATCTTCTAGTAGACATTATTAAAATTTCAAGTTAATAACATTTTTCGTTTATAATCAAGTCTGATTGCTATCTTTAAAAGAGATATTTAATTGTGCAAATTTAATTAATTATCAAAAATACCAATTGGAAAAAGTACATTTTCTGGTGTATGTATTATTGTATAGAAATTAAAAATTAAACTTGATTGGATATTATGAAATATTCCCTCCATGATATTAAAATTCAAATAGGCCATTACAAATGGTATCAGAGCTAGATCTTGCCAACCTATGAGTCTTCTTTCATATGCAATTTAGTAACAGAGCCAATAGATATTATTGAAGAGAACTTATTTCATTTAAATGACAAAAGAAGTGAATATGGCAGATAGTGAGGAGAAAACTCCTTTGTGGAAAATTCTTACAGATAAATTTGAAAAGAAGATTGATACAATGATAAATATTTTGAGTCAAATGCTCCACATGAAGCAAAATAATATGAATCCTTCTAGAAATCAAAAAAAAAAGTTCATGTGAGGAAATTGCAAAGCCCAATACAAGATATTCACACCATGTATGTAGATTATACAATTCTTCCCACCAAAATCCAAAAGGCCATGATTTTCACAATTTCATGAGTATAAAGGGTGTAAACATTAACTTGAATTCTACCAACCCTCCTACAATATTACAAAATGCATGGATGTTCCTAGCACAAGCTATGTACCAATGACTATGACTAAGGCTTCTATTATACCTAATAGGAACTCATCAAGTGTATGCACTCCACAAGTTCAAGATCCCATAGGAGGTTGGAGTACTGCTACTAGAAATAGCATTATGATTGATGTTTTGAAGTCAAATAATGCACAAGTTCAAACTCAATTGCAATGTGCTTCCTTTGCAAATGTACATTTGTTTTCTCATGATCGACTTGTCATTAAGTCTCAAATTGTAGATGGGATCATCATTTATCAAAAAGAAACCCAAGACATCCAATTCTATATCAACATCTTCTATGGCTATTTTGCCATGGCTAATCATTATAATATTAGATCTTAGCAATTCATTGGTCCTCAAAAAGCAATGGGGCCTAACCAAGATTGGAAGCCAAAACCAAAATTGCAAGCATTAGTCCTAGAATAATAGATACATCTGCTATTAATACTAGTGTTTCTGTACTCCATTGATTATCTTCTCCAACATCAAACTGTGTGAAGATTGAAAATGCAACTACCAAATTGCATAAAAAGTTAAAAGATCAATTTTGGATCTCGGTACCTTCAAAAAGACTTAGTCAAGTGAACAAAAAATTCTAAGAGTATCCTAGTCTTTGATTGCTTGAGGAAAAACAATCTTGGGAAAGGTAAATTGTAATATCCCTTTTTTGAAATGGGATTATAATAATAATAAATGTAAATATCAAAAAATAAAATATAAAATACAAAATTAAAGTTTAATTTTATCAAAAGTCAAGGGGTATGTGAAGAATCATGACTATTGAAGGAAAAAGATATATAAGAGACACCAAACAAGAAGTTACCACCATATGAATAATACATCTTTTATTATTTGATTATTACTCCTTTGGAGCATGAAATTGCGGTTCATTTAACTTGAGGATGAAACCCCTCATGGCAAGAACTCAAGGACAAAAACCCACAATTTCTCAAGAGTGGTTTCACACAGAAATCACCATTGTGCCAAGCTGATTGATCTTCTAGTAAACATTATTAAAATTTCAAGTTAATAACATTTGTTGTTTATCAGCAAATCTGATTGCTTTCTTTAAAAGAGATATTTAATTATGTAAATTCGACTAATTATCAAAAACACCAATTGGAAAAAGTATAGTTTTTGGTGTATATTATTGTATAGAGATAAAAAATTAAACTTGACTGGATATTATGAAATATTAAAAATTCAAACAGCACAAAACAAGGAACTCCTTGTATTGTGCAGTACTTTGCCTTAGCTGCTCTTTCACCTACTTGTGGAGTTCATGTCTATACTTAGGAAAGTCCTCCCCCTCTGTACCCTTTCATGTCAATTCTTTGATGTATCTCAACTCTATGAAACCTCTTAGATTGTCTAGAATGGGATCTTTGCAATACTCTCACTTATTGATTTGTTATAAACAAACTTTGCTTGTGCTAAAGTCATATGCCACTATTTGGGCTTCTCTCCAATCAAATATCTATGTAGATTTCTAAGGCTTCTATTCACCATCTTTGTATAGACATCTATCTATGGGTGGTAGGTTGAGCTAATATTTAACTGAGTACCTAATTTCTTTTACAATGTTCTCCAAAAATGACCAAATTTTGTATCTCTATCTGTTACAATTCTCTAAAGCAACCCATGTAACCTCATAATCCCTCTAAAGAATAACTCAGCTATATTTGTGGTATTACTTGTTTGCTTACAAGCTGTGAAATGCGTAAGAAGAATCAATTACAAAATGAAAGTTATAAATATTATAATAGATTTTATAACTTGTAAAAAGTGCCAGCAACCAAAATGAAAACCTTGAAACCTTTTTAACCTTA
Source organism: Sequoiadendron giganteum (assembly GCA_007115665.2). NCBI lineage: Eukaryota > Viridiplantae > Streptophyta > Pinopsida > Cupressales > Cupressaceae > Sequoiadendron > Sequoiadendron giganteum. The sequence goes on from CM021109.1 coordinate 551,921,539, forward strand.
TGATGATGATGACTTCGGCTGATCAATGCGAGATGTTGAGTAATCATGGCAACTTTCAATCGGAAGTATTATTTTGCTTGAATCTTGACCACATTGTCTATAATAACTCCATGAAGCTCCTCGTTACTTATTTTAGTTCTAGCCTTTCCAAAACTCTAGTTCTAATTATTTTTGTAATCTGCTTGACAGGATATTATAAATTAAAAATTTCTCAAACGGAAAGGAATTTTGGCCTGAAAACTTGCCACATTGTGTTCAACAAATTCTTGAATATCCGTGCAAAATGATTTTCTACCAGCCCAAACAAATTTCTCAATTTGATTGTGTCAGCAAGTCTAGGTCAAATTGTGTGAAGAACTTGTAACACCAACATCTTGTGGCTACAAAATGCAATTTGATGAGCAATTTGACATTGGGTGGAACTAAGAACCATCTCATGTAACTTGTTGGATTCATGCATGATTCACATGCTTTTTTTAAATTCAAATCCTCTTGGCATAACCCTTCTGGAATCAAAACCAACTACTTCCACCCTCATTTGTTTCAACACAAGGCATTTTCTACTTAAGTATCTGTAACTCTATTCAACCTTCCAATACTATTTTTTAGAGCAAGATTAACTTTTCAAAACTGCTACACACCTCATATCTATTTGATTTAACTTACCTTGTTTGCTAATGAATTATAGTGCTTGATGATCTATGTGCAAAACAAACTTTTTTGGAAGCAAATAATGTCTTCATTTCTTTGATGATTACACAACTGCATAACACTTCTCTTTGCATCATTCAAATTTTCACTTAAGTATGCTATGAGTCTTCCTTCTTGATGCAATATAGATTCTATTGCTGATCAACTAGTGTCACAATTTACTTGGTATAATTTTTCAAAGTTTGGTAGTGCAAATAGTGGTTGCTTTTTCACTTTCCTCTTCAACAACTCAATTTATTTTCCCATTTATAAATTCCTTTTATCACTGCTCATTGTCTCAATGAAGGCACATTTACCACTAAAGTTTTAAATAAAATCCTAGTAGAAACAAGCTAACCCATAGAAATTTATTTCCGCAAACAAGATTTTTGGTATTTCTGACTACAAAATGGCCTTCACTTTTTTTGGATCTATCCTCAATTTGTCCTTTAAGATTATAAATTCCAAGTATATCAATACTTCTTTCATGAAATTGCACTTTTACAAGTTTATCAACAACTCGTTTGGGCTTTGTAAGACTTGGCTTAGGTGCATCAAGTGTTCTTCCTTCATTCTATTGAAATTAGAATATCATATAAATAGACAAGCACAAACTTACATAGGTATGCCTTTAGCACTTGATTCCTCAACCTCATGAATGTAATCAGTGCATTTGTCGACTCAAATGATATGATTAACCATTTGTATAAACCTTCTTTTGTCTTTAATGCAATCCTTGATTCATGCCCTTCTTTAATTTTGTTTTGATGATACCCACTCTTGAAATCTATCTTTGTGAACTATTGTGCTCCACTCAAATAGTCCATCAAATCATCCATGCATGGAAATGGAAACCTCTTCTTTGATTGTGATCTTGTTTATGGCTCTAGAATCTATGTAAGTTCTCCTCTCCACTTTTCTTGGTGCTAGTATTGTTGGAACTATGCATAGGCTCAAACTTTCTCTAATCAAGCATTTTTGTAACAACTCTTGCCCCTGTTCCTTCACCTCCTAATTCTTGGTGCAAACTTCAAGAGAAAGGAAATAAATGTATTTTCCTTCTTCACCACCTTTGAGAACTCCTTCCCTAACACAAACAGCACTATTGAACTACTAGTCACCTGCTTTTCTTTGTGTTTCAAGGGATTTAGTTTATACTTATTTCCCTCTTTTTCAAGGGTGTAGTTATTCACTCTCCCATCATGGATATTATTTCTGTCAAACTACAATGGTCTACCCAATAAAACATGACATACATTCATTGGCATAATGTCACAACATACCACCACATCTCTATATCCCCCGATCTGAAATTTGACTAGACATTGCTCATTTACCTTGATTTGAAGTCCTTTTTCTAACCACAATATCTTGTATAGATTTGGTGTGCCACTCTCTTCAACCCAAGTTGTTTTAACATCTAATTTGACACCAAATTGTTTATGCTGCCACTATCAATGATAATTTTTTAACATTTGCCCTCTGATTTGCAAATAGTCTGCAAAATATTTTTCCTTTGAACTGGACCTTTAACCTCCTTCGCTGATTTAACAAAACTTTGTTCATTATTAGATCCTCTCCATATTCTAGCTTCCTCATATGTTCAATTGATACAATTGATTCCTTTTCCGCTTATGCAATGTGAGCACCAACTTCATTCCTTCTATTTCCATGATTTTGGGCTTGTGGACACTCATATGCCCTAGCTGCCCACATAAAACCTGCCACCTCTTCCTCTTGCAGAATATGATGTTCTTCCTCGTGTTTAGCCATGATGATGAAAATGCCTACTTATCTTTCACAACCATGTGGTTCTCTTCCAGCATTTGGCTGATTTCTCCCTCCAAAAAATCTACCTCTTCCCTGGGCTTTGTTTTTTTGCCTTACTGTTAAATTGATAAACCACTTCTACAGAATGCAATCTCAGATTGCTTAATATATCTTATATTATTCACAGCCCATTAATATACCCAATCATTTTTCTTGGTCTACCTCATAACTGTCTTGTGATTTTGTCAAACTCTTTCATGTAGTCTTTTACACGCAGTTCTTTGTCTCGAATTTTGCAATTTCTTTAAGTCTAGACCTTTTTCTACCATAGGGCTGCACGACCTTTCAGCTTGGTTTGAGACAACTTTACTCTTCAATTTTCATGAGCCAATCCATTAGCTCTTTAGGATTCAAACTACCCAAGAAATCTTTCAATTCTCAAAATAGCTCTTATGAGCCTATCCAACATCAGTTGCTCTTGTAATGGTTCAGCCCCAATATTATCTTTGGTCACTTCTTCCTCTCACTCACATTATCTTTTAGTGGAAAGCCTCTTCTACAACTTTCTTCAACAACATCCAATCTCACTTGCATAACTGTTAGCAAGTCTACCACTTCATCCAACCTCCCTGCCACGTTGGTAACTCCTACCCTACCTTTGTCAGGCACTCTTTTTGGAGGCATGTTGACAACACAAATCACAAACAACCTACTGCTTCCTACAAAGGTGGGTATTCCCTTTCAACTGGATTTGAAACTGAGTCAAGGATAGAGAGACTTATTAATGTTGGCTAGATTTAATACACATAAACCTGACGCTGTATGGAGACACAAAATTAATTCAGATTTAAAAACACAAAGAAACCATGAACAGCAACACAGATTTCAAATTTTTTGACAGGATTCAGAAAACTTGTTATTATTCATTTGATCTCTGTCTATGAATTCTGAACTGAGTTATTATTCCCACCTCTTTGAGCATTCACTTAATTTTATAACTCTAATTAGAAAACCAATAAATTGATTGGTTTTCCTTGACCCCTGACCTTCTAAATTCTCCACCCCTTCACATTCTCCTTTTGTTTGATGTGAACACTTCCACATGTGTGTTTATAGATTTATTTATTTATTTTTATCTCATGGAAGCTGATTGCCCTATGCTCTGTATGCCTCTCATCATTTTGCTTTACCTTTTTATTTCCTACTTTTTGGAAAACATTCTTACTGTAGTTAATTTTTGATCAAATATTGCTAGATCCTTTTGACTTCCATGGATTATTGCTATAATCTAAAATGAATGTAACAGGTGGAGTGACATCCATGGACGACTTCCTAGTAAAATTCTTTCCTAAAGTATATCGGCGCAAGAAAGAACATCTGCATGAAACAGATTACTGCAAATATGATAACCAGCTGCTGACATTGTTCACTTCGTCTCTATATTTTGCGGGTCTGGTTTCCACATTTGCGGCCTCCCATATAACCAGAAACTATGGACGCAGAATAAGCATAATTGTTGGTGGCACCAGTTTCCTCATTGGCGGAGCTCTAAATGCAGCATCTCAAAATGTCGCCATGCTCCTCATTGGCCGCTTGCTGCTTGGTATTGGGATTGGCTTTGGGAACCAGGTAATGGAAGTTACATCAAAACCCTGGTCAGAACCTCTTAGTTCTTTTAATACATTGTATACTGTGAAAAGCCCTAAAACACTACCCAAAAACTAAAATTCTAAAATTCTATAGAGTTATCTCCAAAAAACATAACATCCCTAGTCAAAGAGAATTTCTTGAATTAGACTGCTTCAACAAATCTTAATAAGAAAGGCTTTTAATTTTGTACATTATTGTGTACAGTTATCTGCAGCAAACCCTAATAACTTCAATCAAAGACTTGTCAAAGATAATTTCCTGAATTAGTTTGCTTCAACAAATCTTAATAACAAAGGCTTTTAATTTTGTACAGTTATCTGCAGCAAACCCTAATAACCTTAATCAAAGACTTGTATGATTAGCAGTTATTTATTATATACAATTATCTGCAGAAAAACTATAAAAAACTAAACAAAGGCTTGTTATTTCTATAATTGTTATGTAATTCAGGTGTCTGCAATAAGCCCTAATCAAAGGTTGTGTGTTCTAAATTTAAACCAAAAATGGATTTTATTTTTATTTTTTTACTCCTGGGGATTTCATCTCATGACCAAACTTGGGAGTAAACTGAACCTATGTAGAGTTGTCTGTAACAAACCCTAATAGCTCTAATCAAATATCAGAACTTTGTTAAAGTTTTCTGTATAGATATTCAGTGTTCACAGAAAATCCTAATAACCCTATCAAAGAGCAGTGCTTTGCTGAATTTGTACAGTTATCTGTGAAAAATCCTAATAACACCAAAGACAACTACTTTGTTAAAGGAAGTATTTCATACAGTTATCTGTAGAAAATCCTAATAACACCAAAGACAAGTATTTTGTTAAAGTATTATAATTATGCACAATTACTTCCAGAAAACCCTAATAAAGGCTTTCAATGTCTTAACTTATTCTGCTTAGGTGGCTGCAACAAAACCCTAATATATTATTCTCTTCTATTTTTTGCAATGCCTTCTAATTTCTAAACTGTAATTGAATCCTGTTAGTTTCTAATTTTAATCTGTCCGGGCATCTGCAAGACTGCAACAGACCTTAACATCCTAATCAAATTCTGCTAGTTTGTTAAAGTATTCAATGTAGTTTTCTGCAAGAAACCCTTATAAAAATACTAGTATTTTTCTATTCTCTGCCTTTATCTGCAAGATAAGTCCTAATCATACACCCTAACTATTATTTTTGCTTTGTGTTTTTATTTTTTATTGCAGGCAGTTCCATTGTACCTTTCAGAAATGGCCCCTCCAAAGATCAGGGGCGCAACAAATAATTTGTTCCAGTTGACAACCTGTCTAGGAATCTTTGTTGCAAATGTGATAAATTTTTTCACTAACAAGATTCACCCATGGGGTTGGCGATTATCCTTAGGCTTAGCCATAATTCCTGCACTTCTGATGACAGTGGGTGGTTTTTTCCTTCCAGAAACCCCAAACAGCTTGGTGGAACAAGGTCGCCTCGATGAAGGCCGACAAATCCTTGAAAAAATCCGTGGCACAAAGAATGTACAGGCAGAATTTGATGATTTGGTTGAAGCCAGTGAAATTGCCCGTTCGGTGAAACATCCCTTCAGAAATCTTTTGCAAAGGAAGAACAGGCCACAACTTGTAATGGCCTGCATGATTCCATCTTGCCAGCAATTGACAGGAAACAACTCGTTTCTATTCTATGCTCCTGTCATCTTCCAAAGTCTAGGGTTTGGGAATGATGCTTCACTTTATTCTGCAATTATGACAGGGGCAGTTATTACACTTGGCGCTATTGTGTCAATTTGTACAGTTGATCGTTTGGGAAGGAGATTTCTGTTCATGGAAGCTGGCACACAAATGATTATATGCCATGTAAGTCAAAAAAAAAATCTTCTCGAGTTTTTGCTTAGCAGCTAATTTGTTAAGCTTTTACAATTTTGCATATATTGTAGTTAAATGTTACGTGTTTTCAAAACTTCTCCAGTCCATAATCAACAGAAAGAACGCTTTAGGAAAAAACTCAAAAAAAAATTATAGAATATTTTCATCTATGTTTGCATTCACTTTACCTGAGGATTATCACAATCTTTGCTGCAATATGTCCAGTGGCATTTCAATTTTCTTATCTCCTGTTACCTAATGCTCAAATTCCTCTTCCCAAAAATAGAGGCTGTAGATTCATATGTTTTCAGATGCAAAATCTTGGAACTTTTAGCAACATTTTTACAACATTCAATTTTGATAGGTACTATAAAACAGTTTAAACAGCAATTTGAAACTTACTGTTATTCTTTAACACTTTAACCAGACTATTTTTAGGAAACTTGTTCAAGTCTTACCATATTTTTTTCCTCTCTTTGATTTGCCAAAATCTTAATATCTTTCAAAGGCCACATCAAAATTTTCTCGAAGTAGACAGTTTTGCAATATCTAGGTTTCAAAAATAATCTAAAATTCATCATAAAAATATTTTGCCACTTCTTCAAAGACATCAACAAAAACAGTAATCAAAATTTGTTTGATAGATTGATGGTCTTAAATTTTATTTTTTTTCAAAAATTTGTTGATATGTAAGTTTTTATATTTAGCTATTCTTACATTTTGTAGCTTTTCACAGCAATGGATGTTAAATGAAAATCGTTAAAGTTTGACCTTAAAAATTAAAGAATCAAATAGAGATTAAAAAAGTTGAAATGTTTGCTTAAATTCCTTGTTTTACAATCTTAGGTAGTTGTACTGATAAAACAGGAGTACATAGAATTTGAGGGCAAGAAGATTGCAATGAAACCAGAAGCAGCACTAACCAAAATTAAAGCTAGTACAATAACAAAACAAGTATAGATTCATTTGAATGAAAGCTCAGACGTCTTACAAGGCAGCTTTAATGTACAGTAGAGAGCCTCCTCATCAATACATCCTCTTGGATTTTTTTAATGTAAACCATATTATTGCCAGAAGAGCGAGGCACTACAAGAATGGAACACACAAGAAATTGAATGAAATCTTTGAGTTCCTAAGAGTCAGCTTTGATTATTCACGAAAGACTATACTCCTCAACCCATCCTCTTGTATTATTTCATGCAAAATATATTAGCTCCAGGGGAGCTAGCTACTACAATAATGAAACATACAAAGAGATACATGAATGAAAGATTATAAGTCCTAAAAGCCACCTTTGAATTTCAGGAGAGAACCTAGTCAATCCATCCTCTGCATTATTTGATGCAATCTATGTCAATGAGCTAGCTGCTGCAATAACTAACCGTACAAAAAGTAATCTGAATGAAAAGTTCGAAGTCATTTAAGTCCCATGGAGAACCTACTTATCCATTTATGTAACCCTATCATCACAAGAGATCATTTTATTCTCACCCAATTATTAGGATGGTAGCCCTGAAATTCTTTCAAGTTTCTTCTCTTGATGAGCAAGATGCGACCACTATTTCATACTCTGAGAAATACTGTCTTTGGAGCAATTTATAAGTACTAAAATAAATAACTTTCTGAGTCTGATGAAAGTTGGTCAGTTTCCAATTTTTATTGTAAAATCTCATGTTTATGTTCATGTTTATTAAATTGACAAATAAAAATCTTAGTGTAGAAAATTATTGGAAAAATTTGCGTGCTCATAATTTTACTACAAAGTTTGGGATCACTAATCCATTACCAGGGTTAAAAATTGAAAAAAGTTAGTGTCTGAGTTTGATGAAGTTTGATCAATTTCCTTTTAAGTGATTTTCATAATAAAATCTTATGCTTATGTTTATTAAATTTGACAAATTTGAATTTTGGTGTAAAAAACTAATTGAAAAACTGTATACTCACAATTTTAACATAAAGTTTGGGATCACACTCTATCATTGAAATTAAAACTAGAAAAAATTGGCTGGATTTGGTGAAATTTGGTCAGAGTTCTCTTAATGATTTTCATGTTTGTGTTACGAAATTTGGCAAATCTAAATTTAAATTTTAGTGTAAAAGTTTCTAGATACAATTTTATCATCAATAGCACTAGATTAGTACTTCACAAAGCAAAATTAGCAAATTTAAATTTTAGTGTAAAAGTTTCTAGATACAATTTTATCATCAATAGCACTAGATCAGTACTTCACAAAGCAAAATTAGCCAGGTCTGTTGTCCCATAGACTATCTTTTAACCTCTTCAACTATCTTTAACCTTTTTAACCTCATGAACATGAAAAGTCTGTTATTCTATTCTATTATTGAGATAAATACATAAAAATCTAAACTTCATTTAACAAAATTTGTTATTTGTGATTCAGGTGATAATCAGCATACTGCTGGCCCTCAAATTCGGCAAAGGAGAAGTGATACCGACCGGATATGGAGTGGGCATTGTTTTACTGATTTGCTTATTTACTATAGCATTTGGGTGGTCGTGGGGTCCGTTAGGGTGGCTGGTTCCTAGTGAATTATTTCCACTGGAGACTCGCTCAGCCGGTCAAGCCGTGGTGGTCAGCGTTAACCTCTTGTTCACTGCCATTATTGCACAGTCATTTCTGGCGCTTCTATGCAACTTGAAATATGGCATTTTCCTCCTCTTTGCAGGCCTGGTGTTTCTTATGAGTATTTTTATTTTCTTACTTCTTCCTGAAACCAAGGGCATTCCCATTGAAGAGATGAGGTTTGAATGGGAGAAGCATTGGTATTGGAAGAGAATTGTTAAGGATGATAATGACCAGCCGAAAGACATCGAAACAAATGCGGTCAACAATGGCATTTAGGCTAGGGGATTGATAAACTGTTCATAATGAATTTTATTTAACGGAGCTTAAATTTCTTAGTTTTATATTTTATGTTTAATTTTGTCTGTATAAATTTTATATATGTGTGTTTTAAGATCGTGGAACATTTAAATTTTAAAATGTTATGGCTTTTTATGTTATAACATTTATAAATTTAAGTGATTAATAAATCTTAAAATGTATGAGTTTATTTATTTTTTATCAATAGTGGCATGGTGTGATGGTTAAGTTGTGTTGTTATTCTTGTCATCAAGGTTCAAACCCCATTGAGGTGTAATTGTTGAGAATTTTTATTGGGGATGAGGTCCCCCGCTTGTGACCTCACCAGTTCATAGCTTCGGGTCAAAAGCATTTATCCCTTTTAATAAAAGATGTATGGTTTTTAAATTTTCAAGAAAATGTAGCAATGATAAGCACATGTAAACTTAAATTAATGAAGATTTTTTATTTTTATTTTAGTATTTGAATTTTTTAATAAATAAATAAATATATATATATATATATATATATGTTGAGCTAGAAAGGTTGCAATTAAATGTGCTTTTTCCCCTCTATGATGGTTTTATGGGGGGAGGTTTTAAAATGAGCTATATTTCTCTCAGAACAGTTTGATTTATAAATTTGATCGATTAAGGCCTCAACTTAGTGATCTCAATCGCTGGATTTCTTAGCAATGGCATCATATAACTGAAGGTAAAATTGAAATTTACCTTTGTGTTAAGCTTTTTATTTTATTTTGTTGTGGATCGGGATTCTTTTGTATGGTCCCTCTTGGTTTTGGGAGCAACATGTCCTTTTGAAACCTTGAGATCCCTTCTTTAATCCCCTTTCTAAATATTTTAATGTGGTGTCTGTTTGGGTTCACCTCCCTAATCTTTCAGTCCAATTTTGGTTTGATTTTAGCTTTGATGCTATTGAAAATTTTGTGGGTTGATTCTGTTAAAGTAAAAGCCCAATTACTCTAACACCCCCCTTTAAGATAGACATAGGGAGAAGCTAAAACCTAGAAGAAGCTATCTTCAGTTGCGCTCTATGCTTGGGGTGAAGGAAGTTGTCCTTGGGGGGTCTTTATGAGGCCTTCTTTCCTTCATGTTTCTTTCAGCATGTTGTTCTATCTCTTTTTGGAGAGGAGTTTTTCCCACTGGGTTTTCTCCTTTTCTCTGTTTCATAGAGATTTCTTTGTACTTGGGTACCTGATTTGGTTTTATTGCCGGGACCCATTGTTTTTGCTTTCAGTAGCTTATTCCTATGTCTATCTTAAGGGGGGGTGTTAGAGTAATTGGACATTTACTTTATTAATTAAACAATATTTGTTTAATTACGTAAAGTTTCTTTTTACCTCTTTTTCACTTAAACTAACATTAGGTGCATAATAATTAATTACTTTATTAATTATTATTGTGTAAGCCTAGGGTTTTCCTTTTTAGGGTTTTCATCTATATGTAGTTGAAAATTATCTTTTGTATCATTATTCATTTTACATTTTCAGGTGAATACATTGCTCCACATTCTTGAACATTTTCTTTGTTGCTTCCTTTTGCTTCTCCTTGTAACAGGTTATTTGCTTGCAGAGATCTTTGGGCTTCTGTGGTGTTGTATCTTCTCAACTCCAACAGATTCGTCAAGGTGGATAATGCTACTACACACTTTACTCACACCACATTTGTCTTCTTATTGGTTGAATTAGATTTATCTAAACCTCTCCCAACAGAGGTTGCTTTGCAAGTGGTGGATTGTTCTTGGAGCCAGCCTTTGGATTATGAAGGCATTCCCTATCATTGTAGGCATTGCTTTGCCACAAGGAATTTGGCTTCTTGTTGCCCTCGCTTTAAGGTCCTGAGACCTTCCTCTTGGTGAAAGGATGTTGTTCGTGACTAGTTTATAGTTGATGTTTCAAAGTCTGATTTTGAGGCTCCTGAGTCTCCTATTGTTGGTGGGGAGGTGGCCCCTCCTCCACTTTTGGTGTTAGCTACACCTGTTTTGAATTATCCTTCTCTTTTGACATGTGATTTTTTTGCTCCCCCTCAAGAGGGTGTTGTGATTTTCACTCGATGCTCTAGCTCCCTAGTTGGATGATCATCTCCTCACTCATTCCAAGGTTGTAAGCTAGAGAGGGTTTTCTCTCCTCCCTTGATTATGTGGAAATTGATGATGATTTTTCTTGGATTGTGGTTTAAAGAAGGAAGAAAGGTATTCCAAAACATGTGTCTCAAACCCTAGTTAATGGTGTTCGTCTTTCAAGATCTTGTATTGAGATACTGCAGTTTTTTAGCAGCCTTGTTGATGCTTGTTGTTTGGCTGATTTTGTTCACCAACTTTCTTGTAAAAGAGTATAGGCTCTTTCAAAAACCCATTACATAATTAAAAATATTACATTATTAATAAATTTTTATTAATATTAATCAACATAGTGTTGCTTTATATTAATCAAGATTTAAAAATTACACATGAATTTAGGTAAAAGCCCTATACATGTCATAACAAGGTGATATACAAAATCCTGGTGACAATTTTTCTCTAATTTTAACTTCTACTGTTTTTCGAATTTGACAATGATTTTATCACCAAATTTGGTGTGAGTGCAAATGCAATTTGCTACAAACTTCTCGGGTTTTGAGGATTTTTCTTTTTCTTTTTCTGTACTATTTGCCACTCATTAGTCCCACTTTCCCCATTTTTAATTTCTAGGGGACAATAAGGTTGAGAAACAATCTGGGTTGATGTTCTCTCATCTCTTGAGGTGGGAGACCTTTTGTCAAACATTGAATTTTTTGAAGGGGATTTGGTCCTTGGACTCACAGTAGCTACCTGCGAAAGCTCTTGTGTAATGTCAACATTAATTTTTAATAAGCAACCTGAGGCTACTTGTTGGAATAAAATTTATCCAAATTTTCCTTTAAAGAAAGCTCTTTGACCTACAAAGCTTTTTCATTCCTTCCTTCAACTTTTGGGGAATATTCGTGCCTTTTGGAAGAATATTTGACGATATAGTTTTTTGGAGAAGCTCCTTTCCATTGTGAGGCTTCTTTCTTTGTCTAGGATTTAAGATCTAGGCACTCTGGTGTTATGTACCCAATCTTGTAGCATCTAAAAGATAAACCGTCATAATCCAAGGGTTGCTTCCATCCTTTCCCATTAACATTCATTTTTTTTTGGTAGATCCTTGGAATTGTCTAATTCCACCAAGGTTCAAGCAAAGGTTGTATGATATAATCAGATGAATCCTAGTCTATTGTAATGAAATTTCCAATGGAATTACTAATTGCTACGAAGCAAGCTTCAAAACAATAGTGAAGTGGTAGATTTGGAAGTCAAACCCAGATTGGAATGACTAAAAAGATTAAGTAGATGGATTAAAGTGTGGGTTCCATGATTTTAACATCAACATGCTTTGTCCCCATGTCCATACAAAACTTAAAATTAGTTTTTTTTCCTTCCTACTATAAAACACCATATTGAATAAACCTCTAGCACATGGATAAATTTCTATTTTTTTTCTCCATTAGAGGCTCCATGATTTAGCTATCCATCTGTATTGGTTAGGAAGGCTCGACCAAAAATAGCTAAACCTTTCGATCAACTTGTTCTCTGCAAAAATTCTTCATTTTCCTTCACTTCTTTCATTAAATATTCATCAAATTTTAGTTTTAGAGGTTTTTCAAAGCATTGAGCATACCTCCTACAATCCTTATTGATGTAATCCTTCAAATTTTGAGGCGTAACAGGCGAGGATTATAGCAAACCTTTTGCAACCACCAAAAAGGATTTCCTAGCAGCAAAAACCCCTCCTAGAAAGCTTTTCCTCGGTTGCCATGGTGGGTGGAGGAGTTTTCGTTTTTAGGACATGAGTGTTCTCCTTGTTCGTGGCTCCAACAAGGGATTTTTCTTAAGTAGACATGATTGTAGCAATGAGAGATGCCTATCACATGAAACCTTGAATGGTTGATTTCCTATCTAAGATGTTAAATGAGTCTTCAACAACAATCTTTGATTTAACATCTCTATTGATATATGTGCCTTTATTGGAGCCCATGGCTCTTTTCCCTCCCATGGTAGGAATTACAGAGTCCAAGAATTTGGATGCTGGCTCACCCATGGACAAGGGAGAAGAGTTCATAGTGGCATCAATGAAGGAACCAATTCATTCGTTCACCACCAAATCAAGCCCCCACAGAGAGGAGTGCAACCATGTGTAGGAATGCATAGTCCATAGCCATGCCTTGTAGTTGAATAAGGTAGAGCAAGGGTTTCATAGTTGTGGGAGGTGAGTGAGATGACCATTATTAATTGTATATACTTTTAAATTTATGGGTCATTTAATATTAATATTATGTTATTATTATATTTTTTACCTTAATGTCGGTCCTCACTCTTAAAATTGACATCCCAATTCAAAATTTTAGTTAAGTCATTAGTCGAGTGGTGTTTTATGAAGTATTGCTAACTTGGGCGGTGATTTTACTAGTTCATCTAACTTACCCTTTTAGCGCCCTTTTGTTAATTTGTTCTTTATTCTCTCATGGGTGGTGTTTTATGACACCAATGTAACTTCCTAAACACTCTAAGTCTTCAATTCAGAAGGTTGGCAGTTCGTACTTAAGGTTCGTGAACTAGCTTAAAAGACTTCCAGTTGCAAGTTTCAAAGTTTTTCAAGTTTGAGCGAGAGTTTAAGTGGTTTCTAAAACTATCGACAGTGTTTTTCTTAGTTTTGTGAACTTCCCATTTTACCGCCTAAGGGAATTTTTTAGAAGAAATTAAGGGAAAAACAATGTAGTTCATTTTGTTAAGGTGCATTCTAGTTTTAAAAAAACAAGCCCATCGATGCAAAAGAAAATAATAGATGCCATCCAGATACAATGAAGAAAATCAAAATTGAATTGCTCAAGGAAAGAATGCAAACACTAGAGATATAAAACACTATATTTTATTATATATATTGATGGCATTACAAAATTCATTGTTTGATTACAAAAACTAGGAGACAACAAGTTGACATTTTCTTTAGACACATAGGGCAAACATAAGTATGTGGATTGCTTCCACCATCACCTGGAGGCGCTCTATTTGGGCCAATGACAATAGGTTCTCATTAGACTATAGGAATTGGGCAAACAACCCCATGTCATTCCTCACCAGCCCTACACAGAGAAGAGTCACGACCTCTTCAGTGGATTTATTTTGGGTTGCAGTCACAATGCAGATGATGTCACCAACTAGTCTGCTTCGTGGGTAGTTGCTAAGACCATCAATGGCTACATTAACTCTATGGAGAAACTTGGGTCAAACCAAGTGCTTCACTGCTCTCATACCCCAATCATGACATCCAAAGGTGCAGATAATAGTGTACACAAAACACTCCAAGAGTGTAGTATTATGCACATTTACTTGATTCAAGAACGTTGTTCCCAATATACTATGCAACACCTCCTCTTCTACCTTGCTTTCGATGATGAATACTTCTTTTAGTTGGTCGAACAATCACCTAAAGAGAGGATTTCACTCAGTTTCCTCAATGATAATGAAGTCATTCATGGACACTCCATCACTCTGAGCACTCGCCATGTTAGACACTATAGGATGGCGAAGTGTGGTGATGCCTATTAAATTTATAGAAGGTTGGCGAGACATTTGAGCTAAAGAATGATAAAGGTGATAGGATGGCAATGCAGTTAGAATTAACTGTTGATGTGATCGGGATTTAATTTATATTCCCCATTGATCTTTCGGCTAGACAACTTGCACGTGCGACTCCATTACACCTCTGTGATAGTTATTTAATGCTTAGCATGCTAACCACACAAGAATTGACGACCATGGGGTAGGAATTAAAGCAAGAAATGCTTGGTTATTGCCTGAAGTTGTATCATTAGCAATGTAATCATTTTGGCTATTCATTATTTTCTGACTATCGATTTTCAAGATGGACAGTTAAATAGAAAGAAAGCATTACTACATCTGGCAACTAATTATTAACTGTCAAGAAAGGAGAATAGCCCCTATATCTAGGAGAAAAATGATCCAGTCCAGGTCCGATTTCTGAAGAGTGCACAGTGTTGTAGTCAAGGGAGGAACAATTTTATTCTATTTTGAATTCTATTCAATTTTGGTTGCAACAACTTATAATTTGAGTTGTGATTTTAGAATGTAATGTTGATCGTACTAACCTGTGTGTCATATGCGTAATAGGAATACATTTTCTATGCAAAATCTATCATGTTGTCTTTAATTCATTTATTACAATTATGAATCCTTTTTATTTTGTTTACATCAATCATTAGTCATTTTAGTCTATGTGCTAGTTGATTAATGATCCTCTAAGGTTTATATTGCATCAACAACATTTTTATGGGTTGGTGTGTACCACCTTTATTTATTTCTCGTTAAAAGCATATTAATTATCCATTAAATCATACGAGGGAGTTGTACCTCCAAAATTCAGAGGAAAGTCACAAATGCAATTGTGACATTTATAGAGCTGTTAGAAGCTTGGCCCTAGTGGATTATGGGCTAGAGAGTTGATAATTTAGAGATATTTCTTAAAATCCAATCCATTTGCTAACAAATTTTTGGTGACTTCGCTAGAGAAAGATTGTAATTTATGACAAATCACCATCGTGTCATGGAGCAATATGGTACTTCCCCATAATAATGTGTTTCCTGTACTTCAACTTGATTTAGATTGGATGCAGACAAAGTAAGAGGATATCATATCACAATTAAATACGCTTGCTTGGAGGTACAAAAGGAGTGCAACATATTATATGTTGTAGACACATAATTTTTTTTGTTAAACTTATCCTCATTTAACTTTAATTTTCTTTAGGCATTGGATATATCCTTAATATGTCTTATCATTTCATTTTTATCTAGTACTCATCTCATTCATTATTCTTTTCATATCTTCCATTGAATCAATCAAATAAATACTATTTTCTCCTTAACACATGCACCTTATATCCATTTCTCCATTTATTAAACAAAATCCCTCTAGTATTCCCTCCTACCACTTACCATTTACCACTTATTCCTCCTATACCACTAATCTCCTATTATCCCATATTTACCCCAATGCTTGACTTTCTTTTGAGGGCATCTATTTAAACAACCTCTCTACCTCATTTTGGGATCATCTAGTATATGCATCAAATCTCTGTCAATATCGCTCGCAATCTAGCTATCATTTTCATCTTGCATGCTAGTTTCTTCTCAAGTTATAATTTTAATTTCTTTGATTTGCAATAGTCTTTATATATTGTATTTGAATCTCCAATAAATCATATCCTCTTGTGTGTGTGCTTCTGAGAGCCATTTTGTTTACACAAGGTCTTGATTTGAGGAGTGTAATAGTGATAATTAGTTTATTTACTTGCAAGTAGATTAGAGTTTTGCATTTGCATTTTCATGTTTGAATAATCTTCTTGTAGGTTCTCTATTATTTGGATGTTGGAATGATTTGAATCTTAATCCATATTATTTTGAATCTATTTTGTTTCCTCCATCTACATTTGACACATTGGGTTCACCAATGTAAGATGGGAAAAAATCAAATAGCATAGACTAAGTGACAATCAACACAAATCTAAGCTATTGACCTCATCCAAACAAGAGAATACAAACAAATGGAGAATAATAAGCTAAAAGAATTCAAATCAAATACTCCACTTTGAAGTTGCTTCACTTCTCTTATCTCTCCTATTTCTTCTTATGCCAATATTGCCCTTAGATTTGTTGATGAAATTGTGCAAATAGTAAGCAAGAAAGTTGGAGATAATGAACGTTAACTTGAAAATGGAGGAGAATGGTCTCTTTTATAGACAACCATTTGAACGAACGATCGAGATCAATCCTTTAGAAAGATTCCAAGATCGATGGATGAGAATGAATGAGATGAAGGTTATGAAATGGATGGCCAAGATCGAGTTTCTAGAAAGATTCCAAGATCAACGATTGAAAATTGATGCAACCATAATATGCCATGCATGGAAAAGATATGACATCGACAACTATGACACCCGACGACTATGACAAACATGCATGCTATGACATGAAATAATGACAGGGGATCTTTGACCAAAATGGAGGGATAAATTTATTCAAAAATGGAAGAGAAGGACAAGTGGCAAATAAATAATTTATTTGGAGGAAATGAAAAAGGAGATTTAATTAAATTCATAAATTTAATTAAAGGAGGAGATGAAAATGGAACATTAAATAATTAAGTGAGATTAATTATTTAATAGGGGAAAATCGCAAGGGATAGTTAAATAGTTTTGATAATTATTTAACTATAGAAGAACTAAAAGACCATGAATAGATAAATAATTAGTGGTAATCACTTATCTATAGATGAAAGTTGATAGAGAAATAATTGAATAAATACTAGTTCATTTAATTATTGAAGAGGGGAGATTAGTGACGCAATTAATTTATTTAATTGATTAGGATAGAATAAAGATTAGAAAGTGAATTAATCAAATAATTAAAAATTATTTAATTAATAGAAGAATATGATTAAAAAATCAAATAATTAAAATTATTTAATTATTCGAAGATAGAGACCAAGAAAAATGATGCTCACAGACTTAGGACATTTTTCAGTGTCTACATTTTATCTATTTAATTAATTCATTTAATATCTTCTTCTATTTTTATTAATCCACTTAAATCATTAAAATATTATAAACATTTATCCATACTATAAGCATTTATTCATTCAATAATATTATAAGCATTTAATCATTTGCATAATCAACCATTTAATCCATAAATCATTTCATATTTCTCCATTTGCATTAATCATTAAAATATATATGCATATTAAATCGTTTAAATGCATAAAACCATCTAATCATTTATCTAAATTCATAAATCATTAGATCATTTAATCTTTCTCTATTGCATAAAATCATTTAATCTATGCATTTAATTCATTTATATCATCCATTCAAAATTGCACTTTATTCTAAATTCATAAACCTACATCATATCATAAAATCCACCCATTATCTCTCTCATTTCAATTAATTTCAATTAATTACAATATGCATTTTCCCACTTCAATCTTTTTATCCCACATCTCTCCCACAACATGAATCTACCGTATGAGGACATCTATAAAGCCCCTCTTCTCACCAAAAAGCACATACATTTGATACATTATTAAACATTCGAATCCATTCACCATAGCCTCTTGTAGCATTTGTGCTTGTGCAAGATCTGAGAGCATCAAAATGCTTGAAAACAAGATCTTGATGATAGGATGACAATGGAGTTTGATTTATTTTGAATGCTCATGTTGTTTTAGTTTGCATAGTTAGTTGAATTTTACATATTTTTTCATTTAGAGATGTTTCATTGATGTTAGGTTGAGAGGTTGATTTGAATTTATAATTCAAATCATTTAGCTTTCAATTTTCAGCATAAACATATGCGAGCCAATTTTATCTTGGAAGAAGAAGAGTGGGATTTCATTGATGTTATGTTGAGAGGTTGATTTGAATTTATAATTCAAATAATTTAGCTTTCAATTTTCAGCATAAACATATGCGAGCCAATTTTATCTTGGAAGAAGAAGAGTGGGCTTGACATCCACCTAGACTAGCGATTGAACATCCCCTAAGCTTTATTTTTTAGTATTACAACGACCCACCCCACCATCCCAATCCACATCCCAATCAACATCTAAATCAACACCCTAATCAACCGTTGAATCACCCCCAGCTCAATCACCACTTAGGCATTAACCTAGGGGTACCTTTCTTAACTCTATTTGGAGTTGGCGACTATGAATACCTATGTCTTCAGTTCCCTGGGGTAATTGTGTTAAACCTTTGGCCCTATCACAATGCAATGAATTTCCATGTGGCTCTAGGAAAAGATTCCCCAAACTCTCTGGTAGAAGCACACACGATCTAGAGGAACATGTTTTGGTCATGACTTCATTGATTGGAATCCTAGGAGTTCAAGAAGAAGATGCCTTCATAAGACTTTTTGTTGACAACCTAGTTGAAAAAGTAGTTAAGTGGTTTAGATGATTAGAGAAGGGATGTATAACTAGTTGGAATATATTGCAATTTTTTTTTACAATGCTTCAAAAGTCCTATTGACGTTGTTGCTTTACTTTGATAGTTCTTCCAGATTGTAAAGAAAAGAAAAGAACCTATGAGGGATTTTTTCTACTGTTTCAATCAATCCCTTCGATAGATTCCTACACTAGAACAACCGAGCAAAATAATTCAATTCCATGTATTTACTTCCACCCTCGACCCTAATGTCTAGCTCATTTTAAAAAGAGATAAAATCTCAGGGATTGAATAGACTTGGATCGAAGCTTTGAACATTGAAAAATACTTAATTGTAGTGGGAAAATTGAGGCTCGATGATGCTACCAAGCCTGTTGTTAATCACTCACCACCTATTTGTGGTTTTTCTAGATTCCCAACTATTACAAACCACCCCTGTCCTACTGCTAAGAAAATGAACTTGACAATATTGAACAACATAAAACCCCTACATGAAAGGAACAAAGATGAGAGGAAGGAAAACTAGTGTTGGTATGCCCATGAATATAGTCTAGACACTTCAATTGAACTAGAATGTAATGCCCCACCACACAAACACCATAGGACAAATACAACATTAACATAATATTTTTTTTTTGAGAACAACAATTACATTTAACATCATTAAATAATTATACAATATAAATATAACATATAGTATTAACCTAGTTCCCATGGGGTAACATGGTGCGCTACATGAACGAACCCAAACTAACTAAAAATGATTTACGATACCAAACTAAAGCGGAAGAAAGAAGCATGAATAAAACATAATAGATATGGCATTCATTCCATATGAACAAGGTAGATAAATGAAAACATAAATAAGATATCATTACATTTAACTTCCGAGTTCAAGGTTACATTCATGGAACATATTTCCACAGATACAACACAAAGTGAAACCAAAGTTACATTACAAAGCTACTTCCCTTATAACATTGGGAAGAGTACAACATAATACAAGAGTACAATAATGAGAGAGTTGAATTATTTAAAGGTACATTATACTTAGTGCGAAGCTCTGAGAACACTGCAACTGCATCCATGCCACGATCACCACCTAGGAACCCAATGGGTTCATTGCACATTTCCACCCGACCTTGTGAACTTGAAGGAACACCCCCCTATGTAAGGAGTCGATAAGAAAGAACCCTCAGCCACAAAATCTAAACATAAGGACTAACATCACATGAATCAAGACCATGTAACAATCTAAACAACAACAATAATAAAACAACTCCAGAGGCAACAAGAACAAGGGAAAACAAAGAGCACAATGGGAGAGTGTCATCGCATGGACTTACATGGATTAATCAGACTACCTAGCCCTAGGAGCCACCTCCATCAATGTGGATTAACCAGACTACCTAACACTAGGAGCCGCCTCCATCTATGGTTAACCAGACATCCTATCTCAAAGTGCTGCCCTATAGGGTGACTCATGCAGAGCCACTTACCTTTCGTGGAGATAAGGTAGTGACCTTACCGAACAGGTCTTCCCACCCATCCTTAGCCTTTGAGAGCACTAATGGAAGGGGTGAGGTGTATATTATTAGTCTTTTTATGTGTTAACTAACCCAACCCACTAGGTGCATTAATTAGGTTTTCACTTATTTAAGGAAACTCTTTCAAGGGTGACCACTTGTACATTGGCCCCAAGAAGAGCCACTCTCCCCTATAGTTACCCTAAAATCAAAGTCAAGTAACGGGTGTACCTCAATGCACAAACCAAAAAGGGACCTTATATCACAACAAGGCACACGAGGCATGACCATCTCGTGACTACACAAAGCATAAAAAAAAAACCCATAACACTAGGAGGTACTGCCCAAACAATCGTTCACAAGATAACAAGATAGACAAAAGTGCAACCAACAACATGCATACACAACATCTCCCTAGCCTCTAGAGATAACACTTATCCACCCTAGAAACAAAATATTGCATACTACTAATTAAAGCCACATTAACAAGATACACAAAATTTAACTTAAATTACCCATGTCACATATCAAATAAACATTTCCATCATTTACAATCTAATCCAAAACATAGAGTTCACTAATATTTCAAATTTAATCAAAGACAATAATCAATTTCCTAACATTAAATATCTTACCAAATTAATTCTACCAAAATTCGAAAATCTAAGTTTCATTACATGTTAAAAATCAAATTAAAGAATGACAACTAAAATTCCTATGATTATTTAACACCAAATAAACTTCGAAATTAAAATATTAAACTTAAGCTATTAAAATAATTATAATCAAATATTTATTTTATTCTTTAACAATATCTATTCTTTGTTTCTTTAAATTCCTTTTTTCCAAACAAATTATTCTACAAAATTGATTTTTCTAAGATTGAGAAAATCTAATTTTTCCAAAAATCATTTCTAGAAAAACAAAACAGATTTAATAAAATAATTATTAAGTTCAGAATATGATTACAATAATTTGTTTTCAACTTCTATTCTTTTATTTCTAACTACAAATTACATAGAATGATAATTGGATCTAAATTTAAACAATATAAATTTGCTCATCATTTTAATTTTTCTAGAATTAATATACTTCCACATTTCAATAATATTTTCCAATTCATGTATATATATTATATACATATGTATATATACCAAAATTAAAAGAATAATAAACTTCTAATTACTGTTGCATATATAACACATTATTTAACTGAATATCTCCCAAAATATATACATACATATATATATATATATATATATTATAACAACCATAGATAAATAATATTAAAACTGCGAAACAAAATAAATTATATATATATATATAATCCAAAAGAAAACAAAATCGAACCACACAATACACACCCAAAAGCATAAAATAGAGGGGTGCAACCTCTTGTATGGTTGCGCCCAACAACCTTGTGGTTGTTGCGCAACCATCCAAGGGTTTGCGCAACCCTCATAGAAAGAAATGGAGGGGGGGTGGGGTAGTTCCCCTATGGCGACCACTCCCCACACCCAACATAACAATATTCACAGGCATAAAACAAATTCGCAGCCTACACAAAACAAATTCTTTGCCATTGATAGAATAAATTCTATTGCCATAAAAACTCAATGTAAATAATATATATATATATATACAGATGCATAAACACAGAAAGATATTGGGCATATCCCAATACACAGAGACATTCAAATAACTAGAACCAAATTGGGGAAATGCAATAGCCGAAGGATCTCTGGCAAAAGACGATTTACAGAGAACTTGGCTGAGAAATGACAATGGACAGAAGGAAACAAAAATCCATTTATTTTCAAACTTGAATCCAAATATAAAATAACCTATGGGAAGGAAACAAAGAGAAAGAGAAAACTATAGGCTGAGATCACAATTACAGAGAAATGGATTTCATATCACAAAAAATCCAAGACTCTCAACAATCATAAATAGATTTCAATTTTAAAAATCATTTTCTTTTCAAATGAAATTTATAGAGAACTTCAAAGATTTTGAAACTCCCTGGAGTCTACGGTTAATTTGATTCGAAGAAGGGAGTGTTGTGTTGAGCGTATCCATCCAACCATGATCTTCAACAATTTGGAGATCCACAACCTCCACCAAAACAATTCAAAGTACAAATCCCAACACAAAGCTAAAAATCTAGATTCCTCTAAAACATAAATTCGAAAGGAAACACAGAGAATTCAATTCTCAGAAAAAACTTCTTAGATTTTGAATGGTAGACCAATTTTTACTTTTCTTTTCTCTTAACTTTTTCAAAAAAGACAAGATTAGATATAAAATTCAAGAATGGAAAAAATTCCTAGCATTACTAATTCTTTCAAAATTTCACTGAACATCGAAAATAAACTCTTACCTTAAATTTTAGTTTTATAAAATTTCGAATAGGCAATTTCTTCAAAAATTACTAAACTCACAATTTTCTCCCAAAATTAAAACATTTTATTTCTTTTTAAATTTAATTAACTTTTGAAGACCAATAGTCATTATTAAAATTAAATAAATAAGCATTTTAATTCCACCCACATTTAAATTTTAAAATATAATATTACATTAATTACTCGATGATAAATTTAGCCATAAAACTAATTTCAATGACTTAAATTTAAATAACAAATAAAATAGTTTATTAACTTTTATTTATTTAAATTAAATCATTATCTCATGATAATTTAAACCTAGCAAAATTAATAACACCCTTAATGAATAAAATAAGTAACGCTAAAGAGCACATTTCTTTTCTAAAAGAATTTATGTCATTTACCAATCATGACAATTTGATTAATTTTGGTGTGTGGGGTGGGGTCTGCTTGTTGTCTCGGGGGGGTTTTTTCATGTTCGTTGTTCCTACATGTTGCTTGGGGTTTGTGGCCAGCGATCCTCCTTGGTCTATGTTTTTGGGCGCACGGGGTCTCCCTGCTATTTTTTGTTGTGCGCATGCTCTTGGGGCCTCGATGGTGGTGCATGCTAGTGCATGCTTGGTTTTGACTACTGGGGTAGTGTAGGATGTGGGGTGTGTGGAGGGAAGGGGCCGTTGTCTCCCCAAGTTTCTGCGTGGTAGTGTAGTGTGGGCAGTGTTTGGAAGGGTTGGTGTCCATCCTTGCATGGTTGTCGCCGACTCTTGAGCCTCAATGTCTCTAGGGGAGACTTTGCAGGGTTTGGTGGGAATGGATTTTCGTTTCGCAATTGGATCAAAGTCGCCATTGCATGCAACAAAAGTTATCGACAATAGCCTTTTCTTTCAGAATTCGGTAGAAGGCGGTGCTCGCATGTTCGAGGGACCTCGCATCACCAAGGTTAATGGATGTCTTGAGCGGTGTAAAGAGAGACCCAAACTGGTCATTCCATCGGAGATGATAGCTGAGGATATTGAATATTATTCCAGGCACTCTTTATATTGCAATTTTTTGGGGATGAGGGTATCTCCTCAATTTTTGGTGTCTTGGGCCCGACAGACCTGGTCATGGGAGGGTGAAATGGATATTATGTTGCTGGCTAACAATTACTTCATGGTCACTTTTGACTGCATGGATGATCGGAATAGGGTTTTTGAGGGAGGTCCCTATTTTCATAACCAAGTGGGGTTGTTTATCAAACCCTGGCATGCGGATTTCAACCCTTTGGAGGAGCTTCCGAATCGGGTTTTGGTTTCGGTCAGGCTGCCTCGTCTTCTAGTGGAATGTTGTTGTGATGATGTCCTGCAGTTGATAGCATCTTTTCTTGGAAAACCAGTCGGCTCCTCGCAACAAACTTTGGATAGAAAGGTAATGACTTATGCCTGTATTTGTGTTGAAATTGATTTGGGTAAACCCTTACTAGATTATGTGGATATGTGTTTGGGTTCTTACTCTTGGGTGCAGCAGTTGGATTATGAGACTCTCCCATTTCGATATCATTTGTGTCATGAATATGGTCACTTGTTACGACGATGTCCAAAGGCAAGGCCTGTGGAGCCCCCATCTTCTCAGCCTCCACGCAACCCTCCTATGGCTGATAGGGGGAAGGATCCTATTCCTGGCGCTGGGGATGCTGCAGATGGTTTCGTCCCTGCTAGAGACCGTAACAAGAATAGGGGTCAGAAGAGGACCTTGAAAGAGAGACAAGATGAAGATACTTTTAACATATTTAAGGTGTTAGATGATCTTGGCCAACAGGAAGTGAATCCGGGTTTGGTAAACCTTGATCAGGGAATTCTGAGTACAGGTCACACAGGTCTCCTCTCTTAGGCTACTTAGGATGCATAGGATGTTAGTGTTTCTGAGATGGTCACTAACCTTTATATGGGGGTCATGGTGGAATCGGTTCCTGTAGGTGAGTTGAAGAAGGATGGTGGGGTTGGGTCTTCCCTGGGTCTGAATGATGGTATTGATATTGGGAGGGGTGCGAAGTCTCCCTCTACCTTGGGTCTTCATCAAAAGGATTCTAAAAAAGGGGTGGGGGACAAATCTTCCAAGCCTGGCCATAAAAAGGATTTGGAAAAGATCAAGTTTACAGGGGAAAATTTGGTGGAGTCAGGGTTGGTCAAGACTCTAGATTTTCATTTCTCGAATCCCTCGAAATGATTGTGTTATCATGGAATGTGAGGGGCTTGAACAGTGGCCCTCGACAAAAAGTTGTTCGCAATTTGATTAGAAGTAATGCTCTTGATGTTCTTTTCTTGCAGGAGACTAAGTTATCAGTTGAAGGTATGGTTGGTATAATTCCCAAGTTGTGGGGGAGTGGCGGGTGCTAGTGCATTGGGGCCTTTGGTTCAGCTGGGGGTGTGGCTTGTCTATGGAACCCTCAGAAGGTTCCCCTTCTCAAGTGGATGTCCTATAGGTCTTCCATTTCTATGGTGGCTTCTTGGTTTGAAACGAGAGAGTTTGTTCTGTTCTCTAATATTTGTGCACCTGTGGATCTTCTTGGCAAGCAATTTCTATGGTCCCATATGTGCATAGCATGGCTCCTCTTTACCCATGGATTTTGGCTGGAGATTTCAGTGCCATTACTGAGCTGGATGAGAAGAGGGGAGGTAATGTAAGGCTGGATCCCTCTGCGCTTCTTCTTCAGGACAATATCTCTGCTTTGAATCTGGTTGACATCATGCCCAGTAATGGCTGATTCACTTGGAACAATTGGAGGATTGGGGATAATTGCATTGCTGAAAGGTTGGACCACTTCCTGGTCTCCTGCTATTGGATTGGTGGCATGTGGACCTCTTGCTCTGAAATCTTGGATTGGAGGGGTTCGGATCATTGGCCTATCAAGCTTGCCATTTCTTCTGCTCGTGTGCCTCATTCTCCTTCCTTCAAATTTCAGCTCATGTGGTTACGGGACCGATATTTACATGTCCATGTGGCTGATTGGTGGAAGGTTGGCAGGCCGACTTTTGGTACAACGATGTATACTTTTGCTAAATTGCTCCAATTCACTAAATACTAGCTACAAATTTGGAATAGATAGTGCTTTGAAAATATTTTCCAAGATAAGGCTCGTGCTCAAGTTGAATTGGATGGTATCACAAGGGTGATCAAGGAAGAGGGAGTGATGGCTGACTTGCTTCAGGATGAGGCTAGGGCTCTAAAGATGTTGGAAGAGTGTGAATTGAGAGAGGAAGTTTTTTGGAAACAAAATGCCACAATTGAGTGGCTTCAAAAAGGAGATAAAAACACTACTTTCTTCTTTAATTTGGTGAAAGCCAGAAGGCAGGGTAATTCTATTTCGGTTATGGTTAATGAAAGAGGTGAACAACTCTCTTCATCTCAGGAAATCTTGAATGAAGCTGTGCAGTATTTTGAATCTTTATTTAGGGAGGATGCGCTTGGAGGTTCTGCAAAGGAGGTTCAAGTTCTTTCCTGTATTCCTTCTTTGGTCATGAGGGAAATGAATGAGCATCTCATGGGTGACATTTCTTTGGAAGAGTTGGAGGGAACTATTTTCCAGATGAAGAAAGGGAAGGCGCCTGGCCCCGATGGTTTCCCGATTGAATTCTTTCAAGAATTTTGGGATATTATTAAGTTGGACTTACTGGCTGTGGTTCAGGAGTCTCAGAAGAACAAGCAGATGTTATGGGCATTGAACGCTACTTTCCTTGCCCTCATACCTAAGTGTGATGGGGCGGATAGGTTAAGTCAATTTCAGCCGATTTCCTTGTGCAATGTGATTTACAAAATTATTTCCAAATTGATTGCTAATAGATTAAAAAAGTGGTTGCGAATGTTGATCTCGAAAGAGCAAAGTGGCTTTGTGGAAGGTAGGCAAATTTTGGATGGGATTGTTATTGCTTCGGAAACCATTCACTCGATGGCTAGCTCAAAAGAGAAGGCGATGTTCATCAAACTAGATATGGCTAAGGCTTATGACTATGTCCGATGGACTTTCCTCCAACGGATGCTGGGGGCTTTTGGGTTTGGTCCTGAATGGATCCAATGAGTTATGAGTTGTGTTACTTTAGTTTCCTTCTCTATGTTAACTAATGGTGAGTACTCCGAGATTTTTGGAGCCTCTGATGGTTTGCGATAGGGAGACCCCCTTTCTCCGTATTTGTTCACCCTTTTGGTGGAAGGTTTGGGGCGTTTGATCAGAAGGGATGTTGATCTGGGACATATTCAGGGATGGTGTTGGAGAGGTGATTTTCCTCCATAGTCTCATTTACAATTTCTAGATGACACGACTCTACTGGGCATGGCCACTATTAGGGAAGCTTCCAATTTGCGCAAGGTGTTGGATGTGTATCTTGCTGCTTCAAGTCAATAGATTAATGAAGATGAGTCCTCTATCTATTTCTTTTACACTCCAGTGCCCATTCAACAAAGAATTTCCATATCTTGAGATTTCAAATTGGGGTTCTTCCTTTGACCTATCTTGGTATGCCTATCTCTGTTGGTAGGCTGCCTAAGGCTTCTTGACATAATATTTTAGATAAATTTCAGGTGAAAGTTAATCATTGGACCCACAGGTGGCTGTCCTTTGTTGGCCATGTTCAGTTGCTCAAGTCTATGGTGCAAGCTCTTCCCATTTACAAATGTATGCTTCAGGTGGCCCCAATGGGGTTTGTTAAGGATTTAGATTCTTTAGCTAGGAAATTTCTTTGGGATGGTAGCTTGTTGTCTTCGAAGTGGACCCTTGTTAATTGAGATACTGTTTTTAGCCCTTGTAAGTTTGGTGGTCTTGGGTTAAGGCAGTAGTCTTTGACTGGGGAGGCGTTGGCGGCTAAATTGTATTGGAGGTGGTGCATGGAGCAAGATCGGATTTGGGCCAAGATTTTATCTCATAAATACTTCCCTGGTGTTGCTTGACAGGATATTCCTCGATTTCCCCTGGAGGGGAGAGGCTCAATAATTTGGAGTACGCTTAAGAAAGGTGCAACGCTTGTTAAGGATGGCCTTTTCTAGATTTGCAGGGG
Organism: Sequoiadendron giganteum; assembly: GCA_007115665.2. Taxonomy (NCBI): domain Eukaryota; kingdom Viridiplantae; phylum Streptophyta; class Pinopsida; order Cupressales; family Cupressaceae; genus Sequoiadendron; species Sequoiadendron giganteum. Next base: position 551,949,333 of record CM021109.1, read on the forward strand.
GGGTCGAAGGCTCAATTATGGTCTAATTCTTAAGACGGTTTTCCTCCCATTACTTCTTAGTTCCCTAATATGTTGACTCTGAGTCAAAGGTTTCTTGAGGCTGGCTGGTCTAGGGTGAGTGACTTTATGGCTTTCTCCATCCATGACCAGCTGGTGACGACGAGATGGAAGCGTCCTGATGAGTGGCCTGCTATTAGTTTGAATGAAGACTATGTGGAGCTTCACAATATCCTCTCTAGTAGGCGTTGTAGTTCTCTCCTAGAGGGGGATGTCCTCTCTTGGTCTCCTAATCCAAAAGGGGTTTATTCTATTGCTTTTGGGTATCAAGTGTTGTTATCCCATAGGCTGGAGGGGTTGGAGGTGCCCTGGTGGAAGAAAGTGTGGAATAAGTTTTCTTGGCCAAAGTGCAACTGCTTTGTTTGGACCTTAGCCTTGAATAGATGTTTGACGCGAGACAATATTCAGAAGCAGAGATTTTAGGGTCCCTCTATTTGTGTTCTCTGTGGAGGAGGGGAGGAGGATTCAGCTAATTTGTTCTTTCGTTGTTCCTTTGCTTCACAATTGTGGCATTTCTGGTGGGGAGTGTTGAATAGTTCCTTTGTTCATGCTTCCTCTTTGATTGACTTTTGGATCAGTTTGGATAGGCCTCCTTTGGTGGCCTCTTTTTTGCAAGACGTATGGTTTGTGGGGCCTACTTTCATCCTTTGGTAGATTTGGTTAGAGAGAAATCATAGGATTTCCCGTGGGGAGAAGGTTGTGTAGCAAGTGTGGTAGAGAATTATGGGTATGATTCAGGAAATGGTGGATGCTAAATGTGAGGTCGGGTTCCCCTTGGAAAAAGGGGATGCTGGGGTGGTGGATAGATTGGGGATCCAAGGATTGTCATTGGCCACTACTAGCCTTAGAAAATGTCGGTGCCAGTGGCAGGGGGTTCATAGGGTCGGTAGATGGCTACCCCCCCGACAGGCATTTTGAAGCTCAACACGGATGGTTCTTCTTGGGGTAATCCTGGGCCTGCCGGGGTGGGGGGGATTGACAGAGATTTTTGGGATCAACAGTCTTCTTCTTTTTTGTTTATGAGGGGGTGCAACCCATTAATCTTATGGAAGTTTTGGCAATCTTATACGCGTTTGAGCGAGCGTTTGCTTTGGGTTGGCGTAAGGTTATTTGTGAGTCTGATTCACAAGTTATGATAAATTTTCTAAAGGATGGGAAGTTGTCGGGTGTTCACTGGCAGTTGGCTAGGTTGGTTCAACAGATTTTGAGGATTAGTTCTTTGATGGAGATGGCATCCTTCATCCACATCCCGAGGGAGTGGAACAAAGCTACTGATTGTTTGGCTCGTTGGGCTTCTGAGCATATAGAGGGTTGGAATGTTGATGAGTTGGGTCAGGTTTCTCCAGATCTCCGCCATGACTTAGAGGGGATTCTTGCCAAAGATGGAAATGTCAATAATATTGAGTGATTTGGTTTCTTGTGTCTTGTTTGGTTCTGGTGGGTTTGGGCATTGGCTTGTAGTTGCTCTATAACGCTTTTCTCTGATTATTAATAAAAAATTTATGCCTTTTATTAAAATTTGATTACTTCTTACCCACTCCAAAGGATAGCATTTTAATTTAAACGATAATACATTAATCAAAGCCATAAATGCAACCTTTGCTAACATTACAAAACTCATGAAAATAAATAGCTTAAATTAAAATCATACCCATACGAACGAAATACATATATAAAACATGAGAACACTGACCCAACAACTAACATAAATGGGGGTACTTTCTTATCAAATCCCTAACTTCATCAGCCATTGGGTATGTAGGGAATGCTTAGACCCAACAATGCGGGTGAAGTCGGCACTCGATGCCTGCATTCCTGCATAACACCAAACATTGAACAACATATACATATGCATATAACTCATAATCAAACACATGGTGAAAGAGAATTGCGGTGAGGCAGGGCACTCACAGATGAGCGATGCAACATTGTCTCCTTCACACGAATCAAATACAATAATCAAAATCTAAATACCACATCATCATAAACATAAGTATCCAACACATAAGTCCAAATATCTTAAGCAAATAAATAGAACTATCTGCCACACCAAACACATGGCAAAATAGATGCCTAAAAAAGTATCCAGTATGCATCAGAACATAACCAGAAACAAAACAGAATCAAACACACAAACACAAAGCAATATCATAAAATATCAGTAACGTGAGAGGCACTAGATCCTCCCCCTAGAACTAGGCTTACTCCTAGAAGCCAAAAAGCAAATAAGGAAAAGATTCTCAGATGTAGAATGCATCGTCCTATGTTGTTGAGGACAAAAAAATCAAAAGAAATGTCATCCAAACCCACATGGTGTATCAACCACCAACAAGGTCTCAACATCTCATAGAAAACATCAATCTAGAGAAATCAATACAACAACAACAATATGGTTTACATAACAACCACGAATACCAATGACAAGGTTATTTTGAGAGTGATTTAGAACGAATATCACTACCTATGATAGGTTCCTCCTGGTCACTAAAATTAGAGGGGACGAGTCTAAAACCAGGTCTTGGTATGTGAACTTTCAGAGGAATCACTGGTTCACTTCTGATACTTATAGGAATTTCCAGGCGGACTTTGTTTCACCTCTAATAGGTAATCCAAACTTTATTTTCCCTTTCCACCCATGAGTTACCCACCAAAATAGGTTCTATGTGAGTAGGAGGCTCCTCAAGTATGGGACATAACTAAACACCCTCGAAACCTGGCTGTCCCAGATCTTGGCCTCCAACTCTCGGGTTGTTCTGTGAACCCTGGCGTTCCTCACGCTCAGACCCATGAGAACTTGAAAATGAAGTACTTTGGCAGTCAGCCCCTCAACCATCACCATGACCTCTACTATGGCCTCGTCCCCAACCCCTAGGCATCCTACACACACCACCCAAGAAAGGAGTCAAAACAATAAGGCGAGGGTGAAAGAAAGAAAAAAAATACAGATCAAACTCAAAATTCAAACACTATACTTATGATTTTAAATACATTCTTTACATACACAAGATTCATATTACCCGAATACACACAAGGCAACCCAAGAGCCCATGATGCATTTCCTGATAGAAAGGATATAAATGCATTGTGTACTACACCGAGGGTCTATCCCTTCCTTCGGTTTTCCACACCATTGAACCACACACCAACTACGGACCCTTTTAAGGTCGTCAACCACTAATGGTCAACAAAGGATAACATAACTACATGAGTATGCCAACTGGGGCGACATAATGGGCTCATTGTATCCAGAGTGCCCAATGTATGCACCCAATGCTCTGATACCATATTGTAATGCCTCGCCATGCAAACCCCATAGGACAACTACAACATTAATAGAATAATGTTTTTTTGAAAACAAAAATTACATTTAACATCATTAAACAGTTATACAACATAAATATAACATTTAGTATTAACCTAGTTCCCATGGGGTAACATGGTGTATTACATGAACGAACCCAAACTAACTAAAAATGTTTTACGATACCAAACTAAATAAGAAGAAAGAAGCATGAATAAAAAATAATAGATATGACATTCATTCCATATGAACAAGGTATATAAATGAAAACATAAATAACATATCATTACATTTAACTTCTAAGTTCAAGGTTACATTTGTGGAACATATTTCCATAGATACAACACAAAGTGAAACCAAAGTTACATTACAAAGCTACTTCCCTTATAACATTGGGAAGAGTACAACATAATAAAAGAGTACAATAATGAGAGAGTTGAATTCTTTAAAGGTACAATCTTCTCCGTGCGAAGCTCTGAGAACACTGCAACTGCATTTGCACCATGATCACCACCTGGGGACCCAATGGGTGCATTGCACATTTCCACTCGACCGTGTGAACCTGAAGGAACACCCCCCTATGCAAGGAGTCAATAAGAAATAACCATCAACCACAAAATCTAAACATAATGGCTAACATCACATGACTCAAGACCACGTAACAATGTAAACAACGACAATAATAAAACAACTCCAGAGGTAACAAGAACAAGGGAAAACAAAGGGCATATTGGGAGAGTGTCATCGCATGGCCTTACATGGATTAATTAGACTACCTATCCCTAGGAGCCGCCTCCATCAATGTGGATTAACCAGACTACCTAACACTAGGAGTTGCCTCCATCTATGGTTAACCAAACATCCTATCTCAAAGTTCTGCCCCATAGGGTGACTCATGCGGAGCGACTTACCTTTTGTGGAGACAAGGTAGTGACCTTACCGACCAAGTCTTCCCACCCATCCTTAGCCTTTGAGAGCACTAATGGTAGGGGTGAGTTGTATATTATTAGTCTTTTTTTGTGTTAACTAACCCAACCCACTAGGTACATTAATTAGGTTTTCACTTATTTAAGGAAAATCTTTCAAGGGTGACCATTTGTACACTAGCCCCAAGAAGAGCCACTCTCCCCTATGGTTACCCTCAACTCAAAGTCAAGTAACGGGTGTACCTCAATGCACAAACCAAAAAGGGACCTTATATCACAACAAGGCACACAAGGCATGGCCATCTCGTGACTACACAAAGCATTCAAAAAAAACCCATAACACTAGGAGGTACCACCCACACAATCGTTCACGAGATAACAAGATAGACAAAGGTGAAACCAGCAACATGCATACATAACACTTCCCTAGCCTTTGGAGATAACACTTATCAACCCTAGAAACAAAATATTGCATACTACTAATTAAAGCCACATTAACAAGCTATAAGAAATTTAACTTAAATTACCCATGTCACATATCAAATAAACATTTCCATCATTTACAATCTAATCCAAAACATAGAGTTCACTAATATTTTAAATTTAATCAAAGGCAATAATCAATTTCCTAACATTAAATATCTTACCAAATTAATTCTACCAAAATTCGAAAATCAAGTTTCATTACTTGTTAAAAATCAAATTAAAGAATGGCAACTAAAATTCCTATGATTATTTAACACCAAATAAACTTTGAAATTAAAATATTAAACTTAAGCTATTAAAATAATTATAATCAAATATTTATTTTATTCTTTAACAATATCCATTCTGTATTTCTTTTAATTCCTTTTTTCCAAACAAATTATTCTACAAATATGATTTTTCTAAGATTGAGAAAATCTATTTTTTCCAAAAATCATTTCTAAAAAAACAAAACAGATTTAATAAAATAATTATTAAGTTCATAATCTGATTACAATAATTGCTTTCAACTTCTATTCTTTTATTTCTAACTACAGATTACATAGAATGATAATTGAATCCAAATTTAAACAATATAGATTTGCTCATCATTTTATTTTTTCCAGAATTAATATACTTCCACATTTCAATAATATTTTCTAATTCATGTATATATACTATATACGTATATATACTATATACGTATATATACTATATACGTATATATACTATATACGTATATATACTATATACGTATATATACTATATACGTATATATACTATATACGTATATATATCGAAACTAAAAGAATAATAAACTTCTAATTACTACTGCATATATAACACAATATTTAATTGAATATCTCCCAAAATATATACATGCATATATATACATATACATATATATATATTATAATAGCCATAAATAAATAATATTAAAACTACCAATCAAAATAACATTTATATATATATATTAAATCCAAAACAAACAAAAAATCGAACCACACAATACACACCCGAACGCATAAAATAGAGGGGCACAACCTCTTGTCTAGTTGTGCCTAGTAGCCTTGTGGCTATTGCGCAACCATCCAAGGGCTAGCGCAACCCTCACAAAAAGAAATGGAGGGGGGGGGTGAGGTAGTTCGCCTATGGTGACCACTCCCCACACCCAACATAACAATATTCCTTGGCATAAAACAAATTCATAGCCTACAGAAACCAAATACTTTGCCACTGATAGAAAAAATTCGATTGCCATAAAAACTCAATGTAAATTATATATATATATATATATATATATATATATATATATATATATATATATATATAGATGCATAAACATAGAAAGATATTGGGCATATCCCAAAACAAAAAAACATTTAGATAATTAGAACCAAATTGGGGAAATGCAATAGCTGTAAAGAAGGAGAGGATCTCTGAAAAAGATGATTTATATAGAATTTGGCTAAGAAATGACAATGGATAGAAGGAAACAAAAATCCATTTATTTTCAAACTTGAATCCAAATATAAAATAACTTATGGGAAGGAAATGAAGAGAAAGAGAAAACTATAGGCCGAGATCACAATGACAGAGAAATGGATTTCATATCAAAAAAATTCCAAGACTCACAACAATCATAAAGAGATTTCAATTTTAAAAATCGTTTTCTTTTCAACTGAAATTTACAAAGAAATTTCAAGGATTTCGAAACTACCTAGAGTCCTTCGCTTAATTTGTCCTTTGTGTTGAGCATATCCAGCACACCATGATCTTCAACAATTCGAAAGATCCACAACCTCTAGCAAAACAATTCAAAGTACAAATCCCAACACAAAACTAAAAATCTAGATTCCTCTAAAAAAAAAATTCGAAAGGAAACACAGAGAATTCAATTCTCAGAAAAAACTTCTCAGCTTTCGAATGGAAGACCAATTTTTACTTTTCTTTTCTCTTCCCTTTTTTGAAAAAGACATGATTAGATATAAAATTCAAGAATGGAAAAATTCTCAGCATTACTAATTCTTTTGAAATTTCACTGAACATCAAAAATAGACTCTTACCTTAAATTTTAGTTTTATAAAATTTCGAATAGGCAATTTCTTCAAAAATTACTAAACTCACAATTTCCTTCCAAATTAAAACATTTTATTTCCTATTAAATTTAATTAACTTTCGAAGACCAATAGTCATTATTAAAATTAAATAAATAAGCATTTTAATTCCACCCACATTTAAATTTTAAAATATAATAGTACATTAATTACTTGATGATAAAATTAACCATAAAACTAATTTCAATGACTTAAATTTAAATAACAAATAAAATAGTTTATTAACTTTTATTTATTTAAATTAAATCATAATATCATGATAATTTAAACCTAGCAAAATTAATAACACCCTTAATGAATAAAATAAGTAACGCTAAAGAGCACATTTATTTTCTAAAAGAATTTATGTCATTTACCAACCATGACAATTTGATTACTTCTTAACCACTCCAAAGGATAGTATTTTATTTAAATGACAAGACATTAATCAAAGCCATAAATGCAACCTTTGCTAACATTACAAAACTCATGAAAATAAATAACTTAAATTAAAATCATATCCATATGAACGAAATATAGATATAAAACATGAGAAAACACTGACCCAACCATTGACACAGACGGGGGTACTTTCTTATCAACTCCCTAACCACATCAACCATTGGGTATGTAGGGCATGCTCAGACCTAACAATGCAGGTGAAGTTGGCACCCGGTACCTGCATTCCTGCATAACACCAAACGTCAAACAACATATACATATGCATATAACTCATAATCAAACACATTGTGAAAGAGAATTGCAATGAGGCAAGGCGCTCACAGATGAGCGATGCAACACCATCTCCTTCACCTGAATCAAATATAGTAATAAAAATCTAAATACCACATCATCATTATAACACATTCAGTAACATCCTCATAAACATAAGTATCTAGCACATAAGTCCAAATATCCTAAAAAAATAAACAAAACTATCTGCCACACCAAATACATGGCGAAATAGATGTCTAACAAAGTATCCAGAATGCATCAAAGCATAACCAAAAACCAAACAGAATCAAACACACAAACACAAAGCAATATCATTAAATATCAATAACGTGAGAGACACTACACAAAAGATGACTTCAACTTGTTAAGTCATGATGAAGACTTTACATCACGAGGAAGGTATGCACCCACATTTTAGTTTATTTCTTCGTCCTTCCCTGAGGATAATTCACCTCCTTGTAGTTATACTAGAGAAAATCAAATGTCAAATTCTCTTTTCATTCTAGAATATGAGGCCTTTACCTTTAAAAATATTGTTGATGAAACTGTATGTGCAATCAAGGAGGATAATAAGGATCCTTCAAGCGAAAACACCAAGAGCGGGGTAAAGTGGTTGATTAGTTCAAACCCCTTTTTCTTTTTTGAGGAATTTGAAATTCATGATAATCTTATGCTTGAAAATATAGATTTTGTTTTGCCAGAATGGTCAACAAAGGAGGTTGTTTGTTTTTTTGGTTGACAGAAAAGGGAAGGATTTTGCAGTGATGAAGGATTGAAATGCCATAGAGTCACAAAGTAGTCATGATGACAATATAGCTTCTTACAAAACTAAAAATTACGTTGTTGCAGAGAACATGAAGGATTCAAATTTATCACAAGGGTGGGAGATTATTCCAATGATGAAGTCTCAGGAAGGAGAAATTTTTTTTTGAATGTTTCAATGCGGGACTGTTTGCACCCAGGGGAGGTATATGATGAAAAATGGTTATTTAGGAACATTGGAATGGGTGGATTATTTCATTACATCACCTATGTATGGATAATTCTAATTTCCACCTTACTCCAATAGCTGCATGCATTAATAGGCCTTTACTGGTCTAGATCATTCTTCTCGCAACTTGTCAATGGTTTTGTGTGATTTGTTCTTGTCTCTCTCCTTGGTAGGTGCCAACCTACCCTGCACATAGTTTTTTTATTGTCATTTTTGTTGTGTTTGTTTGGGTTTTGGGTTTTGGTTCCTCTTCTTTGCTCAACTCTATTCCCAATAGATGTAGGACTAGTCATAACACTTTTGGGTCCCTTGATGCATCCTTTTTGGTCCTTGTCCCCAGTCAGAGCCGATGTTACCTTAATTTTAGTCCTCACTCTTAAAATTGACATCTCCATTCAAGCTTTTAGTTAAGTGATTAGTCAGGCGGTGTTTTATGAAGTATTGCTAATTTGGGTGATGATTTTACTAGTTCATCTAACTTACCCTTTTACTGCCTTTTTGTTAAGACGTTCTTTATTCTCTCACGGGTAGTTTTTTATGACACCAGTGTAACTTACTGAACACTCTAAGTCTTCACTTCATAAGGTTGGTAGTCCATACTCAAGGTTCGTAAACTAGTCAAAAAGACCGCTAGTGGAAAGTTTCAAAGTTTTTCAAGTTTGAGTGGGAGTTTAAGTGGTTTCTAAAACTATCGACAATTTTTTTCTTAGTTTTATGAACTTCCCGTTTTACCACCTAAGGGAAATTTTCAGAAGAAATTAAGGGAAAAAAAATGCAGTTCATTTTGTTAAGGTGCATTCCAGTTTTAAAATAACAAGCCCATCGATGCAGAAGAAAATAATAGATGCCATTTAGATACAATGAAGAAAATCAAAATTTTATTGTTCAAGGAAAGAATGCAAGCACCAAAGATATAAAATGCTATATTTTATTATATATATATTGATGGCATTACAAAATTCACTATTTGATTTCAAAAATTGGGAGACATCAAGTTGAAATTTTCTTTAGACACATAGGGAAAGCATAAGTATGCAAATTGCTTCCACCACCACCTGGATAGGCTAGTGATAGCAGGTTCTCATGAGACTGTAGGAATTGGGCAAACAACCCCATGTCATTCCTCACCAGCCCTGCACAGAGAAGAGTCACGACCTCTTCAATGGCTTCATTTTGGGTTGCAATTGCAATGTAGATGGAATCACCAACTAGTCTACTTCATGGTTAGTTGCTGAGATCAGCGATGGCTACATTAACTATGTGGAGAAACCCGGGTTGAACCAAGTGCTTCACTGCTCTCATACCCCAATCGAGATGTCCAAAGGTGCAAATAATAGTGTACACAAAATGCTCCAGGAGTGTAGCATTATGCACATGTACTTGATTCAAGAACGTTGTTCACAACTTATTGTGCAACACCTCCTCTTCTACCTTGCTCTGGATGATGAACAATTTTTTTAGCTAGTCAAACAGTCACCTAAAGAGAGGAATGCACTCAATTTCCTCAATGACAATGAAGTCATTTATGGAAACTCCATCATTAAGCACTCGCCATGTTAGACACTTTAGGATGGCGAAGTGTGGTGGTGCCTATTGAATTTATAGAAGGTTGGTGAGGCATTTGAATAGAATAATGATCAAGGTGATAGGATGACAATGCAATCAAAATTTACTATTGATGTGACTAGGATTTAATTTATATTCCCTATTGATCTTCTGGTTGGACAACTTGAACGTGCGACTCCATTTCACCTTTATGATATTTATTTAATGCTTTGCATGCTAACCGCTCAAGAATTGACAACCAAGGGGTAGGAATTAAAGCAAAAAATGCTTGGTTATCACCTGAAGTGATATCATTGGCGATGCAATCATTTCAGCTATTCATTATTTCTTGACTATTGGTTTTCAAGATGGATAGTTAAATGGAAATAAAGTGTTACTATGTTTGGAAACTAATTAGTAACCATCAAGAATGGAGAAGAGCCCCTTTATCTGGGAGAAAAACAATCTAGTTTAGATCCGATTCCTGAAGAGCACATAGTGTTGTAGTCAAGGGATGAAGAATTTTATTTTGCTTTGAATTCCATTCAAATCTAGTTGTAATAAATCATAATTTGTGAGTTGTTAGTTTTGAATGTAATGCCGATCATACTGACCTATGTGTCATGTGCATAATAGGAATATATTTTCTGTACAAAATCTATCCTATTGCCTTTAATTCATTTATTGCAATTATGAAGCCTTTCTATTTCATTTATATTATTCATTAGTCATTTCAATCTATGCGCTAGTTGATTAATGATCCTCTAAGGTTTACTTTGGATCAACAAAATTTTCATGGGTTGGTGTTTGTCACCTTTATTTCTTTCTAGTTAAAATCATATTAATTATCCATTAAATCATATGAGGGAGTTGTACCTCCAAAATTCAAAGGAAAGTCACAAATGCAATTGTGACATTTCTAGAGCTGTTAGTAGCTTGGCCCTAGTGAATTATGGGCTAAAGAGTTGATAATTTAGAGATAGCTCTTAACATTCGCTAACATTATTATTATTATATTATTATTAATTTATTATCATTGTAAATTATTCTTATTGTTATATTAATACATGTTAAATTTGGGTAAGGATTTAATAAGGGTTAAGATTAGAGTTATGATTAAATTTGGATTTTGGATTATGGTTCAAATTAAGATTATGATTTAATTAGAGTAAGTATTATATTATTATAATATTTTTATTATATATATATATTAATATATTTATTATAAAATTTGACATTTTTATTAATATATTATTGTTAATATTAATATAAATCAGAGCTAGCTTAAGGGTTAGTATTATATTATTATAAATATTAGTATTGAATTATTATATTATATTACTCTTATTATTATATTATTATTAATAATTAATATTATTAATATATTACTCTTACTATTATGTCAATAATATTAAATTATTAAATTACACTATTATTAGTTGACAATCTACATATAGTATGAGATTTGAGCCTGAAACCAGTCTAACCACTATTGAGTCATCAAAAAACAAGTTTTAGCTACCGTTTAATGGTAAACCAGCTGCCATTTAGTGGTAAAATCCTCCAAAATATCAAGTGAAAGCCTCTAAAATCTCACTTATCACGTAAAAGCCAAATAAATATTGATTTTCCAATTAGATGAGAACATTTTGTTTCTATTGCAATATTTTTTGTCAATTTGATTGTAACTTTCTTCTTTCATTTGCATTGCTTTATGTTTTATATCTGCAAATATTTCAAAATTATATAATACTTAATTTCTTTAAGAAAAAAATCTAGATTTGTCTAAGTTTATTTCATTGCATTATTTAGCACTTATTATTAATTATTTAATCCAACCACATATAGCTAAAATTTGAAGCGTGTGGCATCCATACACACCCATGTACAAACCCATGTTTTCTATTGGTGTAATCCTTGAACCTCTTTTAGGTGCAAGTGCTAGTTTAATTATGATTTTTATTTATTATTTTTATATTTTTATTAGCTTCTTATTATTGTGTTATTCTTATTACTATATTAAAAATATTAAATTTGTGTAAAGATTTAATAAAGCTTAAGGTTAGGGTTGTGATTGTAGATACACAAGTATTATATTATTATAATATTTTTATATATTTATCATGATACTTATATTTTTATTAATATATTATTATTTTAATTAAGGGGGAAAAATGGGTTTTGAATGGACCTGAAACCATTAACAAGTAGGTTTTGACGAGGACCTGAAACCCACACAAAAAGACTAAGCTACACAACCATAGAACATAGACAACTAGCAACAAACTAGAAGTAGATTAAATAATAAAAAAAATGAATACACAAATCTGCACCAAAAAGAAAAGGTTTTAACGAGATTCTTAAACCCAAAACAAGGGAATTATCATCCAAGAACTACCTAAAACAACCAGGTAACCATCGAATTGAAACAACTAGACTACAAAACTACACTTATTAGCACCAACCAACAACACACTTCTTGAAACATCTAGGTAACCATCAACTTGTATCAGCCAAACTGCAACACAACACTTATCAGCACTAGAACTTCCTGAGACAATTAGGCGACCAACAACATGTGATAGCCAGATAGTAGCATCACATAGCATCAACACCCATCCAAGTCTCTAAACCACTGGCTGAAATAGGAAAATCACAAAAACCAACTGATCAGAAAAACCAGAGCCCTTCAAAATCCCCTCTCCACCTCTATAGGAGTGATCACCATGGAAACCCAAGCTACCACTGCAAAGGAACTCTAGCCAGTCTGCATTCCACCTCCATAGGAATGGCCTCCACCTCAATAGAAGATACACTAGAGAAAAATCATAGAAGAAGTGTGAATAAAACACCACACCAATGACACCCATATCCACCTCAATAGGAGAGGTCTCCACATCCATAGGAGAGGTCTCCACCTCAATAGGAGACACCAACTATAGGACACGAAAGAAAGTCAACACTCCAAAAAAAAGAGTTAAAATAGTAACAAAGGGAACCAACAACATCATGGTCTTCAAAATGAACAAAGTAAGCAGCCCTATCAAATCCAAACCAAGGGTGGAGACAACACCTTTAAAAACCTATGAGAGAAGAGAAACCCACGAACTAACCAACACATTGTCCACCTCAAAAGAGGAACACCCAACAAAACAAAGGGCAACCGAGACTCCCTTAGGCATAAATAACACTTGGGACAAGAAAAGAACCATGCTAGAAAAACTAGCCAACGGCTTCAAAACCAAACCTAGAGCACCAACAACACCTAACTACATCTAGAGCATCTAGGACATGGGAGAACAAAGACCAACAAAAAATAAATCCTCTGGGAAAATCCCAGACAACAAGAGAGGCACCAAAGAAAAGCCATTGGGACCCAAGAGAAGCGCAAGGAAAGCTCCCAAGAAGAGAGAGTAGAGAGAAGGCAAGACAATGAAGAACAACCTTTGACCCTACATGCCAGTCAAGGTTAAAAACATGCCAAAAACTCTCCACAGACAACTCCACCAAAGGAAAACCAGAAACCATAACCTGCAGCAAAGAAAAAGTCCCATAGAAGAACATAAGGAAGCCATAGGGACCCAAGAGAAGAAAAAAAGGGCAAGGAAAGCCCCCAAGTAGAGAGAGTAGAGAGAAGGTGAGATGATTTATAACAACTTCCAACCCTACATGCCAGTCAAGGTCTAAAACATGCCAAAAAATCTCCACAAACACCTCCACCAAAGGCAAACCGAAACCCACAACCTGTAGCAAAGAGGAAGTCCCATAGAAGCACAACCCCAAAGCCACATCGAAAGAAAGCTCCCACCAAGAGGCATTGGAACCCTCAAAAAGGAGGACAAGGCTAGGAGAAGCCACAAGTGGAAACAAAAGAGAGAAGGAAAAACCATTAAAAGAAACATCTGACCCTACATGCCAGTCAAGGTCTAAAAAATTCCAAAAACTCTCCACTATCAAACCCACTATAGGCACCTCAAAAACCCACCTAGTGCCACAAAAAGAGCCACATAAAAAACCAACAACAAAGGAAATGAGACAACCAAGCCCATAGGAAGAAATGAAAAGGCATCCAATCACACATCCAACAAAGAAGAACTAGGAAAAACCCCATAGGGTGAAAGTAGGAGCCAAACCCAAAACATAGCTCCCCATCAAGAAGACAACAACAACCATAACCAAACCATGGATTCCTAGAAGGACAAAAGCAACAAACAGACCCACAATAGCTCATCCTAGGCCAAATACAACAATCATCACCACTCCTCAGCAGCCCCATAGAACGACACCAATAGCCAGCCCAACAGTAAACCATCTGCATCTGCAAAATCATCACCATCCTCTCTAGAATCATCCCCAAATTTCAAATCTCCTCCCACACCCCGCTCCTCTTCTTGCTCCCTCTCCGCTCCATAAAATCACAATGTTGTGAAATTAATATATATTGTTAATATGAATATAAATTAGGGCAAGTTTAAGAGTTTGGATTATGGTTCAATTAGTGGAGGTATTCATTAAGGTTTAGTGTTCACTTTATTTAAGATTAGGATTTAAGTATTATATGATTATACGATTTTTATATTTTATATTATTATTTTCATTTTAATATATTTAATATTTTAATTAATATATTATTGTTAATATTAATATCAATAATATTAAGGTTATAATTATTATATTATTCTTATTATTATATTTTAATTTTTATATTATTATTCTATTATTCTAATTATTATAATACTACAATATTCTTATTATTAAATTATTCTTACTATTATATTTTTATTAATATTAGTATTACACCATTATTATATTAATAAGAAGAATATACTAACAATATAAAAATATAATATAATATAATAAAAATATATTATATTAATAAATTATGAGTAAGATGTTTCACCCCAAAAGGCAACATTGGTACTAAAAGGATTTTCAAATGGCCTAACCAAGAGACATTTAATGCTAGGCTACAATCAACTAAAGAGATAGTCAAGGTTGGTTATAAGATACAACAAGTGAAGGAGTACCTTATACCCAAGGATGAAGGACCAAATGAGCCTGAACAAGATACAATAAATGGTCACAACACATTCGATCAATAAAATGTCCTAGTTGTGAAAGAAGAATCGAATGTCCAAAACATGGAAAATAAAATAATGTGGAAAATCAAATTTGACGGATCCAAATGCAAACAATGGAATGGTGCCATGATCAAATTGGTTAGTCCTCAAGGAAAATCCTTCCTAGGATCCTTTAGGTGTCAATTCACATGCACAAATAATATGATTGGGTATGAGGCATTAATTAGAGGGTTGCAACTAGAACACCAAAATAAGGTAAAGTACTTGTTTGTAGAAGGGGACTCTTAGCTGGTAATGAGACAAATTAGGAGCCAATATGCATGCCATGAGAAAAGGTTGGCAACCTAAAAAAGTAGGGTATATGGTATATTTGAATATTTTTATGCTTTCAACATCTAATCAATCCCTAGGAGGAAGGGCCATATTACATATCCTCTTGTTGTTTCTTCTAGCTCCTTACAACCTATGATAGGATCTCAAATGAAGAGATTTTCCATGGAGATGGTGTCAGCACCATTAATTATAGATAACATCATAAAATTTTAAGTGTTTGAGGATGATCAACACATCCTTGATTTCATCACTAATAGTAGTATTTTTTTATTAGATCATAGATACATGTGACAAATATTTATTTGAAATGGTAGATGAAGGAATCATAAACCTAATGACCAACACCATTCCTAAGGGAATAGTTTTATTAGAGAGAATATTTGATCAAGATGATTTGGAAAAGGCCAAGAGAACCACTCCAAATTTAGAGGGAGGAAAATATAGTTCTTATAACCTAGGAGATGAGAAAGATAAGTGGGAATTTTTGATTGGCATAGTCTACACCCTAGGGGAAAGAAACAAGATAGTAACAACCTTGAAATATTATAGGAAAGTCGTTACTTGGAGATATGAAGAGATAAAGATGTATGATATGTTGGTAATTACACACACTATTCCTTTGAAACTAGGGGCTAAAGTATGATGAGACAGTCATTCAGAAAAGACTTTAGGGATCAAATTTGTGTCTCATAAGGAAAAAAAAGTTTTTGTGCCAAAACCTAAGAATCCTCTGATTTGTCAACCTTCAATCGTCCCCTCGATTACTCTTAGAATATAAGAAAAGGGACCAATATTGGGAAATTCCTCAATATATCCTTCATAAGATGAAGCTCTCATATGAAGAAATAAAAGTGCAAAATAATCTAAACAAAGATGTCGAGCTATGGCTCATCAACTTGCTAAAGAGTGTAAAAGTTTAACTAGTGATCAACCATCCAAACAACCAAATTTCAATGAGATACCTCCCTCTCATCCATCCTCATCATCGTATGAATCCACTCCACCACCCTCGTCGAACCTTATCTATCTCATTCAAAACAAAGAATAAAGAGCTCACTAAATATAAATATGGATGTTAGTATTCGTAATCATGCTGATAGTACTAACATGTAGCCTATTGTGAAACATTTTGATGATAAATTTAAAGATAAAATAGAAGAAAAAAATAAGACAATAATAAATTAGCTCTTATGTTTTCAATGAATTTAGATGGGTGCAACCACGATGATTCTCCTGAGGAGAGTGACTCACCATGTGTTGAATTCTTCTCCTTATATCAGACTTATTGTAATTCCTTTAGTGTATTGTTTTCCTTCTATTTATGATGAGTAAGATTGGGATGCAAATGATTTACTATAGAGAGAATCAGATGTGTGTTTTTGTTTGTTTTCTTGCACATAATGTGATCTTATGTGATGTGTTGTTTGGCATGTATTTATGTTAGTTTTCTTTGGATGACCCTTGTTGCTCCTATTAACACAAGGATACAACAAATTTAATATGTCATGACATTCATCTATTTGTATATTTGTTCCTCTTTCTGTTGTGAATGCATTATCTTTGTTCCTTTTGGGAGGGTCAACCCACAATACCGTGTCCCACTTTTTAGCTAAAGTAGGAAATTGAAATCAACATTTTTCACCATATGATGTGAATTAATGATTTGTGAGGATTTTTGTGTATATTCTAAATATATAATTTTAAATGAGAAATAAATTATGAATTTTTTCACATAACTTTTAATAAATTTTTTTTAATAATAAACAACATTTTAAAAAAGTGATGTTTATATTGTAACACAACTTGTTTTGTATGTATTGAAACTAATCAATTTTTTTTTTCTGAAACAAGGACATCAATACCTACTACACACATATTTTTTAGATTTTGTTTCTCAATTTTTTTGAATGCATGTGTGAAATAATAACCTTGATATTTGGTGAAAAACCTACATTCACAAAAAATAAAATATAAATATAATAATAAAATTAAAAATATTAAAAATTATACTTTTTGGAAAGATTATAATAAGGGCTACATACTTACAAAATATATTTTCTAAATGACTTTATTTGATCCCTTAAATGGTAAAGAAAATCTAGTTTTTTGTCAACATTTTGTTAGGTGTGAAGGAGACTCCATTGTGGATATGATTTAAGACTAGATAGGTTCTATCCAGGGGGTTTGATCTAAGGGGGTATTATCTAGCCCTCTTTAATTAAAACCCTTTATATGGACCTCTCAAGGCTTAAATCATTAGTTTTTCCAAAAATATGTGATTTTAGGAAAAAATTAGGATGTCCCAAGTTTGGGACACATCATTGTGGGATGACTCAAGAACGGTGCAAGGCATTGAAACATTTAGGTCTCTTCCATGTTGACCCAAAATATTTGTTATCTTAATGTGTTATTCCTCACTTATGTTCATAGTTCCACAAGTATTTGGGGAAAGATGTTGATTTTGAGCATGATCATATTATACATTATCTATCATCTATATTGAACTTGGATCTGTGGATGTATGTATTGAATTTTTTATTTTTATTTTTAAAACAAGGACATCAATACCAAATACACACATATTTTTAAGATTTATTTTCTCTATTTTTCTTTTTTTTTTGCATGTTTGAAACAAAAACCTTGATTCTTGGTGAAAACCTACATTCACAAGAAATAAAATATAAATATTATATTAAAATTATACTTTTTGGAAAGATTATAATAAGGGCTACATACTTACAAAACATAATTTCTAAATGACTTTATTTGATCCCTTAAATGGTAAATAAAATATAGTTTTGCGTCAACATTTTGTTAGGTGTGAAGGAGACTCTATTGTGGATATGATTTAAGAATAGAGGGGTTATATCCAAGGGGTTTGATCTAAGGGGGTATTATCGAGCCCTCTCTAATTAAAACCTTTTATATGGAACCCCTCAAGGCTTAAATCATTATTTTTTCTAAAAAATATGTGATTTTAGGCAAAAATTAGGATGTCCCAAGTTTGAGACCCATCATTGTGGGATGACTAGAGAACGATGCAAGGAATTGAGAAATTCAGGTCTCTTCCATGCTGACCGAAAATCTTTGTTGTCTTAATGGGTTATTCCTCACTTGTGTTCATAGTTCAAAAAGTTTTTGGGGAAAGATGTCGATTTTGAGCATAATCATATTATACATTATCTCTCATCTATATTGAACTTGGATCTGTGGATCCCTCATGTGCTATCTTGTATTGTTAATTATGTGGTTTTGTTTTTGGAGCAACACCTTTTCATGAGTCATGTTTATTGGGAACATATCATTTGGCATAGGGTTTCCTAGCAAGCTCTCATGGCCTATCATTTTACAAGTATCATTTTTATTCTATCTTAAAGGAAATTGCTCCTAGTTGGCATTAATAATTAATTTACATTGGGGGCATAAATTCCATTATGTGCTTCACTTTTTTCACATGCATTGAACTTTGTGATGTGTTTTTGGCATATTGATCATATTATGCAGCACCTTATCAGAATTATTAGGATTATAATTCTTGGTATAGTTGACATGAGAACTCACCTATTGAATATCAGACTTCACTAGACCTTAAGTGTTCTTCATTTTCTATTATGGTAGAAAATTTCCTATAAATACCAAACTTCACTAGACTATGTTGTTTCTTATTAAGCTCGCCTTGTGAATATTGGAATTCACTAGCCTGTGATGATTTTATTCATGGGTCACCTAGCAAATATCATACCTTTTTAGCATGTGATTCATGAATGCCTTGGGAATGGGTCCTAGTGAGAATTTTACGGAGCTTTCTATTCCATGATTGTCATACCCCCTTTGCATGTTTGCATTGTGTTTCCATTGTGTAATGTTTATATTATGTTTTTTTCATTATTTTTGTTGGTGTGTCTTCATTGTGTATGCTTGGTGTTTTTCATTTTGTATTGCATATCACGTGTGTTTTATCCTTTATCTTTACATTGTTGTGCCATAGGATCTTGAGCTTGGGGGATAACACATCCGTTAGATTCGATGTCGTCCTATCTCTTCAATGTTCAGATAAAAGAACCCTTCTTGGATTATTCTTAATTTAGTGTAAGCATGAGGTAAGTTCATACTCTCACCAAAGTGGGGGCTAGATGTAGCATCATAAATTATCACCCTTGACAATTTCATACTAAGTTTAGCTCCCCTCTATATGCCTGAACCTAATTGTATTTTTAATTTTCCCATTTTATGATCATATTTGGAAAATTAGAGTGAAATTAGGAATTATCAATTAATGTTTACTTAACAACATAAAAAGTCCCAATATAGGTCTAGAGTAGGCTGCTAGCACTCTTAACCAACCTATTTTGGCCCCAATTTAAATATTTCATTGTCACTATTTTAACATTTAAAAGTTTTGTCATCCTAAATGTCAAGGAGGTCTTGGGATTAGAAAGATCACTAATCTGAACAAGGTCCTTATCTCTAAGGTTGGTTGGACTCTGGTGCTAGAAAAAAGCAGAATGGTGCAACCTAATGAAGGCTAAAAATCTGAACCAGGGCCACTTTTCCAGGGCTTTTGATCTGGCTAGTCTCCAATCTGGAATAATATTATAAAGTGCAGACCCCTTTTGAAGCAGGGCATCAGGTGGAAAATTGGGGATGGGAGGTCAATAATATTCTAGGAGGACTACTGGTTTGGGGATAGACCCCTCACTGATAGTAGTTTTAACGGCTTACGAGAGCATGTCAAGGCACATGTTGGTACTTTTATTGTTGACTACATCATCGCTAGAGCCAAATGGAAAACCCTAGAATCAAGTTTTTTGTATAGACCTGACCTCCTCCCTAAGGTTGCGGATCTCCAAGATCTTTTAAGCAAGGTAAGACTCTCTCTCTTTCCTAGGGAGGATAGGGTCTTTTGAACTAAGAATCAATTGGGATCTTTCATTGTGAAGTCTACTTATTATCTGTTGCTTAAGTTTGATGGTGATGTGAATTGCTGGAAGAAGGTGTGGAACTCTCAGCTCATTCCCAAAATAATTTTTTTTTGGTGGACCATCATACATGGTAAAATTATTTCAATTGACAACCTTGTCAAAAGAGGCTTCCAATTCCCCAATAGGTCCACCCTCTATAAATCTGCGAAGGAGACTATCCCCCACCTTTTCATCCACTGCTAATTTGCTTCCCAAGTTTGGCAGAATGTCCTCCAAAAGCTAAATATCCAATGGATCCCTGATAGAAATATCCATCAATTTGTCCTTAGCTGGAGGTGCCCCTCTAAACACCCTTTAATTAGGCAACTTTGGAACCTTATCCCACCTCACATTTGCTGGTGTTTGTGGAAAGAAAGGAACAACATGATCTTCAAAGAGAAGGAGAAAAATGTGGAAAGCCTGATGATAACCCTCAATAAACTTATTGTGGACATCATTTTTGTTTGCCAATGGAAACCACCTAGTTGCCCCCTATGAGCTGGGAGAAAAATATGGCTAAAATTTGGAATTTGCCTAGTGGATTTTAGAAATTTGACAATTCCAAGAAAATTGCCAGATGCAATATGAAATGGAAGGCTCCAAAACCACCATGGTTCAAGTTGAACTTTGATGGTGCTTCCAGAAGTGGGAAGGCTGCTGATGGTGGTATCATCAAAGATCACAATGGGTGTTTGGTTGTTGCCTACACTGGGAATCTGAAGGACTATAGTAGCAATTAGGTTGAAAGTATGGCCCTCCTATGGGGCCTCATGTTTGCGAGGTCAATTGGAGCCAGGTCTGATGGGAATTTCAATTTTATAGGTGATGCGAGCTAGGGTCTTGGGGTTTCAAAGTTACCCATGGTGATTTTAATTATCGAATTTTGAAAACCCTCTTGTTATGTTTCAACAGTGACTTACTACCTAGGGTAACTGGTCATTTAAATAAGGTTTTATCCCTCTCAGGTTGTGTCTTTACCAGCCCCTTTCACCTGGCTTGCCAGTCTTTCTACCAAGACGGCTTAAGTTTTTATACCGATGGGGGTTTCACTGGCCGGTCCCACCTAAATGTTTCATCTGAAGTCCGGCTAACCATCCGATCGCAGGTTTTGATCTGGGCCGTTTCTCACTGACCTCACAGGTTTTCTTGCTGATGTCACCAAAGTGGTGCGAGGTTTGTGAGATGTCACCATCTGGCATGAATGGATGTGTGGGGTTTTTTCCAAGGTGTTGGCAGTGACGTATGTCCGTCTCTTCATTGGCAATGGTCTTTAATAATGAGGTTAATGATGACCTCTTGCACACCTCGCATGATCAGAGTAAATATTCCTAAAGGTACTGCGAGGTTTGCGAGGGGGTGACATGTGGTCTTTCTTCTTAGGAAAATGGGGCTATGTGGGCCCCACTGTCTAGTTCAGGCCTCCTATTTTTGTGGGTTTTGATTGGACGTGTTTTCCCAGATGTTGAAGTGGATCGCCAATACTCATTGACTTGATCTCAACCCTCTGATTTTCCATATGTGTTCTGAATCAGTGGTTCAAATTCAAAGGAGGGGTGTGCGATTTGTCTATGTGGCATACACTACCTTGCTATTGCTAGTTTCATTAATGGCACAACTTTTCTTTTTCCAGACGATCTCCTCCTGATTTTATCCGGCATGCAAACAGTACCATCCTGCTAAAAACACTCATGGCTGTATTAGCCACTAATTGTTCAAGTGCTTGAATTTCTTTCAAGAAATTATATCCTGCACACTAAGCCATTCTATAAATGTTGACTAAGTTACGTGCAATTAGCATTGCATTTTATTTTGTTTTTATGCAGGAAGGTTTCTTCTCTAGTGTATTGTAAGGCTTTGTTTTTTCTCTATGGACAAATTGACTAAATGGAGGAGTGTGAGGCTGGGAGCCCGAAGGTTGCCAGTCGTGATGGAGCCAATTACTCCCATAGTGCTCGAGGGTACTACTAGGAGTACTGGAAAGAAGCTAATACATTGCTCATCCCCTATGGTCATATCTGATTTTGATGGTGATAGGTTTGACACCGATTCAGACTATTAGTGTTACTTGGCCACCTTAATAGAGCTCATGGGAGTAAATGAGGAGGTCCTAGCAGTTGAACCTGTAACTACTTTGGCACCGGGTCCAGTTGTCAGGGGTTGTGCTGACGAGGCTAGTAAGGGGAAGGTGGTTCTATCGTTGTCTCAGGCGTGGACTCGAAGCGGTCGCCTGTACCGGGGCCATGTGTTTTCTTGATGGTTACCGGTGGTGGGTTTGTTCGACATTTCTTTTCCTGCTATTTCATCATGTGGATGTGGATGTGTGCGTGCTTTGCACAAAATTTTGTTCTCCGATTGGTTACTATGTAACCATTTTTGATTCCTTTGATCATACACGATGTTATCAAATGATGAGGAATGTGAATTTGAATTTCACTTTGGGATGAAATTCAATTTTGATACTGACAATGTAGCCTAATGCTTGTTGGTCTCCTATTATATAAAGGAGATTTCACGGCTCATTGTAGGGTCAAAATTTTGGGTCCGAAATCTTGGAGTCTATACAATTAGTTTTAATGTTGAAATTTTGTGAACATTGGTCAGGAAATCATCCCGGGTGGGGATTTGTATAAAGTTAGTATGCTATGCTTTTTAATTACTGATATTGAAAGAAATCTACAAAATTAAGATGGTTTGCTCTCCTGTGTGTGTGCCATGGATTATGAATGGATTTATCAAGGGTTTCTCTCTTTAGTTTCAATGATTAATTGAAAGTGTAATTTGTTTTCTTGCTTTAACTTAATGAGTTAATCAAATGCTTGAAAAGCTAAACTACATGTTCCTGGTTGTATGCACTCAGGATTCACTAAGAAGTACTATTTTAATATACTAAAACATCTCATGGTAGTAAGGCTACATGAAGATAAGTTCACAATATCAGAATTATACTTTGTATGACTCTGTCACCCAATGGATGAGGCACTGAATAATGTTTGCAACCTTTCTCTTTGGTGTAAGACTGTAGTTCTAAGCATGTTGATCCAAGTGCTGAACATAACCACATATTAAACCTTGTCTTCCTATGGGAAGTAATTCTTGCTTTGAGTTGGTCAATTCCATTGCTCTTTGGTGCCTATAATTATTCTCTAGTCTGTCAATACCAAGAATAATGACTATCCCCTTGAGTGTGTAGGGATTGTAATCTGTATACAGAAAGTGTTCTTACCAGTTATAAGGATTTTTTCATGAACACATTTAGGTTTAACCACCTTGGTCCTGTAGAGCTAGAAGTGTAGGAGATGTCAGTCTTTGACTGAATCTCGTTAGTTGGCCGCTAGCCTTTTGCAGTCATCCACAATAGGGGTTGGCTACCTATTAGAGAGCTACAATCTCTATGTGGGAAAAAAACACCAACAAAATGGCGACTCTACTGGGGATGAACTCAATAGTTTTGGTTGTAGACGATGCTGGTATAGAGTCATTAAAGTGTTGAATTATTTCTGTAACTAGAGGTCGAATTTATTTGAATTATTTCTCCTAGTGGGGAAAATTTCTGAATC
Organism: Sequoiadendron giganteum; assembly: GCA_007115665.2. Classification (NCBI taxonomy): domain Eukaryota; kingdom Viridiplantae; phylum Streptophyta; class Pinopsida; order Cupressales; family Cupressaceae; genus Sequoiadendron; species Sequoiadendron giganteum. The sequence continues at coordinate 551,973,381 of CM021109.1, forward strand.
ACCAGTTAAAAATGGTTATAGTCATATAAAATGATATGATGTTCTGAATTTACATAGTGAATTTTTTCAACCCTAGCGGGAGGAGGTAGTGCAAAATAATCTTGATAATCTTGTGGTCTATGGTTTCCTGTAAGCAAAGGATTCAAGAGTTCTAGAGTTATTCATTGAAGGATGATTTTATTGGGGAGAACTTCTGAGAAATTTTAAAAAAAAGAGAGAGAAGGAAGATAGAGGACCCATAGGGGTTGAAGGTGCTTATCCAGAACTTGTTGTTCGAAGTGAAGATAAGTGTTAGAATTCCATGGTAATGGATTATGATTGTGAAAGATATTACTGGTGGTATGGTGCGACTTTGTAATGGGTAGTGAAACCCAGAATCTAGCAGAACTTAAGAACAAAATGTCAAAGTTTTTTTTTAAAAAATACTGTCCTCTGTTGATGAGGTGGCGACTCTGTCTGAAGAACCTGTGAATAAATGAAGGAATAGTTCCAGATTTGTGCTATTTATAGTCTGGAAAAGAGGTTGATACATGCTGCAAACATCTACCAGGTATTTCATCAAAACTAAAATAGTTCACTATTTCTAATGATAATGGGTGTTTGTGATTAAGGATAAAAATGGTTCCAAATTAGATATCGAGAATCAAAAAGGGAACAATGATTGGTTTTACCATACTTCTAGTAGTGCAACATGTAAAAGGATTTATGAAACATGTTGTATTGCATAAAATCTTGGAAAGCAAGGAATGCTATTGTCAGTCATTAATAAACTCCTGGTTGAGATAATAAGTGATGTGCTTGATAATTATATGCTATTGAGTAGTCTCCCATGTGTAAGGTCAGACATAAATATGCAAAAAGAGCACATTGTATTAAGCCCTTTGGGGAGCTTTGTAACTCAAAGGTATATGCCTTTTATGTTTAGTGGTATCAGTGATTATCCTAACTCAATTCCTAAGAAAACTAGGAAGTATTTGCCTCAATATACAGGGAAAGTTGTAGAATCGGCTTCTAAGCATTTACAAAATTTTGTAGATGTAATGGGTGATTATGAAATCAGTCATGAGGATGTTGTCATGAAACTATTTGTGCAATCCTTAAAAGGTGATGCTAGGGATTGGTTTTCCTATCTACCTGCCTTTTCCGTTAATTCATGGAATCAGTTGGTGATGGCTTTTATGGAACAATTTGGTGAAAGAATCAAACCCAACACATTGAGAAAAGGATTTATGGGAATTCACATACAAGAGGAGGAAGTAGTCCCGTATTTTAATGTTATATTTTCAAGAGCTTTAAAGGAAATCCCTAAAGAAATAAGACCAAATGAGGCTGAAAGCTTGGTTGTGTATCTTGGTGCTTTCGACAAGAGGATGAGTTTTTTATTAAGGGATAAAGAGCCTACTACTCTGCACCAAGCATACCAACTAGCTATGGAAATTAAAAATAATATGAAATATTCAATGATGAAGAGGTATCCGGCTGCAAGTATTGATTACCCTAGATTAAACAGTACTAATAGAATGTCAAAGCCGACTATTCAAAAAATTGATGATGATAAAATTCTTTCTAGAACTGTTATAACTCCACCAATGCAGTTTGATGATAATGAGATCCAATTTGAAACCCAATCCAATTTGAGTGATGATGATCAAGTTTCTTGTGTATCAGAACTGTATGATATAAAAAGGCAAGAGAAGGAATCACCATATGAGTTTTTCTTGAGATTTCTGGGAGTCTTAATACAAATTCCTATAGATCAAAGACCTAATGATTATGAATGCATTGATTTATTTTGTGAACTATATGAACCAAGACTGAGTTCTTTACCAGAAGAATTGAAACTTGCTAATTTTGGCCAGGAATGCATCTACACAAACTAAAGGTAATGCTCATTCATTACAAGATTTTTGCATGAATATTGAAGAAATTGAGGGGAAAAATGATGTAGGATTGTATGAGACACCTACTGTGTTTCCTAATCCTAATTGTGATTCTCATGTCACCGAGATTCTATTGCAAGCTAGTGATTATGATTTTAAGGGTAATGATTGCAGTTTTGAGAATGTAGCTGAGTTTTTGTTTTTATTGGAGTTGTGTGGGAATGAAGAGCCCCATGTTTGTTTCCAAGTGAAGGAAAAATTGTTAGATGATGTATATTTGGAGTGTGCCCCAGATATATTAGCAGTGGAACAAGGAAGCTGTATAAATGTTGAGCAATCTAAGGACAATGATGTGTGTCATTAGAAGAGTACAATTGGAGGTAACCATTATACTGATGAATGCATTGGTACTATGGTCTTTCCTGAATATCTATGTGAAGTGGAGATGGATGTGTTATTGCCTTCTGGCATTGATGTGGTCAGTAAAAGGTTTCCAGATTGTGTTGAAATATTCACTTATAAATCAACAAATTCAGCAGGTAGCGCTGAGAACAAGGAAGCCAGTACGTATTGTTTTGTCTTTTCTGATCAAGGTGAAATTGATGCTTTTAAATCTGTCTCTGAGAGTTTTCATATAGAAATGAATGAAGAGGTACAAGAAAGGATGTATATGGAGTGGCCGGAGATGAATGTGTTTGTGCATTCCCTGAAGAATGATTTAGCCAATATTGCTAACTTCTGTAATGCCCTGGTGTACTCCCAATTGACAGATTTCATAGGGTAGCAACCAAACTTGAATAGAAAATTCTAGGAGGGAAATTCCTAGAGCTATGTATCATCTTTGTTAGGTGATGGAAGTAAGGATACCATGCACACCATTCTATATGACAACTTTCAGTTCAATGTGCAAACTGATGATACCATAATGGATGATGTTACGGACTAGGTAAGTTATGAAAGTTTCCATTTCCTGGTACAGTTAAGCCAACATCCTATGAAATATGACCAGGAGCAGGATAAGGTGAAGTCTTATCATTGTCATATGTTTCTCTTAAAATGGTGGGGAAAAGCATTGATTAAATCAGTACAGGGGCAGAGTATAGGTAGCCACCATAGTATTCTCAAAGGTATTGGTCATCCCATGAGTTTCAAAACATCAAATAGTGAATGCTGCAAGCTGTTTTTGCTTCAGAAAATGGAGAATTTTTTTTTTGATAGGGGTAGACCTTGATTTCTCTTGTTTGGTGGCCTGGGGCTACCAAGTTTGTACACACAAGTCCAGTTGATAAAACAAGGTAATATATCTATTAAAGGGCTTGTGTAATTCAATAATGAGGTCTGCAAAACCAGAGATTCTGGATTCTTGCTATGCCCACAGGGGGCATACATCCCCAGTCGGAGCCACTGATGGGACTTTCAATTTTCTAAGTGATGCAAGCTGGGGTCTTGGGGTTTCAAAGTTACCCATGGTGATTTTAATTATCGAATTTTGAAAATCCTCTTGTTATGTTTCAACAGTGACTTACTACCGAGGGTAACTGATCATTTAAATAAGGTTTTATCCCTCTCAGGTTGTGTCTTTACGGGACCCTTTCACTTGGCTTGCTGGTCTTTCTGCCAAGACGACTTAATTTTTTATACTGATGGGGGTTTCACTGGCCAGTCCCACTTGAATGTTAATCTGAAGTCTGGCTAACCATCTGATCACAGGTTTTGATCTAGGCCATTTCTCGTCAACCTCGCAGGTTTTCCTGCTGATGTCACCAAAGTGGTGTGAGGTTTGTGAGATGTCGCCATCTAGCATGAACGGATGTGTGGGGTTTTTTCCAAGGTGTTGGCGGTGATGTATGGCCATCTCTTCACTGGCGGTGGTCTTTAATAGTGGGGTTAATTATGACCTCTCACACACCTCGCATGATCAGAGTAAATATTCCTAAAGGTACTGCGAGGTTTGCGAGGGGGTGACATGTGGTCTTTCTTCTTAAGCCAATGGGGCTATGTGGGCCCCACTATTTGTTTTAGGCCTCTTGTTTTCGTGGGTTTTGATTGGACGTGTTTTCTTAGGCGCTGAAGTGGATTATCAATACTCATTGACTTGATCTCAACCCTTTGATTTTCCAGATGTGTTCTGAATCAGTGGTTCAAATTCAAAGGAGGGGTGTGCGATTCATCTATTTGGCATACACTGCCTTGCTGTTGCTAGTTTCATTAATGGCACGTATTTTCTTTTTCCAGAGGATCTCCTCCTGATTTTCTCCGGCATGCGAATAGTGCCATCCTGCTGAAAACACTCATGGCTATATTAGCCACTAATTGTTCAAGTGCTTGAATTGCTTTCAAGCAATTATATCCTGCACACTAAGCCATTCTATAAATGTTGACTAAGTTACTCGCAATTAGCATTGCATTTTCTTTTGTTTTTGTGTAGGAAGGTTTCTTCTCCGGTGTATTGTAAGGCTTTGTTTTTCTCTATGGACAAATCGACTGAACGCATGAGTGTGAGGTTGGGAGCCCAAAGGTTGTCGGTCATGATGGAGCTAATTACTCCCATAGCACCCATGGGTACTACTAGGAGTACTGGAAAGAAGCTAATACATTGCTCGTCCCCTGTGGTCATATCTGATTCTGATGGTAATGGGTTTGACACCGATTCAGACTACCGGTGTTACTTGGCCACCTTAACAAAGCTCATGGGAGTGAATGAGGAGGTCCTGACAGTTGAACCTATAATTAATTTGGCACTGGGTCCGGTTGTTAGGGGTTGTGCTGACAAGGCTAGTAAGGGGAAGGTGGTTCCATCGCTGTCTCAGGGGCGGACTCAAAGCAGTCGCCTATACCGGGGCCGTGTGTTTTCTTGATGGTTATCGGTGGTGGGTTTGTTGGACATTTATTTTCCTACTATTTCATAATGTGGACGTGTATGTGTGCATGCTTTGCATGAAATTTTGTTCTCCGACTGGTTACTATGTAACCATTTTTTATTCCTTTGATCATACACGATGTTATCGAATGATGAGGAATGTGAATTTGAATTTCACTTTGGGATGAAATTCAATTTTGATACTAACAATGTAGCCTAATGCTTGTTGCTCTCTTGTTATATAAAGGAGATTTCACGGCTCATTGTAGGGTCAGAATTTTGGGTCTGAAATCTTGGAGTCTGTACAATTAATTTTAATGTTGGAATTTTGTGAACATTGCTTAGGAAATCATCTCGAGTGGGGATTTGTATTAAGTTAGTATGCTATTCTTTTTAATTATTGATATTGAAAGAAATCGACAAAATTAAGATGGTTTTCTCTCCTGTGTGTGTGCCATGGATTATGAATGGATTTATCAAGGGTTTCTCTCTTTAGTTTCAATGATTAATTGAAAGTGTAATTTGTTTTCTTGCTTTAACTTAATGAGTTAATCAAATGCTTTTAAAGCTAAACTACATGTTCATGGTTTTATACACTCAGGATTCGCTAAGAAGTACTATTTTAATATACTGAAACATCTCATGGTAGTAAGGCTACATGAAGATAAGTTCACAATATCAGAATTATACTTTGTATGACTTCGTCGCCCAATGGATGAGGCACTGATTAATGTTTGCAACCTTTCTCTTTGGTGTAAGACTGTAGTTCTAAGCATGGTGATCCAAGTGTTGAACATAACCACATATTAAACCTTGTCTTCCTACGGGAAGTAATTCTTGCTTTGAGTTGGTCAATTCCGTTGCTCTTTGGTACCTGTAATTATTATCTGGTTTTCCAATACCAAGAATAATGACTATCCCCTTGAGTCTGTAGGAATTGTAATCTTTATACAAAAAGTGTTCTTACCAGTTATAAGGAATTGTTCACGAACACATTTAGGTTTACCCACCTTGGTCCTGCAGAGCTAGAAGTGTAGGAGATGTCAGTCTTTGAGTGAATCTCGTTAGTTGGCCACTAGCCTTTTGTAGTCATCCACAATAGGGGTTGGCTACCTCTTAGAGAACTGCAATCTCTATGTTGGAAAAAACACCAAAAAGGTCCATATAAATTGAGGGGGACTCACAACTTATTTTGGAAGCCATGAAAGGAACAATGGGGGTTGGATGGTCAATTCAAGAGATAATTGATGACATTCGCTCTCTTCTTACTAGTTTTCAGGAGTTCACTATTCGACATGTTCACAAGGAAGGTAATGTGGTTGTTGACAGTCTGGCTATGGTTGGGCTTGATCGGGAAGGCCTATGGTGTTGGAGGAAAGAAGATTCTTTACCCCCTTCTGCTATGGAACTTCTAAGAAAGGACCTTAATGTAACTCATCATGATCCTTAATTTTTTTTTTTGAAACTTAAGGTGGCGTTGTTTAGCCTTTGTTTGCAAGGTTGGTGGATTTTTTATTCAAATAATTGGCTGTTATGTGGAAATAATAAAGAAAATTACTTGCCAAGTGTCATCGCTATTGGGACTTGTCATTTCACTCCTAATGACTGATGGGGTCATCATTTTTTGTACACCGTGATGATTTTCCCTGCTTTGCAGATTTTATTCGATTTTTTGGGATGCATGGTTTTATTTTTTCCATCATTTTTATTCGCACCCTTGACTCGTTGCATGGGGAAACTGGAAAGCTCACACTAGAAATGAGAAGTGACATTTATTTTCATCTTTTGTGGCTCCATAAGTTACTTTTTGTCATCTGGATTGCCGTGGATGTTTCTAGACTTGGCTTTTGTTTCCACTCTGCTCTTCTATTCACCACGCTAGTTTTTCTCTATGTGGACACTATGGGTGGGGACTGGGTACGTGTGGATCCAGATAAATGCGATGAATGGAAAGCATATGCCACTATTTTGCATATATGTAAGGAGGGTGGTATTTCTCAGTATATGGAATCTATGACTAGGCATGACGAGGGACTATCCAAACAATTCGTCTCCTCTTGGAATGATAGAAGGGTCACCATTGGAAGCATCTCTTTCAAAATCAATGGGGAGGTCATCGCTAGGGCTACAAGTCTTGCCCTGGATGAGCATACATGGAAGAAATCCACCAAAGTTTTTGATCAAACCAATCTTAATCTGCTCTTCAAGGGCGACAAGAAACCTGTTAAGCTGTGTGGTGGGTACAACGTGAGGAGCTTCTTGAGCCATGGGACAAAATTTTCCTAGTGATCATGAAATACTTCACTCTTGAAGGAAGGTATGGGGTTTTTTACTACTATCACTTCAATTTCCTCAATCACCTTAGGAACCACCATAATATTTCCATTACATTTTATCTTGTTCATTCCCTTGAAAGTACTATTTGTGATTTTGTTGAAGCCTTGAATTCGAATGTGAATTTCACCATCCTCTACCAAGGGCTTATATCAAAAATTTACCACTTCCACCTGGCCCTTTGTCCTCCTCATCCCATCATTGTTGAAGAAGATCCTCAACCCCTTGCTATGGATGAGGCTTAGGTTTCATCTAATCCCCTATTTGCTAGTATCATGGACACCCCTGGCCCTAGCAAGAAAAAATGTCTCAAAAACGTAGCTTTGAAAGCCTCCCCACAAGACTCTTCCCCCCCTCAGGGGCCTGCGATGAAGGTAAAAGATAAAAAAAATATAGCCCCCACCCCGAGAATGAAGACTAAAGCTTCTAAAAAGACTAAATTCAGACTCAACCAAATTGATTCAAACATTGAGATCACTGAGGAGGCTAACACTCCCCGTGGGTCTAATTGATTGGTCACCAAGAAAGAAAAAGGAATTATTTTTAAGGAGGCCTCAGACTCTAACAATGGGAATGAAAGTGAGAGTAAAATAATGAAGGATAAGGAGGAAGGGGAGAAGGCCCTCTTAGCCTCTGCTAGTAGCTCCTCCCATGTTTCAGAAAGCCTGAAAAAGGGCCCTACCTCTATTAAAATTATGGAAGCCAAATCCAAGGCTTCATGTACTGAGGAAGGAAAGACTCCCATGAAGGAAGATTATAGTAAATAGGATGTTGCCTGAGAGGAGGTTGTTAATTTGAAAATAGAATGGAGAGTTTGGAGAATAGGCTGCAAGAGGTTATGCATTTCGCCTTGAAGATCATGCACAAGTCTGCCACTACATTATGTCTACTACAGAAGGACAAGTCGACAGATGATGTGGAGGAAGGGGCTGGTAACAAGGAGCTTCTTAGCTTCCTTGCTTAAGATTGGGCAACCATAAAGCTCGTTAAACCATGTAGTGGGAAAAAGGATTAGTGTCTTGGGTTTATGGGTTTTTTGGTTATGGCTAGTTGGTCAACCTTCGTTTATTTTATGCTATGGACTCCTTTAGTTTATTTTTTTCTCTAAGACTAGTTGGACCATTGGTGGTCTATGGATAAAACTTGTTATATTTTATCTATGGTTGAACTTTTTTGGTATTTAGGTTTTTTGATGCTGGTTGTTTTTGATATGTTTTACTAAGGGTGTTGGCTAGGCTTGTTGGTATGCTGTTAATGTGTTGTTACTGTTAATCTGCTGTGAATGGCCTATATGGTCTTGTTTTGAGGGACAACACCTTGGTTTTTTTGCTTATTAATATCAAAAACATTTAAAAGTATGAATTCACTTGTCAACTATTGGTAATTAATCTTGCAAGGAATTAAAAAAATGCATATAAATTCAAGTATTTTTCACCATTTTCAAATACTAATGAATCCTAAGGAAATTGAGATCATAATTGAGCATCCTAAAAAGCAGTCAAGAGTAGGATTATTGTAGCATTACTTAATTCAGGCATCAAGTTAGAAATGCATCAAGTTTTCATGTGAGTTTATTCTTGTTTAATGTCTATTTTTTTGTGACCATTAGCACTTAAAAGAATTCAATTCAAGCATCCGATTCTCCTTGAAGGTGATGAGTACAATGAATTCATTCCATCAAAGAATAAAAATCTAAGTGGTAATTTGTATCATTTGTTAATTTATCATTCATTTATCCATTTTTCTATGCCTGATCTAGGGTAAGAAATCTCTTTACATCATCATAGTTGTTGTGGAGGTAAAAATACCAAAAAAAGGTTTGACCTAAGAAAGCCTCTATATGGCACAACCCTTTATCTCCTCTCTTGTGTGTAAGTTACAAATCTAAAGTGCATTTGAGAGAGGGTTCAAGACTTAATTACTCAATCAAACATTCAGGCCTCACATCTTAATGAATTGGGAAAAGTGGAATTAATCATCGACATGTGAATTTATGACACTGAGTACAAAAAGGAAGAGCCTATAGATAGGGACTAGATAAGATCTGAATTCTAATTCTAAAGGTATGCATTTCTAGGTCTAGGGTGCCCACACCCATTTCTAGCCAATTTAGGCTTAAATTTATATGTTAGGTTCCTCTATGTATCCACTTTTTTCTTTCATAATTTTTTTGTGTGTTTTTGTTATGTTCTTTCCTAAAATTATAATAGTTCATTATAGTTGCATAGTTAGCCTAGGTCCACATCTACATGTTCAAATTCAATCAATTAGAAATTAATCAATCAACCCCCAAAGAAAGAACCAAAACTATGATCCACCATTTTGGCTCTTCCATAGTGGTTAGTAGCCAAGTGGGTATTTGTGATCATTTTTTGTTCCTTCCATTATGATAAAGGAGGAAGTGTGATTTAGAACCTAGATGGACCTTTTTCCTACATCACACATCCACACCCCTTTTTTTTTTTCTAAGAAATATGGGGACTCCACCTTTTCTTTTCTCCTTCTCTTAGTTTTCTCTCTTCCCTTTCTTTCATTTTTTTTCACTTTGTTAAGGTTTTTGGGTTTTCAAGGATGGCATGCCATCTTTATTAGGCCCAACACTTGAGTCCATTTTGGCCATCATTCTTCATTTTGGAGGTTTTATTGTCAACGTTCTCATAGTTGGCATACTTGTCTCATGACATTCCTAACTCCTAAGGGCCAATAGGTATGATGTCTTTTCATCTCATATTCCTACCTATTAGAGCATTTAATTATGTAATACAATTATTTGGAATTAATCCATCATGTTGAGTGGTTTAAAAGGGGATAATGAATGAATTAATTGTTATTTGTGTATTACTAAGTTTATTTCTTCGTGAGATTTGCAAGTTCTTCAATACCTCCATTGAAATTTCACTTTGCATCACTCATAATTTCTTGTGCTTGGTTCATGTTGGTCTTGTTTCTTTTTTTATGCTTGGTGTGTTGCGGTTGTGTTCATGTCTTTCCTCTTTTCTGCCCACATTTCCTTTTTCTCTACCCTACGCTCCCTCACAATGTTTCCAAGTAGGCTTGAAACTTGGTGGATCATTAATTTTTTTTAATTTTTCCTTTTTTTTGTGTGACTTCATTGTTGTGTTGATTTTATTAGGTCATTTTCATTGTTTCATTTTTCCTTTTCATCATTTTCCATTTTTTCCTCTATTTTCTTTTTGGTTTGTTTAGATTTTTTGTTGTTCAACCCATCAAATTGTATTTTCTACAAGTGTTTCAATCGATGATGTTTATTCTTTCATCCCATCAATTCCCAAGTCACCTTTTCTAACCCTATCTTGGAGAATGAGATCGCATGTTCTCCATAAATGTCTTTTTTCCTTAGGGTTTTCATGTTGTGGCTTGGATTTTGGATGTCAAAAATTGGCGATACCTTTTAAAATATAATTCAATAAAACTCAAGTCATATACCCAAAACTCAATACTCAATAAATAATTCCTTTGAAATATTGGAGTGAATAATATGGGGTGTAAAACTTCGAGGACATCATTCAACATTTATCTTAAAATTTAGGTAAGATTTAACCTATAGGCTCAACTTTCAAAGTCTGAAGGCCTTTATTATTTTGTTAAAAGATTCTCCCCATTGTCAAAAGTGGGAAGTATGTCTTGCCTAACATAAAAGAAGATTCAAAAGAACATAAAATATTCTTTCCAATCTCTAATCCTTAAAGAAAAATGAGAAATCAAACAGTTTTGAAATTTTGGAAATTAGGTGTCAGGACTTTGCCTTATCATTTTCAGAAAGAAATATTAAAAGATTAAGAAATATGTCTAACACCTGACTCTTGATGAGAATTAATTTTTACGTTATTGAAAAAATCATCAAGAATAGGTAATTAGGCATATGCTTTAACGGTTAAAGTTTCAAATCTATAAGAAACAAGCATTACCCCTAAACTCTTATCCCCAACAAGAATCCATTGTACTTTGTTGAAACAATTGTCAGATATTGGTTAGTGGGTATTTCCCTTAATAGTTGTGATTTAATAAAAGTAAGAAGCAAGAAACATTCCCAAACTCTAATGCTTAACAATACACAATAATAGACATACCTTTTGCAAAATCGATCTTCGGATTAAGTTTGTTTAGGATTCTTGAGATTTTCGATAAGTTATAAGAGGTATAACCAAGAACCAACATCTAATTAATAAAAATAAAATTAAGGATTGAAAGGAATTTTAATTCTAGTGCATCTTAAAGTGGCTTATCTTAGGAGCCCAATAAGGGGTGCTAATTCATTCCTTTCAACTATTTCCTTCATTTTTTATGGATGGTGTTTTTATGTGCAAGTAACATACCAAAAGAAGATGTCAACATGAAGTACCAATAAAAATGGTACCACACTTCATGCAAGATGTTTTTTACCATATTAATCTAGGATATGTGGACATGGATGAGTTCTATAAGAGAATCCACAATGAATAAAAAAAATCAGTCAAAGCCACCTCTTTGGCCGATTTTGGGTTGATGGAGATAGTTGCCTTCCTAGATCTATTAGAGTCTCATAAATTAGTATTGACATGTGATCAATACTATGACATAAGGAAAGGATAATTTTAGGATCATCTGGAGAGGTAATCCTTAGCATAAGCCTAGATATGATCGAGAAGGTATTCAAGATCATGTTTTCTCCAAATATGAAGCCATTGATATTAACAAAGAAACTACTTATTTTGTGAAGAACAATGCAACCTATCTCAATATGATCAACAACAAAATGTTGTTAAACCCAAGGAAGTTGGCCCTAAAAATAGATAATTTGTAGCACTAGAGTGAATTCAGAGAAGATATTAAGGATCAAACCATACTCAGAAAAAATTATGGTTATCCAAATGTCAAACATTTCTATCCATGGATGTGTTACTTAATTTTGACCATCATTGAAGATAAAAATATTGATTGGGCTACCATAATCAATAACACTCTATATGCATAACTCAAAGATGTGCTAAATAGTAGAAACTTCTATATGCCTTCTTATCTAGTATACTTATTATCTTATTAACCAAACTTCCTAGGCCTTACTAGAATAGGATCCCTTCAATTGTAAGAGGTCAATATATACGAGAACTAACCAAAGTTAGAGTTGAACACTAGCAATAAGAACTACTATGTGGTGAATGATGACTTTATTTTTTCTATCATTAGAGGTTTAAAGAATTATTTTTCTAAGAGGGTCTCATTAGAAGCCATGGTAGAGCTTAAGAATTAGGGGAAAGAGTATATTTAGTTCAAGGCCATCTTGTACATTAGATTAGAAGTCTTTCACAAGGCTCATCTCAAACTACCAAGGCACCCCATAGATAAGATCATACTCTTAGAGATATTTAGATAGGTGATGAAGATATATAGTTTGATTGTTAGTAAGCATAAACCAAGATCATCCTTATTGGTAAAGATGCATGTTTAATCTTGTGCTAATATGAAAAATGATAAGAATACAAAGATAGAGTTATTTATATACATAATGGATTTATCTGATGACCCAAGAGCCAAATTTGATACCATTGGGAAGATTAGCAAAGTCATAGGATCCTTTTTCAAACATGAACCTAATCTCGAAGATAATTGGGCTAATTATGAAGATGAATTTGAAGTGAGGATGAAAGAATAATGTAGATTGACAATAGAAATGATGAAGGTTTAGAATATGTCCAACGTTCTAAAAGATTTAAGAGACAATGGGAAATTTCTAGACCTTGTTTATAGTGGTCAAGGAATTTACAACCATCCAATATACAATGTAGATTGCTCAATTGTTGAAGGTGATAATATAGAGAGAAGTGAAATAAGTGTCAAAGCTTGCTAAAAAATATTGTTGGTATCTCCTTTTCCCATAATGGAGTTACCATAACCCCAATCTTAGCAAAAAATATCCAAAAAAGCTTGTCTTATCTACTATTACCATTGAGAAAGAAATACCATAACTTTCAACAACTAGATCAAGAAAGATGATAGAAAAGGAGAAAATAATTATAAAATAAAATGAAGAATAAGAAGATATTCCTCTAAAAATAAGAAAGAGAATTGAGAATGTGTCTTGAGCCACATCTGTACCAAGTCTTGGTTCATCCACTCCTTCCTATTCTTCCCACATGAGCCTCCTCTTTCATCTCCTCCTCTATCTCCTCATCTAGCTTCTCTCCCACATGAGTCTCCTCCATCTCCAATTCTCCACCTCCTTATCCATCTCCTCCTTCAAGTCCTCCTCCATCATATCTACCAAACTCTCCCCCTCATTTTGGCTTGTCCAATTCCTCCTCCACCCTCACCTCCTTCTCCTCCTCTAGAGAAAGAAGAGATACAAGTTGTAAAGGAGGAATTTTAGAACAAAGAGGTGGTGGGGTAAGAAATTAAAAAACAACTATAACAAGGTGAAGAGATGGAAGAAAATAAATAGAAAGAGAGGAGGAAATTCAAAATGAAGAAAAAATAAAAAGAAAAGAGGTGGAATAGGAAAAAGAGGCAATTGAGTTTGAGCATGAGCATCTCATGCATACCATAACAAAGATTTGATGCCATCTCCTTAGCATGAATTCTCTTCTAACCTCTTAGTATGGTTAAACCATACCATTCAAAAGAGGGGAAGGACCTATGTCGAAGAGGAAGAAGAAGAGAACTTCACCATTCTTGTTGAGGCATTCTAGACATCCATAAAGAAAAGAAAGAGATCCAAGAGGATATCTACTATTACCATGGATGAATACGGAAATAGAGGGACACAAATATTTTCCCCATAATATACAAGCTTGATTTTGACATGTTGCCCAAAGAATACCAAATACGATAATTTAACCTTGGTTTAAAAACTAGAGAAGGGGAACAACAACCATTTTATATGGATGTATCCACCATCCTTAAAAGAATGTAAAAGGATGAAAATACTAAGAAAGAATTGAAGGCTCGGATATCCAAATTGACATTATATTTCAATCATTTAATTGGGCTTGTTGATACCATTTCTATAGCCCCAATTTTGTAAGTTGCACTCAATAAGGATGCTCAGTATCCCAACACCAAGGGTTGGTTAACTACTACTAAAAGGTGGAGAGATGAATTACTAGACTTAGCTAGTAGAATTTTGAAAAAGGAAATAAAGGCATACCATTTCATTAATGATGAAGCTAGTCTAGCTCACCAAATGGAACTAGAAATAAATGAAGATTTAATGGTTTGGTATGATTACATCCCAATTTTGTAGTAATAAAGGCTACTACTATAGAGGAACTAATAAAGGAAACTATGATAGAATAAGAATATTAGGACAAGCCAAAATAATGTCTAAAATTAGGACAACTAAGGGTCAAGTTCTTGAGCAAGTGGAAACACAAATTGAAAAACAGGAACCTGGCCGAATAGGCTTTAGTAAAAATAGAGCAATTTGTGGAGAATTTTGGATGCACTTTCTAGGAAACCCCATATTTAGTGGCCTCTTTGAGTAAGATGGTCACAAATTTTGAGAATTCACTATAGGGTCAAATCAGTCAAATGACTATTGACCAAATGATAACCCCCAAAAGGAATTGTAGACCTTTTAGGAGGATCTTGTTGGTTTGCTGACTTGCTAGAGAAATTAGAGAACTTTTCCTTTTCCCAAAGGACAAAACTGAAGTATCATAAGGGGACTGCCATTGACACCATGAACGAAGTCAGTAATGCTTTTTAAGATTTTTTTTATTGATTTAAACCAAACAATTGAAATTTATTATATTCTAATACAATTTTATAATAAATCAATGCCTTAGGTGGTAAAGCACCAATTTGGCATTGATTTTTTAGTTAGACTCTAGTTCAGGAATTAACTATTAAGTTCAGTTAAGTTTATTTTCAAATAAGAGCTAATCACTTCATTTTCACTTTTAGTTAACTTATTTTAGATCCATAAATTATGGGATGCATGGTTCAATATATTTTGGATGTTTAGAAATTATAATACATCAATAACCAATTTTTTTGCAAGAAACTTATACGATTTTAGTGTGGACTTTCCTATTATATTTTGAGTATTTTATAAAATATTAAAGGATTAGGCTAGTTGCATGCATATGGATTTTGATCATTAGTGATGGTATATCTATTTTAATTATCTAAATTGAGTAAATTGGTAAAGTCAATCTTGTTATTATGATATCGAATAGAGTCTTGTCTCATACCTATGCATGTCTTAAGGTGATCTAATCCGATATGAATTCAAAACCTTGAGATCATGAATTTTCTTTGAAGATTACATTGATATTAATAGTGGTTGAGTGAATACTAATTAATTTATTATTGGTTATTGTTATTTTTCTTGGCCATTTTAGAATTGATAAATAGTAGGATTCATAGGACGAAGAGTGTCGAAGGCAAGTTGTAGGGAGTTTGCTTAGGGTTTCATGCCAAAGGCATACATCACAGGTGCCAAGTGGGGGAGGTTGGGCCCTCCCCCACATAGGTTTGTTGTTCCTAGTGCCCTTTCATGTTCTTGTTTTTGTTCTCCGTTTATTTTTTCCTTTCGTCTTTAGGGTTACTAGTTTCCTTGCTTCGTTAATGCTTCTTTTCTACTGCCCGCATTTGTGCTTCTTCTCCTTTAATGTGGTCGTTAGAGTTGTATGGGTAGAAATGCCTAATGAAAATAAAGATGTTTATAGTCCTGTGTCCACTCCTTTAATGTGGTCATTAGAGTTGTATGTGGAGGAGCTCATGAGCATGAAAAGGAGGCTTGAAATTTTAGAAACGAAGGGGTTGTGTGAGAACAACAAAGTAAAAGAGGCTATAGACTCTTGGTGCAAAATGGAGAGAGAAAATAAGGTGCTCAAGGAACAAATATTGAGCTTACAGAGTAACATGGAAAGTGGAAAATAGGAGCTGGCTGCAATAAAACAAGAACTAGACCACCTAAAGGCAACCGATATTAAGAAAATAGAATTGGCAAAGGGAGAAGACACAACACAAATAAAGGAATTACAATCAGCTTTGATAGACATAGAATTGAAAGAAAGCCAATTGAAAAACTACATAGAAGAGGCCAAATCATGGTCACAAGCTATAAGAGGATCATCAAACAAACAAAAAGAAACCATAGAAAAGCAAATCTAGGTGCAAATAAGAGAAGAAAAGGACAAACAAAGAAAGGCAACAAATATAATTATCAAAGGCCTAAAGGATTTTGGTGAGAAGGAGAGAACTAACATTTTAGCAAGAGACTTCCTCAAAGACCAATTGAAGTGGACGGGGCCTATTCAACAAGCAAATCGGATTGGAAGGAAAATAAAGGGAGGAAGGGATAGACACGTTAGAATTGTCATGAGGAATATAGAAGACAAGAACACACTTCTAAAGAGTAGGGGATTACTCAAAGGTACACACATCTACCTAGACGAGTATCTAAACTTTTCCCAACAAGAATTACAAAGGAAAGAATGGGAGAAAGTGAAAACAACAAGGAGTGAAGGAAAGTGGGCATAGCTGAAAAATGGGACAGCTCAAATTAGTGACCGTTTAGGAAACAAGAAATAGGGATTGGCCCCCCCTCAGGAGTTTTTTCATATAGTAAGTTGGAACTGTAGAGGTTACCCTTGGAGATGAGGACCTGGTTTGGGGCCCATAGCCGAAGGGCAAGACATTATTATTCTCATTGAGACACATGAACATGATGGCTGCAAAGTCCTAGAGTTTGGAGGTTACAAGAAAATTTCAGTGTGGAACAAAGGAAGCGAAACAGGCAAAGGTCATGGAGGTGTAACAATTTTAATCAAAGAGTGTTGGGATGGTATTATAAAAGTTGAGAAAGAAGACCCAAATAAACAATACATATGGCTTCAGATAATAGGGAACGGGGTCACTTTCATATTGGCTGCTTGCTATTTTGCACCACAGAATTCAAAGTTCTATAAAAAGAGAAAGTTAGATAGTCAAGATCCATATGGTGCATTAAAAAAAGACATTTCTATATTCAGCACCTTGGGATAAATAGTTCTTATTGGGGATTTCAATGCTAGGACTGCTAAAAATCAGTCTCTCCAGTTGAATAACGAAGAGCAAGGAATCAATAATCCTCTATGGCTGGAAGAGGAAGTGGAGCAACCTTGGGAAAGGACTTCTCAAGACAGAAATGAGACCGTTTCACACTTTGGGGCTAAGATATTAGGGACTTGTAGCTTATATAATCTAGTTATTTGCAATGGCATGAAAAGCTAGCCAAGTTCTGGTAATATCACATGCAAAACTTATAATGGCCAAAGTGTGGTGGACTACTTAATTTTCTCTCAGAGGTGTATCCCTAGAGTTGTGGAGTTTGAGATCGGAGATTGTCCCTTGGAGTTGAAATTTGATCACAATCCTTTGTTCGATAAGCTTGACGTGATCTCAAATAACCAACTTGGCATGCTGGCCCAAAACAAGCAAAATGAAGTTACCACCAAAGCAAAAATTCTCCTAAATCAAAAAAATCAAGACCTCTTTAAGGCTTCTCTAGAGCAGCATTTTCCTCACAACTAAAAATAGCAAAAGGGACAAGGCTGCTAGTGGGACTAGTGATCATTTCAGCAGCAATCTTCTTATTCCTATGATCCATAAGGCTTTAGATGCTTGTAAAAGGTCTTGCCCAAAGAAAGGGGCTGCAAACACTTTTCCGGCTAACCCTTGGTATGATGAAGATTGTAAGGTTGCCAAGAGGTCTTTGAAAAAGAATGGGTGGAACAAAGAAAACAAGAAGTACAAGAAGTTGGTGAGAACAAAAAAGGAAAAGTATGTAGACACAAGGAGGAAAGAGTTAATTTCCTCGGGAAAACAAAATCCCAAAGGTTTTTGGAGGGAGCTACAACAAAAGAGAAAATAGACTGAAAATGACATAACAGATGTCCAATGGTTAGAGTATGCAAGACTTCTTTATGAGAGGGTCCAAGGGAAAGTTTCTCCTCCCATAATCAACACATCAAAGGAGCTCTTTTTGGTTGAAGATATCAAACAAGGTATAAAAATTTTGGAAAATGGTAAAGCATTGGACATTAACGGGTTGCAAGCTGAATTTTTAAAGTGGGGAGTTGAAATTCTTGCTCCCCATATCAAAATCATGTTCAATGATGTCAATCGCGTTGGCTTCCCAGCTGAGTGGACAACTAGTGTTGTCATCCCTCTCTACAAAAGTGGTGAAATCAATAACCCATCTAACTACCACACTATTATGGTTAACCCTATCCTTGGAAAACTTTTTGGGAGCATGATAGAGCGTAGAATCAGTAGTTGGGCAGAAAAAGAGGGAAAAAGAGCAAAAGGGCAGGCTGGCTTTAGGCCTAAATATTTAACTATTGATCACTACATCACTCTTAGACACTTGATTGAAAAATATGGGACACACAAGGTGGAGAAGCTTTTTGCTGATTTGTTGATTTTAAAAAAGCCTTTGAAATGGTGCCTAGAGAAAAATTGTGGAACAGAATGGATGAATTAAGTATTTCAGATGAGTATAGGGCTGCAGTGCATAGACTTTATGAGCAGGTTAGGGCTAAAATCAGAACGAGTGAAGGTATGTCTGAATGTTTTGGCAGTGACATAGGGGTAAAACAAGGCTTCCCCCTATCACCTACTCTCTTTGGGTTATACATTGACAAACTAGAAGATTGGTTAAACAAAATTGATGGGGGGGGGGTATTTAGTTGGTAGGTTATGTGGTGAAGTTGCTGCTATATGCCGATGATCTTATCCTAATCTCAAAAACTACCCATGGTTTGAAAGAGCTTTTGAAGGCCTTGGATCTCTTTTGTCAGAATGTCAGGATGCAGGTGAACACCTCCAAGACCAAAGTCATGATCTTTTCCCTAAGGAAGAAAAGGAAACAAGATAAATTTCTTTTTGAAGGTAATCCTTTGGAAATAGTGAAAGAATACAAATACCTTGTGATCGACTTTCACCATAAGCTTAGGTGGGAGACTACTAGATCTAAAAGGATACAAGGGGGTTGGAAGGTCTCTTTCTTACTCCAAAATAGGTGTAGAGAGGCTGAAATTTGGGATTGGAAAACCAAGAAGACTCTCTTTGGTTTTTTGGTCACTCCGATGGTTCTCTATGGCTGTGAGGTGTGGGGAAGTAGCATGTCAATCCATAGTTGGAGACAACTGGAAAGAATCCAAAAGCACCTAATCACTAGCAACCTCAAAGTAAAAACTACTATCCCTTATGATATTCTCTTGGCTGAGTCGGGAACTTTACCATTGGAGGCTTCAGCTATAAGTCGGTTACTAAGCTATCTAAAGAAGGTAGAAAACATGGATGATCACCATTGGCCCAAAATTGTCGTTGAAGAGGTTTTAAACCGTAGGAAGAAAAAATGGATGAAACAAAATAACAAGTGGCTAAACAAGTGGACCATTAGCCTGCATGAGTTCCCTAACACCAATGAAGAAATAAAAAAGTATGTTGCAAATAAATTCAAGACTACCATGTGGAAAAAGCTGATTGGTCGAAAGAAAACTCACTATGTCAAAAGAGTTCAACCCAACTTGGGAGCACGATGAAAAAACCTACTTAGGGGCAGCTATTGAAGGTAAAGCAAGGATCTTAATTGCTCAGCTGAGGACCGGTTTGCACCATCTCAGATGTGAGACCGGAAGGTGGACGGTACCTAAGGAAGCATGAGAGGATAGAATTTTCACTTTTTGTAATGAAGGGGTGGTGGAGACGGAGTGGCAGTTTATCATGGTTTGCACGGCTTATGGGGACATCCACACCCAATTTGAGAATAGCTTAAAAGCTGACAATCTGCATGAGTTATTCGAGGAGGAGAAAATCAGCAAGACTGCTAGCTTTTTGGTCAAAATTCATAGTAGAAGATCCAACATTGAAAAGAGTTTGGAGATTTCTTAGCTTGTTTTTGGCTCTTGGTCCCATAGGCTGTTTGGTCTCGTGGATGACATTAAAATCTCTCATTCATTCATTCTCCTACTTGCCTCTATGGTTTGATTTGGCCTTGGCTCCTCGTGGCTTAATGGCGGGGCGTATAGACCCCTTGACCCCAGGGATAATGGGGTTAACTCGGCTCAACCCTCAGATAAAATAGGGAAATCCTTTAAAGATACTATTCTGGTGTTGAAGACTCCTTCCCGGTAAGGTTCTCGATCTCCTCGACGATGTGTAGGTGCAAGGTAAGTCCCATTTTAAACCTCCCAAATACAAGTTGTCTCCAAACGATGACATGAAATTAGTGGTTGCTAGCGAAATATCTAGACTTAGAGACACAACTATTTTTTTGGCTGCTATTGATTTAAACAAAATCCATGCAAGGAAATGTTTTGATTCTCGGTTTGCCAACATATGGGAAAATAAATTTGGAATTGTTGTTATTTTCAGTAGAATGTTACAACATGGCTTATTTGCAACTTTCTTCAAGTCTCATTCTATGCAAGAAAAGGCGCTCTCAAAGGCCTATTGGAATATTGGGGGCTATGGTTTCAGAGCCCTAGCATGGTCCCCAGTGGCCATTGTCGAGGAAATCCTAGCCCTATCCTGTCTGCAGTGGTTGGTGATAAAAAACCTCCCATGGAATATTGGAGGATCATTCCCCTCCTACTTGCATCGTTTAGAAGTGTCCTAAAAATGGATGAAACGAAAGAAACTCTTCCTCACCTTGACGCCTGCGTGCTAGTGTTGCTTGAGCCAGGGGTTGAAATTCCCCAAAGTATTGAGGTCGAGGATGAAATTATTCCCTTCATTTGCCATATTAAGATCCTAGGAGGAATAATTGTGTGTTACCTTTGTCGCCAAGAAGGTCATATCTAGAAGAATTGCCCTATAATACAAAAGAACCAAGCCAAGAAGAACCTAAAAAACCAGCTTAATTTGAATCCCAATATGAAAATCCCTGAGATGATCTCAAACCCTAAAGCAGAGCTCCATGTAATAGTGTCCAAGGCTTACATGGGTAATGAGTGCCCCGCGAAGCTGGCAGAGTGGTAAACTATGGAAAACGATGCTGCCAACGACATGGGAAAAAATTACTCTCAAGATGGCCAAGACATTGTTCAAAAAGTTACCCAAATTTTGGCCCCTATGCAAGAGGCTTCTACCTCTGCAACCAACCTTGCTACCTCTCTTGTCAATTCATGCAAAAATCCTTTCGATGTACTATCAGAGGTATGTGAGCTGACGGTGGATGAGGCTGCGAAAACTACATCTAACCCCCTCCCCAAGGTTGCTTCCCAACCCTAGAGAATTCAAATAAAACTACCTTGATTGAGAAGCTAAATGCCCAACAATTGGTCCTATGAGAGATTAAAAAAGGAATTGCAAATGAATTCCTGGCTAGGGAAAAAAAAACTCCTTCACCCACTTCGGAAACCCATTTGTATTTGGTTAAAAATGGTTAAAGAAGTCTCAAGCCCTTAAGTTCCAACTCAAAAAAATTTCTGGGTGGAACTTCTAGCCTATGAGAGGCTGGTCGGGTGGCCTCCATGATGGAGGAAGAGGTTTCTAGCTTGGAAGGGGAACAAAAAAAGGGTGATCCAACATCTCCTAGTGATTGTCCCAAGTTGGCTATTTCTTCCTTCCCTAATGGTGACACCCCATGCCCCCTTGTCTAGGCTGTTAATGCTCAAACATATCAAACTACCATGGATGAAAGAAAGGGAAACTCAACAATGCAGCCTGCTAGATCCAACACCCTCGTTGTCCCCAGGCACTCCAACTCTCAAGAGAGTGACAACCCCAAGAGTGGGCTTTCATGTGGCTCTGAAAAGTAGGCCAAAGTTGCAAGCTACCAGATTCAAGAGAATGTCAAACCCTTGCAGACCAAAAAAGAAATTAGGCCTAGGCAAGGTCTTGGAAGGTCAAGGAAAAATAGCTTGTCCATTTCTCTGGTAAAAAATGTCCAATTATCTAAAAAGGAAAGAAGGAAAACAAGTATGATAATACAATCACCCGATGCTAAAAGGGCAGAGACTGAGGATAAACTTCCCAAATGCTTTGGGATATTTAAGCAAGACCAGGAGGTTACCCCCATGATCATGGAAGGTGAAGCTTAGTTGCATCTCATGGAATGTCAAGGGACTAGAGTCCCCTGACAGAAAATTCATTGTTAGAAGATTTTTAAACCTGGAAAAGCAAAAAGATGTGGTTTTCCTACAAGAAACTAAAGCAATAGGCTTCACCTTGGAAACTAATTTGAAATTTATATGGAAGGACTCAGTCATGTTCAACACCAAGCATGATAAAGGTAAGGGAGGCACCTCCATCGTCCTCTCAAGCAAATGGAGCCAATGGGTCACTAGTTTTGGAATTCCCCCCTGTAACAAGGTAGTCTAGGTGATTGTGGACAAAGAAGGTACCTCCTTTGGTCTCTGCTCTGTCTATGCCCCTAATGATCATAGAGAGAGGGAATCACTATGGCAATGGCTTGCCAATCTACTGGAGGTGCCCTGGATCTTGGCGGGTGACTTCAATATGATTGAGCAGCAAGAGGAAAACTATGGAGGGGTGGACATGACCTAGAAAGGAAGTGAGAGGCACTTCTAGCAATGACTAAAAATAAAGCTAAGTCTATTAGATCCCATGGAGGGCAAGAAAAAGGATTTCAAAGGGGTATGGTACTCTTGGTACAATGCTCAACAAGGGGGTAGAAGGATTTACTACAGGCTGGATAGGCTGTATGTGAACAAAAATAGTTTCAGCTTCATCCCCAATGAGGAGGGTCTTCTAGTCTATGTCTATCCCTATACCCTTTCTGACCATCATCCTATCAAGGCAAGAATTAAAATAAACCACAATAAACCCTATGAAATGCTAAGGAAGGATGGTTTCCTCCTTAACATTGCCCTCCTAAAGGATGAAGATTTCAAATATGCTATCTTCTCTATAAGAGAAATTAACAAATGGTTGTTGAGAAAAGAGAGTGCAATTGGAAGGTGGAACCAAAACCTGGTGTCTTGGAAAAAAATGTTTTAGACTATTGGCAAGAAGAAGGCCAAGGACAATAGGTGGGAAGAAAATAAGCTGCAAGATAGTCTCTTGGATGCAGAGTCTAGAATTCAAGCCGACCCAAGCAATGAAAGGCTTGGGGAGGATCTCTTCTTAACAAAGGACAAACTGAGGAGGTTTCAAAACTAGAAAATCCAAGGATAGAAAGTAAGATCTAGGTTGAACTAGCTCAACTATGGTGATAAAGGATCAAAATTATTTTTTCTCTACATTAGGGAAAAGAAGTTCAAAGAGAAGATTGATCAAATAAGGGATAATGAGCATATTTTCACCTCCCAGGAAGAGATCTTGGAACAATTCCAGAAATACTTCAAGAACTCTTTTACATTTGAAAAGAATGTGGCTAACAACCAAAGAGCCAAAGAGTTCATAAAGGAAATCATTCCAAAAAAGGTCTCAGAAGAGGATGCAGCCCTGTTAGGCGCCAATATGACTAAGGAAGAAATTAAGAGGGCTATTCTTTCAATGAACAATGACAAGTCACCAGGCAGTGATGGCCTCCTAGTGGAGTTTTACAAATCCTTCTAGGACTGGGTCTGTGATGACTTATTGGAAGTCTACTGAGAGGCAATAGATAGGGGCTCTTTGGGGAAGGAAATCAATAAGGGGCTCACGAAGTTGTTACCAAAAGGGGGTGACAAAACCCTTAGAATGAATTGGCACCCAATCACTCTTCTGAACATCTCCTACAAGGTTCTGGCCAAGGTAATGGCCTTGAGGCCAACTAATATCCTACTGAAGTTCATCAATAGCACCCAAACCAACTTTATAAAGGGAAGGTACATCTTGGAAAACTTGGTAACTAGCTGGGAAGGCTTGGAATGGGCAAGACACTCCAATCAGAACACCACAATGCTCTTGTTGGACTTCAAAAATTCCTATGATAGGGTAGAATGGCCCTTCTTAAGAGCAACCCTTGTAGCCATTGGATTTCCCATATAATTTTACAACATGGTGGATACTCTTTTGAATATTGGAGTGACCCAAGTAGAGGTAAATGGGGTAGTTTCATAGGAATTTGAACTTGAGAGATCTATCAGATAGGGGTGTCCCTTGGCCCCAACTCTTTTTGTTATTGCATCTGATGCTCTTCATTACTTGCTAAGAGATCAATCCTCCTCTTTGAAAGTAAAGGGTATCAAACTACCAGATCAAAATGAGCCAATTAATATCCAATTTGTAGATGATACTACAATTTTCCTGGAGCTGGAAGAAAGAAACATGGAGATGCTAATGGGCAAGCTTGACCTCTTTTGTCAAGCCTCTGGTGCCAAAATTTGTATTGCAAAGTCCTGCATTCTTGGGTGGGAGGATTCCCCCCCAAATGGTTGGAAAATATGACTTTCAATGGGGGACCCAACAAAATTATAAGATACCTCAGGATTCCTTTCTCAGTCAATCCCAACCTGAAGGAGATGTGGCTTTGGATAAGCAAAAAAATTGAAATCAAGATTGTGAAGTGGGATAGATACTATCTTTCACTAGCTAGTAGAAAGTAGGTATGCCAGAAGATTTTGTCTTCATATAACATTTATTTTTCCTCAGTCTGGCTGTTTAGTAGCTATTAGGTAAATGATATCCAAAAATGGATAAGAACCTTTCTCTTGTTAGAAGACAAGGGTAAGAGAAAAAAGCATGCTATTAATTGGAATTGGTGCTATGTGGAGAAAAGTCAAGGCAAACTTGGTCTAAAGGACTTGAGGCTGCAATTTATTGCCTTGGAAACTAAGTGGATTGCTACAACATTTGATGGTAACAAGCTTTGGAAGGTGTTGATAAGAAACAAGATTCTTCTAGCCACCCCCAAGCAAGCAAAGATGTGAAAAGGTCTGCCAGTGTATGACATTCTCTTGGGGTAGTACCCTATGACTCCAAGTGGCTCTACAATGTTTAAAATCCCTTGGAAGGCTTGGGAAACTATTAAATTAAATGCCCTTTGTAATGCTAACAACATCCCCTTAAATAATGGACTCAACTGCCATTCTAGTAGCTCCATCTAGTGGAACCTTTGTAACAATAGCAAGCCTCTAGCCCTATTGCAAGGCTGGTCCATGTAAAGGTGGAATCTCACAAGCATCCAGACCTTCAATGAAATCTTGAACAATGGCCAAATCAAAAGTTGGGACTCCCTTGGCAATGACTTCAATTTTCCCACCTCTGGCTTAAGAACCTTTGATATTGTGAAAGAAGCCTGCAAAGAAATTCATTTCCTTGCTAACTTCTCTGATCCAACCTCTCTAGACTATGACCTTCATTGGAAGGATGGTACTAAGATTGCTGAGCTCAAAGCCAAAAAATATTTACAAAGAGCTTACTATTTCAGTTTATGTTTCTTCTTCTCATGCTAACCTGAGTTGGGGAATTGATCTCCCTAACAAAATTTGGATGAATAATTTTGATTGTATTTGACATAACATTGGTGAGCCTAAGAAGGCCTGTTTTAGATAGCTCATTCTTCTTCATAAGCTTCCTTATAAGTCTAATCATATGGATATTGACATTTTCTCTCTATGCAGGACTCCAAAAACTATAAATCATATTTTATTTGATTGTTTATTCACAAAAGGAATTTGGAAAATGTTGTGTAATGAGTTAATGATTTGGGACAATAATGACAATATAATGTGGTAGGATGCATTATTTAATAATAGAAAGCTCAAGAAGGATCTTATTAAGTTTTGGATGTGTTTAAGTATTGAAATTTTATGGCATGTTTGGAAAGAAAGAAACACAAATAAATTTCAGGGGTGTAAAAGGGGACTTATTAGGTCTACAAAATGACTCACACTTCTTTCTATTGTATCATAGGTTCATCTACACTTGGAATTCTCCATGGAATTTTTTTAGAACGAATCAGGGGAAGCTCGGTGGAAGTTCGCAAAGAGGAAGTACAATGTGCCCACACACATCATTGTAACCAAAGAGAGGTAGAGGATTTCATGGAGGCTATGGTCAAGATTCGTCGGGAATTCAATGTTGCAGACAATACAAGGGCCCCTAACTTTCTAGATTCTCAAGATTTTGAAGAAGCCTGGTCCAATGTATTGATAGTTGATTTTGAAGGGGTTGATGGTGACAGCGGTCACCCCAATTTTTAGGAGTTACCATGATCCTATTTGGAAGAACAACGCATTACATGTCGACATTGATAGTCAATATTCTCTATAATACTCTCGCTCACTGAAAAACTACTTTGTAAGCTGAAATTTGTGATGTATAGGCTATAAGTATCCTTAACAGGCTGTTTTCTATAAGCACTATATTTGACTATATGATGTATGTATATTTGAGTCTGATTATTTGTTGTAAGTACTTGAGTGCTTCTTGATAGAAAGCTGTAAAGGTTTTTTGATCTTCTATATTTAATACAAAAAAAATAATAAATAGAATGAGATTTATCTTTGTTTACTTAATTTAATTTTTCTCTTTAAAATTATCTCTCAACCCTAAATATTTTGATCTTTATTTTTATAATACTAAAAAATATTTGAATGAGCACAATAATAATATAGATCTTTTAAAGAATGATGTACTAATATGCAATTGGTTTTTGTTGGGAAAATGTGTCTCAACCTTGCAATTACATGTTTACTACTAATAGGTAAGTGTGAGGGGGTTGCAGGGGAGGCACCCCCCTACAAGGGGTCTAGGGGGGTCATCCCCTTGATGGGGGTTTGGGGGAAATGCCCCTAAAAGCCAAATTTTAAGTATATTTTATTATTATAAATCTAGACTGTTCATCATTAGGTCTCAAAAATGATGGTAGATATTTTATTGGCTTGAATTTCCCTAGAAGGCCGCCCTATTTTATGAGGGAGTATTACAGCTGTGATTTGTGATGTATTCTAAGAGTCTGATAGCACTCATGTTGCCTTTGGATCTCTGGTTGGTGATACTCTTGTGAGAATATTTTTCTGCAAGTATATTGTAATCTTCATGATTTTTGAATAATATATTGGACGTATTTTGGAGTGTGGAGTTTTTCTCTCAAAAACATTTTCCCCACGTAAATCACTGTGTTGTTGTATGCATGATATTTATGTTTATTTTTTTAAGTTTTTATAACTGTTGAAAAGATCTATAAATTTTAACATTATCCTCCTCTCAAGATTAGTGTAGAATTTTTTTTGCTACCTTAGCTCCCTTACAAGTGGTATCATAGCCTAATCACCTTTGGTTTCATTTGTGGGTTGTTGGGTTTTTTGAGCTAATCCAAATTTGAGTGGGAGTTTGTGTAGAAGATACTTTGTGATCTTGTTGCAGAAATTTTTAGATGGCAAGTTCATTAGGGAGAATAGAGGTGGATAATTTTTTTTGGAATAATTTTGAAATGTGGAAGTTGAAGATGGAGGATATGTTGATAGATCAAGATCTATGGGATGTTGTTGATGAGAATGTTTCAAGGCCTGCAGATCCTAATTTGGATACTCAATATGATGTTATGAACCATAAAGCCAAAGGTCTAATTAGATTGTGCTTGGAAGAATCTATTTTAATCAATTTCCATGAAGATACCTTTGCACAAAAACTATGGAAGAAACTTGGTGAGATGTATCAAGCCAAATCTTAGGTGAACAAGATTTTCTTAAGGAAGACATTATATTCCTTGAGAATGGAAGAGGGTGGATGAATTACAGACCACCTAGAAGTATTCAATATGTTGGTGGCTCAATTAGCATCAATTGGTGTCAAAATGGATGAGGAGGAGAAATGTCATATCTTTCTTTGTTATATGCCTGATTAATGGGATTCTCTTGTTATGGCTATTTGGAGTACTTATGTTATCTTGAAGATTGAAGATGTGGTGGGTCCTTTTCTTTTTGAAGAGATGAGGAGGAAGGTATCCATCAGTTCCAAGGAGGCCCTAAATATTTGTGGAAGACCTAAGGAAAAAGGAAAAAAGAATGAGAAGCATTATAAATCCAAGTCCAAGGGGAGATCCAAATCTCTTGGAAAGTCCAAAGTTATTTGTTGGAAATATGGTAAGCATAAAAATATTCGTAAGGATCACAAAGAAGAAAAGAAGAAGAAAAAGAAGAGATCTGATTCTAATTCAGAGTCTGAGAAAGAAGATGGTGATGCATTCATTGCATCTTTGAAAATTCATGTAGATAATGATACACGGTAGATTGACCCAAGTGCATCTTTCCATATGACCTCTAATAGAGATTGGTTTTCTGAATATGAAGAATTTGATAGAGGTAAGGTGTACTTGTGTGATGATTCTTGTTTAAATATTGTTGGTCATGGTAAAGTTAGAATTAGGTTTCTTGATTGTAGAATAAAAATGATTAATGGTGTGTTGCATATTCCTGGATTAGCACAAAATTTGTTATTGATGAGAAAACTAATAGATGCATGTGTGCAAGTAGTATTCTCTGATGCAAGATGGTTAGAGGTGCTATGGTGATTACTAGAGGTGTCAGATATGGGACATTTTATAAGCTTGATACATGCACTGTTGAGTGCAATAGTAATTTTTTGAAATGAAAGTTTGTGGAAGAGGTGAGGGATTCATCTTCAGTAGATGGTCATGGCTTCTAGGTACCCAAAGGTACTCTTTCTTATGAATCAAAGTTACTTGAAGAGAAAACTATGTTATGGCACTAGAGACTTCGCCACATTGGAGAAAAGGTTCTAAGGACCCTAAAAAATAGAAACCTTGTTGAAGGGTTGTATGATTGTAATCTTGAATTTTATTTTTGTGAGCATTTCATTTATGAAATTTTTTTTTGTTCAATTTTACTCGATTATCATAAATCTTATGGCGTATTGGATCTTACTAATTTTGATGTGTTTGGTCCTATAGATGTTCCTTCAATTGGAAAATCCATATATTATGTTTCTTTTATTGATGACTATAGTAGAAGGACATGGGCATATTTTCTAAAGAGTAAATATGAAGTTTTTAGTCGATTTAAAGAATTTGAAGAAATGGTTGAGTTGTAGACTAAAAAGAAAAGAATTTTTTTGAGGAATGATAATGGCTGTGAATTTTTCTCTAATAATTTTGATAGATTGTTTAAATATTGTGGTATTCATAGAAGAAAGAAAACTTTGTATTCTCCACAAAATAATGGAGTTGCAGAAAGAATGAACATGACATTGATGGAGAAGGCTAGGAGTATGTTGAGTGGTGTTGGTCTAGAAAAAGAAAATTGGGCTGAAGTTGTTGCTACTTCTTATTACCTAATTAATAGGTCTCCTACATCAGGTCTTGTTGATAAGAAGTTTATAGAGGCATGGTAGGGTCACGAGCCTTTATTTAGACATATTAGAGTTTTTGGTTGTGAGAAATATGCACATGTGCCAAAGGAGAAGCAAATTTTTTTGGAGAACAAGGCTATGAAATGTATCTTCATCAGATACATTTATGGTGTGAAAGGATACAAGCTTTGGGCTCCTATTGCACAAAAGTTAATATATAGTAGAACTGTTATTTTTAGAGAAACTAAGAATTCTTCTATTACATTGAAGATGTGATTCAATTTCCTTCTACACCTAAGAAAGTTGAATCAAAGCCCATGGATAGACAAGAAGTTGAGGAGAGCTCATATAGCTCTGAATCTTCAAAAGAGGAGGAAGAACCTCCAACTCAACTTTTTTGTAGGTCTACAAGGCATAGACAACCACCTAAAAGGTATTCACCTGATGATTAGAGATACATTTTTTTCTTTAAATACTAACATGGATTAACCAAAAATTATAGAAGAAGCATTAGTTATGAATGATGCGGAATCTTGGAAGATTGCTATGGATGAAGAGATGACAGCTTTAAAAAAGAATGATACATGGTGTAACTATAGGGTAAATTTTTAGGTTAGCATTGTAAATCCTAAACAAACAAAACCCTAGTTAACAATGAAGCACAATGGAACATAAAAGCATGAAAACAAGAGAAATATCACCTAGCCTTCAAGCACTCCATGAATCACCTTCATTGCACCTTCTCCATTTGCTGCAATATTATGTTTGCCCTTAGATTTTGTGAGCAACTATACCTATGACATGATCTAACAAATATTGAAGATTTGATATGATAATGCAAGTAAGAACTAAAAACTACATGCAATATTAAAACCCGCAAAAGACAATGTTAGTCTAATAGCATGAAGTCAAGATGTGCAAGATGCAAAATGTCAAGAGCTTGAGAGATTAAGAGATTAAGATATGAAGAAGAAGTGACAAAATGAGACTAAAATTGCCTTTTTATAGAAAATCCAATTTTAGGTGAATGACCAAGATTGAAAGTTGAGAAATGACCTAAGATCAAAGGCTAAAATTAAATGTGACAATTAGCAATAAGGGTTAGGGTAGCATTAGGTAAAATTTGAAATGAAGGATTGAGATTTGTTTTTAAAAAAATCAAATATGGAGAATCAAATAATGATTTAAAATTATTTGATTTTAGAGACTGAGTTGTCTTTTTGAATTAAAAATTAATTTAATTCAAAAGTGGTGGAGTCATGTGACGGTAAATAATTAATTTAAATTATTTACTTGGAGAGAAAAATAGAAAGTGGGAAATTTAAATAAATGATTTTATTTAAATTTAGAAAGGAAGTTGTAAATAATGATTTTAAATTATTTACTTGGTGGGAAATTAGAAGGTGGATAATTTTAAATAAATGATTTTATTTAAAATTAGAAGGAAAGTTGTAAATAATGATTTTAAATTATTTACTTGGTGGAAAATTAAAAAGTGGGTAATTTTAAATAAATGTTTTTATTTAAAATTAGAAGGAAAGTTGATAATGAAAAATCAAATACTAAATTAAAATCATTTGATTTATAGGTTGAGTTGGCCTTTTGAATTAAAAATCAATTTAATTCAAAAGTGGGACATGTGACAAACTGATTTTTATTTAAATAATAATTTAATTCAAAAGGGAAAGAAGATGACAAATTCATAAGCAATTAAATAAAGAAAATTTATTTAATTGTGGAAGAAGAGGATAAATGAATAAATAAATAATTAAAATAATTATTTAATTATAGTGGACAGATCATAAATATTTAAATAAATATAATTTATTTAATTAATCAAAGAGGAAAATAAAGGATGACAGTGAATTAATTAAATAATTAAAATTGTCTAATCAATAGAAGACTTATGACAATAGAAAAATGGTATTAGCAAGTCTAGGACATTTTTATGTGTCTACATTTTGCCCCTCTTTGTCATAATTCAGTTTATCACTTTGTGACAAAGAAGATAAGTAAAAAATATGCCCCAGTGTGAAAGTGAGGAGAGGAAGGATGACGAGGAGTTAGTGGTAAGCCCCCTCAAGAGGATGATTGGGTTCAGAGAACATGAGTGGGCTCTCGAAATGGACAAGGAGACTAGAAGATAAAGGGACAAATATAAGGATGATGAAGATGCAGACCAGAGGGAATGTTAGAGGGGAAGAGAAGAAGGGTGGGAAGGGAAAAAAACCTTCAATATTTGCCAAAGAACTAATTGGTGTTGCCCGAATCATCATTGGGCGGATTATTGTAATGGAAAACACACACTATGATATGACATAGATCAATAGTGTGCAAGGTCGAACCATTACATAGGACAAGTAATCACAGACAAGGATGATCATGACTCATACGAGAAACTCAATTGCCCTAGTCCTTTTGTCATAACCAACTGCAAACAAACAAGACTAGTCATGAAACGTCGTTGCTCCTCTAAATCTGAATGTGAGGACATCCTTGAGGAACTAGCCACAATCATCGTACTACATCATTGCTCCTCTAAATCCTAATATCAGGAAATCCTCGAGAAACTAGAAGTAGGATGATCAGAAAAGAAAAAGATAATCATCATGATACGTTGTGGCTCCTCTGACGTGAGGAACTAGTAGCATGATGAAAATCAAAAGACAAATAATGTTTGCCAAGTGTTTGCTAGATGTTTTTCCAATGTTCAAAGGTCAATTTGTTTAATGTCAAGATTCCAAGTTTGACGAGGTCGAGGTTGCCGAATGTCAAGGGATGTCGAATTCAGGAAGGACACATCCTAAATGATGTCAATGTCAAGAGGATCGATTCTCGAATGTCATTAGAATATCTCAAAATTCCAAATGATAATGACAAGAGTTGTTCTTCAGAAGGACACATCCAAAGAATAACCTAGAGTTTTGACAGGTTGATAGAGTTTGACTAGATGACCGAATTGACCGCATGCTAGCGTTGACATGCCAATTTGATGAAAATGTCGATTGAAGTGAGTGATTAAAGTTTAGAGTAAGATTTCCTATTTTAGGATTGATGAATGATTTATTTGATTTGAAGATATTTGATGTGTGATAGTGTAGTGCCATGAACCCTAATGGACTGACCTAGTATGGCCTCGATGGCTCATCAATTGATGGCCTTGCCTACATCATTCACTCAAAGACCTCGTAGTTCGACACGACCAATGACTTTGTCTAAAGGACAAAAGATTGAGTCATGATTTTATTTTGAAAAACCTAAGATGGACCTAATGTCTCGGGGGTTCAAATATGGACCTTTCCTACGTAGAAAATTCATAGAGACAACGTAGTTTGGACTATGACAAAGACTGACTGACATAACTAACTTGAATGATGGGACAAATGTTGACTTTGTTTTTGAGATTTTTGACATTTTCCGAATGTTTTTGTGTTTTATTCAGGACATTTTTTAGTTCTTAGGTCTTTTTTCAGGACATTTTCTAATTTTTAGGACCTTTTATGATTTTTATGATCTTTTGTCATGAATTTTTATGATTTTCATTATTTTTTAGGACTTTTAGCAATTTTTACAATCCACAAATAGCAATCAAAGAAAACAAAATAGGTCATGAGACATCATCTCACCTCTAAATCGTTCATGGGAGATCCTCGAGGTAGCTAGTAACATGACCAAGAGACAAAGCAATAAAAGATAAGAAAAAAAAGACCAAAAAAATTAACATCCATTTAATTGTGTTTGCCAATGTTTGTTTGTCAGAGATTGATTGCATGATAGTTTAACATTTTGACAGTTTGAATGGTTCTAACAGGTTGCCAATTTGACAGTGTTGATAGTTGGATGGTGCCTATCATCAAGAAGGACACATCCTGAGAAGGCAAATGAAATTTTGACGAGGTCTAAGTACAAGAAGGACACATCTTGGAGGGGACAAAAGAGTGATGAAATTGACATTGCTTTGACAATTTTATTGATTTTGACTATATGACCGATTGGAATATGTTGTCTAATTTGGACTTAATGACCAGTTGGACTATGATGTCTATTGTCTTATGTCTAAGTTTGACTGTGTCAAAATTATTCGATGAGATGAGATGAATCCTAACAAACTGACCTAATGCCTCAGGGGCACATCGATAGATGACCTTGCCTACATTGAGTTGGAGAGGCAACATAGTTCGAAAATGACATGGATTGACTGACATGACTAACTTGACTCTATTTTTGGGGTTTTGAAAATTATTTGGATGTTTTTGGGTTTTGACATGTTTTGATTTTTTTTTATTTTGATGTTTTATAATTTTTTGGATTTTTTCAAGATATTTTATGATTTTTATGGCTTTTTGATGTTTTATGAGGATCATGACAAATGCATGTGAATATGCCTACAAGAAAGTGAGCACACATGCACAAGAATCCAAGGACAACCATGATCTTTCCTCTAGTCAAGCTAAATACCAATTGACATGTGATGATGATGATGATGACATTGTTTGACATGGGAAGGACACATCCTGAAACAACGTGAAGATGATGATTATGTGACTAAAGGATCAAGGTTTGCAATAGGGCCAAGAACAAAGCCAAGGAATGTTTTGGATGATACGCTAGGTTGCATAGCAAGATTGTTAGGATTAGTCTCATTGCATTTGGGATGATGAAAGATATTTAGACCATTGACAAGGGAAACCAAGATCTTAAAGGGCATTAGGGTGATCTTAAAGGGCTATGTCACATAAGGATAATGAGGCTATGAAAGTAAGGAAATGATATTTCTTGAATAGGGTATGGTCAAAAGGATAGAAATGTCAAAAAATTTCCCAAAGCATGCTTTAGGTTTGTACCTCAGTCGCTGTCAAGATCAATGGATGGAAATGCCAAGGCTTCGATGGATAGATGGAAATGTCATAAGTAAATTTTATAGGAAGGTATGGGAGATGAGATGAATTGTCCCCAAGCATAGTGGTCTTCATAGATAATTTATTTTGCACATGACGCTTGTTTGCCAGGTTTTCATCATGATACTTATCCAAAGCGCCATAAGAATGGTTCACTATTGGACGAAATTTTTCTCTTTACTATTTTTTTGGTGTCACCAGGATGCCTATTTTCTAGGATTTCATCAAGGTAACGATTTTTTTGATTTTTGAATTTTTTTGTATTTTTGATTTTTTAGCCAAGCTCTCAGATTATTCTGAAGCTGTTGTCAGTACCGATGTAGAGATGGGTGCCATGATATGCCAATAATGACCTTTCTAAAGTAGTTTCCTTGTCAGGATGATAGCATTTGCATACAACTGATTGATGTCATTGTGATCCTTTTTGATACTAGAGTTGGCCTTATCAAAATAGGCACATTGTGATAGAGTGCCATGAGAGTCCTTATGATAAAGAGTTGTTGCCAAGATGTGACGGATTTGTGACATGGGATTTTTGGACTTTAGGAGAGATGTAGGATTATGACAGATGGTGGTAGGCATGGAAGGAATTTTTGGATATTTGGATGAATCACTTTTTTATTTTCCAAACTTTAAGTGTTTAATGGCGGAGTTTGGAATTTTGATTAGGATAATGTTTGGAACCAACACTTTTTGATGCCTTGCTTGATGACCATTTTAAAGAGGTGGAAATTTATTATATGTGGGAGTCCTCTTGTCTTGTGGCTCCACATTTTAATTGAATTTTGAATTTAGAATATTTTCTTTGGGATCCATTTTAACTGCATTTATCCACTTGGATTTTTTTACTCAATGGCCTTTGACATTTGATTTTGGACTTTAGAACTGTAAGACTTTTGTTTTTTTTGGTTCCAAATGGAAGGTTTATTTATGTTGGAATGAAGGTGTATGGTGTGGATGGAAGGGATGTTGGAAACAACCTTATGACAAGGACTACTCATGACATCCATTTTGATGTTTGTATTAGATAAAGTTGCCCCCAATATCGAGGAAGTATCATTAACATCATTAGATTTTTTCGATTGAGGAATACACAAGACCTTGATGTCTATAATTTGCTTGAAGTTGTACGAGTTCTAGAATTCCTTGCTCGTGTAGGCCTAGTCATTTTCCTTGATAATGTATGTTCTGATAGATTCTATTTGTGATGGGGTACTTGTCATTTTGGAAGCAAGACGTTAACCCATCATTCTTTAGTTGGAAACCTTTACTTAGAATTTTCTCATCTATAAGAAAGCCTGCTTTGACAAAGATAGATGATCCTAGTTGATAAGATGTCATAGCTTCATTGACATGTTGGCTAGAGACTTGATTAACATCCATGGTATGATTTTGTGACATATCAGATTTAGATTATTCTGTTGGTGCTTCCAAGTCGATGTCAAAACCATCTTCATGGTCATTGTCATAGAGCCCACTGAATTTAGTTATAGCTTGATCATTTGCAAATATGTCTAGAATAGTAGCCTCTTGTTCTATAGGAAGATAATCTATGTGTCCCATGGAGGAAAGTGTCTCATTTTTGGAAGTGTCGATAGTCGAAGTATGAATAGGGTCGTCAAGTGTTTGGTCTTGAATGGCATAAAGGTTGAGGAGTGGATCGTTTTGGAATTCTTGATCAAGGATAGTGTCTTGGTCAAAGATGGGGTTGTCTTGGATGACATGATTGGAAATTGGGTCTTGACCTAGGTTTGTCTTGGATAACATGGTTGTGAATGGAATTTTCACCAAGGATGGGTGTATTTTGTATGTCATGATTTTCTAGGAGGGCTTCTTGAATGGACTTAAGGATGGGGTCATGGGATGGACAAATTTGATCTTGACATGAAGGGGGAGTTATGGTGTCATGCTTTGGGTTTTTGTCTTGACATATGTCCTCAAAGTTAGACAAAGGAATGTGACTTTGGACAAGGATAGAATTTTCATGGCTATATGTGTGTTGGGATGGAGTAGCTTGGAAAGGATTAGTGGGTGAAAGACTAGGATAAGATGTAGAGATTTGGAAGGGATTAATGGATTGAGGACTAGGATAAGACATGGATGCTTTTACGGTGTTAATGGATGGTTGACTTGGATTGGAAATGGAGACTTGGACTACATTGATAAATAATGGATTAGAGTAAGATGCGGGGGCTTGGAAAGTGTTGGTGGATGGACTAGGATAGGATGTGGAGACTTGGAAAGGACTAGTGGATGGTTGATTTCCCTTGTCAAGGTTAGGATAAGGAAAATAGGTGGACTAATGGTAGGATCTGTGTTAAAGGACTCTTGATAGTGAGGATAAATGGTTAAATGAATAGGAATTAAGGATTGTTGATAGGAAGGACATTGGTATTTGGACTGGAGGAATTGTCTTTTGAAATCCATGACCTGTTGGCATTGTTTATTACAGGGTAACTGGTATTCAACTTGAGTAGAAAGAAAATCAAGGTCAAGGGAAGACATGACGGTGAGGTTTAATGCAAAGATATGAACTTAGAAAATTGTGGTTTTACAAAAGGCAATTACATCGTAGAAAGGCAAATGCGTCGATTAAGGAATTGAATGCGGTGCAAAATGGCACATGTGTTGTAGCAAGTTGACAATGTCTGGTCTCTTGGAAAATTTTGGCAAATTTTGGAGATTGTTTTAATTTTAAGGATTGTTTCTAGGTCTGTGAAATGGTGTTTGTTTGTTGAATGTCTTAGAAAACACTTGGAAAACACAATATTTTGTTTGAAACATGCATAAAAGAAGAAAAGTACAACTCTATGGTTCACAAGGACTATATTCTCTAGATTCCACATGGATTTTACTCCAATTGAACTTGTTCTTAGCAGGTGATTTAGAAGCTTGGCCACATAGGCTCCCCCTTACATTGCACTCACTTCTTGAGTCAACCAAGCTTCAATCTCCCATAAATATCCCATGGAAATATTTTCACCTCTACTAAGAACTATGAGAATGTGGATGCCTTTGCAATGACCTTTGGTGCACCAAAGAATAGATAAAGGTTTTTGGCTTACTATAATAAGGGTTCTAGTATGGGCATTCCATTTATGGGGGATCATCCATGTGGCAAGAGACCATTGTTTCCCTTCTTGTCAAAACAATCCTCGTGATATTTGAACTTTCCTCAAGTACCCACACTTATATATTGGCTAGAAGTTGCTTGGTTTTAGCATGTTATTGGTTGGGTCATTCCCTGGGGTGATTACTTTTCCCACTAGGGAGGCCCTCTAAGGATAAAACAATAAAAAAATATGGGTCTGGTTTTTTGATCACCTAGTTTGCACAAGGTGAGAGCATAATCACCTACCACCTTCAAGCACAATCAAGAAAAGTTATTTAACCTCCTAATTAAATCTAAGTGAGACAAGCAAATGTTCTTTTTAAAGCACCAATGGAAGTGTTTTCTAATCTAAAACAAGCACAAATTATTTCAAAATTAAATTCTTGGACAATGGAACCTACAAAACCACTTGTTAGTAGTCTAAAAAGATGTCTTGGACCCACGAAAATTTATAGCCACATGTAGGTGAATGCGTCGCAACAGAGCATTTTTTTCACTTGATCCAATTTTTCCTTTGAAGTGTTTATTTTTTCCGCACATTCACAAAACCAACAATAAAGCCAAAACCCTAACAAGATAATTGATCACTAATATTAGAGGGTTAGCTAGTCAAGACAAATCTAATTTTTGGAAATGTTGTTTAGATCAAAAATAAAAACACAGAGAATATACCCTTACTAAAATTTTGAGAATTTTCCAAAAATGTAAAGAAATCTGAAAAATTTGTTGTTTTGCATCTAGAATTAATTTTTCATGAAAAATCATAAAAAAATTATAAAATTCAAACAAGGTCCAAAAAATTTGATTTTTGGATTGAAGGCGCTTGACATCATCCCAAATCCGCAAAAAAAACTTTGTGAAAATATCTACAACCGTTTGTGAGATATAAGCAGATCTTTGTAAAACTCTAATTTTAAAAGATCTATTTTTTCGCTAATTATATTTCATCCAAATCAAAAACATAAAGAACAAACCCCTATTATAATTCAGAGAGCTTTCCCAAAATATAAAAAATATCCAAAAAAATCACTAATTTTCTCTCCAAATTATTTTTTCGTGAAAAATAACAATTTTTTTTATAAAAAATTAAAAACAGCTCAAAAAAATCTGATTTTTGGACTGGAAGCTCTTGAAATTGTCTCCAACTTGCAAGAAAACATTTGTGAGAAAATACACAGCCGTTTGAGAGATATGGTTGAATCTTTGAAAACTAGGGTTTTGTTCCAAAATGATTCAAAACCTGCAACAAAAAGCTAACAAAATTTGCAACAAAAAGGATCCAACTTCAAAATTCCTCAAAATTTGTTAAAATATTGAACTAAAAATTAGTTGTCAGGTTCACTAATGTAATTATGGCTAAAATATTAAGTTAAAATGATTAGATCATAATAAAATCAAACCCAAACTAAGTAATGAAGCACATAGGAGAGAACATGAAAATAAAAGGGAAGAGTTCACACATAAAAATGACCTAGACCCGCAAACCACATTTTTTTTATGTCTTATCATGCTTCGTATCAATATAATTAAAATATTTAATTATGTCCTATAGTCCAAATACAACTATTAATTAAATAATTCTCAATTATTTAATTAATTTATATCTTTTATTCCTCCTAGTTGTTTAAATAAATAAATAGCATCTATTTTATTTAAATACGTCACTAATTTCCTATGTCCCTCTATAATTAATTAAATTCCTAAATTTATTTAGTTATTATTTATCCACTATTTCTTCTTGATTATTTAAATAAATAAACTTTATTTATTTATTTAAATATGCCATTAATTTCTCATGTCCTCTTATAATTAAATAAATCTCTTTGATTTGTTTAATTATAATCTGCTTTTACTTTTTCCAATTTGAAATAAAATCATTTATTTAAAATCATCCACTTTCTATTTCTTCTTGATTATTTAAATAAATAAACTTTATTTATTTATTTAATATGTCATTAACTTCTAAATGTCCTCTTATAATTAAATAAATTTCTACAATTTATTTAATTATTATCTTCTCCAGCTTTTTCTAATTTTAAATAAAATCAATTATTTGAAATTACCCACTTTCTAATTTCTCACCAAGTAAATAATTTAAAATCATTATTTACAACTTTCTTTCTAATTTCAAATAAAATCATTTATTTAAAATTATCCACTTTCTAAAAATTATTATTTACTCTCACATGACCCCACCACTTTTTGAATTAAATTGATTTTTAATTTAAAAAGGACAACTCACCTCTTGTGAGAATTTATTTCAAATTTCTATTTTAATTTCTCACTTTCCTCTTTTTCTATGCCACATCCTCTCCACCATTGATTTGATTTTTCTAAAATCAAATCTTGACCTTTCATTTCAATTTTTAACCTAATATTGCCCTAACCCTAATTGTGGGTTGTCACATTTAATTCCAACCTTTGATCTTAGGGGATTTCTCAACTTTCAATCTTGGCCATTCACCTAAAATTGACTTTTCTATAAAAAGACAATTTTAGTCTCATTTTGTCACTTCTTCATCATCTAGACTTCTTCTTCATCTCTGGATCACTATCTATATCTTGCATCTTTCAAACTTTGACATACTTGCATACTTTTTGCTAAAATTGTTATTTTGAAGGTTTTTCTATTGCATTTAGAATTTAGCTTTGCATTTAGTATAAAAATACTTCAACATTTGCTTTGGTCTTGTCATAGT
This sequence comes from Sequoiadendron giganteum, assembly GCA_007115665.2. Lineage (NCBI taxonomy): Eukaryota > Viridiplantae > Streptophyta > Pinopsida > Cupressales > Cupressaceae > Sequoiadendron > Sequoiadendron giganteum. Next base: position 552,013,358 of record CM021109.1, read on the forward strand.
CATAGTTGCTCACACAAAATCTGAGGGCAAACAATATATTTTCAACAAATGGAGAAGGTGCAATGGAGGTGAATCAATGGTGGCATGAAGATTTGGTAATATTGTTTTATGCTTTATGTCTTTATGCTCATTTGTGTTTCATTGTTTATTAGGGTTTGATTTATATGCTTTATTGCATTAACCTTAATATTTTAGCCCTAATTACACATGGGATATTGTTCCATTGCTTGAAGGAAGAAAACCTGTTGGTTGCAAATGGGTGTTCAAGAAAAAGATTGGTTCAGATGAAGGTATTGAGAAGTACAAATAAAGTTTGGTTACAAAATGTTGCTCTCAAGTTGAGGGTGTTGATTATGGTGATATATTTTCTCCTATTTCAAAAATGACATCCATTGGATTTTTTCTTTCTATTGTTGCTACTTATGATTTAGGGGTTAAGAAAATGGATGTGAAAACTTCTTTCCTTCATGGTGACTTGGAGGAGGATATTTATATGACACAACCAAAGCACTATGTGGTGCAGGTGCACCCTTGCAAGAATATGCCTCCACGAGGCAACTTTAGGTTTTTGAATTTGTCTAGTTGTTCTCATGTTGTAATAAGGTTTAAATATCCATTTAAGCATGTAATAGGTCTTAGATAGCTATTTTAGGTTTACTTGGGCATAAAATGGAAAGTTGCAAATATTAACAAAAGTTGTCATAGAAAAATTGTAAAAATGCAAAAATTTGTGAGAAGGTGGAAGGTGAAGAGTCAAGGTTGTTAAATATTTAGTTTTACGCATTGGAATTTATTTATAAAGGTATTATGTAATCTCTCAAATCTCGAGGAAGGTTGGGGAAAGTTTTATGAGGAAGAAATTCAATAGAATGCTCTATTTTTTAGTTATTTTCTTGCATTTTCTATGTTTCAGGCCATTGTACGACCATATTCAATGTATAAAAACTTTCCTCCTCCATTTTAATTGATAGCCCTATGAATATATTTTATCTTTCATTTGGTCTCACTTAAATCCATTTAGAATTGAGAAAGATATTGGTAAAACATTCCAGGTGGGTTGAAACCCTGACTTAGGGTAACAATGAACATAGAAAATTTTGTTTCTTCAAATCTAACTGGTGGAAAAGTCTAACTCTTGGTGAGTAGGTTTATTTTTGTATATTTTATCATGTATCAAAGATTCAGTCTAAGCAATGATGGTTAGAATTTAAAATGATGATTCCCTAGTCAGTTATTTGCATAAAAGTCTGGAATTTGATAATGGACAACGAAGAATTTGTGTCTAAATAAAGAAAAAGGTATTCCTTTTGGGTAAAGTTGATTGGGAAATATTGTTAGATGTATTGTGAGTCATTTTAAAATATCATTTGATGAGATTATTGAATATTGAACCCATTCTTGTTACTATCCTATTATAACATTCTATTTATAGTCTTCGGTTGACTGAGATCAACGAGTATTTTGTGTTTTGATGCCTTCCTTGGGGTGAAAGTGAATTGAAATGTTGTATGGGTATGTCTGAAGCCTCTCTGGATAGGTTTTAGGTGGATTAAAAGGTACTTGTGTTCATTCACACACTGATCTTTGCTTGACAGTCTAAGACAGTCATAATTTGGACTCAATAAAGAAGGGTTTGAATAGGTGTCTGATAAATTATCATGAATAGGGATTGGGGAATGGTCTAAGGTGTTTGTGTAGGAATAATTACACTTTTTGGTGGTGTTGGGAAGGTATAAAGGGTTTGAGAATTTGATGTTGTTTTGTTGATGTGGCCTAAATGGCATAATTGCTGCTTTGGATAGTTTACTTTGAAAGTCTTTATGTTTGAGACATTCATGTTGGAGAAAGGATTTGGGTCATTTGTTTTGATTTTGTCTAAGGTGTTTTGAGGAATCTACAAGAAGGTTTCCTTTGAACTCAGTTGAGTGCCTTGGAATCAAAATTTTGTGAAGTTTGGATGAGTCCTAATTGAAAGGACTAGCAAGAATTATTCGAGGTCAATCAAGTTGAGTTTGGCCAAGGGTCTTAATATTGTTAGATGATTTAGAAGATCCATGTGAAGGTCATGATGGTCCTGTTTGGGTCAAGAAAGCTGGAAACCCAACTTTTGCCTTTGTGAAGTCATTTTAGTGAGAATTTCTCTTGTAAAATTGAAGAAACAAAAGGGATTGAGTCCTTGATTGTGAAATTTGTATTCATGAGAGTTTGGTGGATCCTTTTCACTCCATCAATTTGGTATCAGAGCTAGAAGTATTTTGGAAAAGAGATTTTGTGTTTTTGGTTGTGGTTTGTGTAGGTTGGTGGCTGAGAGTCTAGGTTGAGGAAAAGTGGAAAGAACTAGGTGAGGCTAAGTGAAGTGGAAGCAAGGAGAGACTTTCTTAGAAAAGAAGATGGATTTGTTGAGAAGGAATTTGTAGGTAGAGGGTTCACATAAAGAGAGGAAGAGAAAAGAGGACAAGACAAAGTAAAAGAAGAAGGATCAAGAGATGAGATAATTGAGGCAAGAACTAGAGGAAATCAGTATGAGCATAGAAATATTTGAGGATGAGATGGAGCAGTTGTATAGGCCAGCAACAAGTTGAAATTTTTCTTGGAAAAGAAAGTTGAATGGCCCATTTAGAAGATAGTCAAAAGGAGAAGAAGACAAACGAAGATGAAAGAGAAAAAAGAAGAAGCGTTTCAAGATGCAAAAGAATAATTCAAGGATGAAGATAGTGCAACCATTCCCAGACATGAAGGTGAAGATAAAGCAGAGATAAAGGACCTAGTTTTAGAGGAAGGATATATTGAGTTGGTGTCAAGATTAGATGAAGAGAAGATCAAGGATGAATTGATCTTGGAGACTTACAAAGAGTTGAAGAAAGATGGAGGTATTGTGGTAAAAATATTGTATCATTTCTTTGTAGTACTAATATTTTGGATAGGGAACCATTTGGAGATCAAGGTGCAACAGTTTGAAGAAGGACAAAAGGAGATTGAAACATATGAAGGCATGAAGGAGTAGATTCACAAAGACAAGATGAAGTGGAAACAAGTTGGCATAGACCAACAAAATCCAAAGGTGAAGATGAAGGTTGCAGGGCATAAACAACTACAAGGAGGAGCATTCATGATGAAGGCTTATTGCATTCAATTCAAGAGGACTTGGAATTATTTTTGGCTGAAGAGAATGGTGCAAGTGCACCCTTGCAAGAATATTCCTCCATGAGGCAAATTTAGGTTTTTGAATTTGTCTAGTTGTTCTCATGTTGTAATAAGGTTTAAATAGCCATTTATCATGTAATAGGTATTAGGTAGCTATTTTAGGTTTACTTGGGCATAAAATGGAAAGTTGCAAATATTGACAAAAGTTGTCATAGCAAAATTATAAAAATGCAATAATTTGTGAGAAGGTGGATCGTGAATTGTCAAGGTAGTTAAAGAGTTTTAGGCATTGGAATTGATTTATAAAGGCATTATGTAACCTCTAAAATCTCGAGGAAGGTTGGGGAAAGTTGTATGAGGAAGAAATTCAATAAAATACTTTGTTTTTAGTTATTTTCTTGCATTTACTTTGTTTCAAGCCATTGTACGACCATATTCAGTGTTTAAAACCTTTCCTCCTCCATTTTACTTGATATCCCTATGAATCTATGTTATTTTTCATTTGGTATCACTTAGATCCATTTATAATTGAGAAAGATATTGGCAAAACATTCCAGGTGGGTTGAAACCCTGACTTAGGGTAACGGTAAACATAAAAAATTATGTTTCTTCAAATCTAACTAGTGGAAAAGTCTAACTCTTGGTGAGTAGGTTTATTTTTGTATATTATATCATGTATCAAAGATTTAGATTGATTGATGATGGTTAGCCTTTAAAATGATGATGCCCTTGTCAGTTATTTGCATAAAAGTCTGGAACTTGACAATGGACAACAAAGAATTTGTGTCTAAATGGAGAAAAAGGTATTCATTTTAGGTAAATTTGATTGGGAAGGATTGTTAGATGTATTATGAATAATTTTCAGATATCATTTGATGAGATTATTGAATATTGAACCCATTCTTGTTATTGTCTTGTTATAATAGTCTATTCACAATCTTAGGTTGACTGAGATCAACGAATATTTTGTGTTTTGATGCATTCCTTGGGGTGAAAGTGAATTGAAAGGTTGTATGGGTGTGTTTAAGGCCTCTTTGGATAGGTTTTGGGTTGATTAAAAGGTACTTTTATTAATTCACACACTGATCTTTGCTTGACAGTCTAGGACAGTCATAATTTGGAATCAATAAAGAAGGCTTTGAATAGGTGTTTGATTAATTATCATGAATAGGGATTGGGGAATGGTCTAAGGTGTTTGTGTAGGAATAATTACACTTGTTTGTGGTGTTGGGAAGGTATAAAGGGTTTGGGAATTTGATTTTGTTTTGTTGATGTGACCTAAATGGCCTAATTGTTGCTATGGACAGTTTACTTTGATAATATTTATGTTTGAGACATTCCTATTGGAGAAAGGGTTTGGGTTAGTTGTTTTGATGTTTTCTAAGGTTTTTTGAGGAATCTACAAGAATTTTTTCCTTTGAACTTAGTTGAGTGCTTTGGAATCAAGAGTTTGTAAAGTTTGGATGAGTCCTAATTGAAAGGACAAGCAAGAAGTATTTGAGGTCAGTCAAGTTGAGTTTGGCCAAGGGTCTTAATCTTGTTAGATGCTTTAGAAGATCCATGTGAAGGTCATGATGGTCTTGTTTGGGCCAGTAAAGTTGGAAACCCAACTTTTGCCTTTGTGAATTCATTTTAGTGAGAAATTCTCTTATAAAATTGAAGAAACAAAAGGGATTGATTCCTTGATTTTGAAATTTGTATTCATGAGAGTTTGGCGGATCCTTTCCACTGCATCAAAATGTAAAAGTAAATTGGTTTACGAATTGAATAAATCTTTGTATGGCCTAAAATAATATCCTAGGATGTGTTACCAGAAAGTTTGACATATGTGTTGAGTTTGGGATTTGAGCATTCTAAATCAAATCATTATGTTTATTATAAGACTAATGGTGATAGTTTCTTGTTTATTACATTATATGTTGATGATATGTTATTTATTGGTAAAGGGAAAGGTATGATTCAAAACTAAAATATGAACTTGTAGCTAAATTTGAAATGAAAGATCTTGGTGCAGCTAGAAACATTCTTGGGATGGAAATTTTGAAGAGATAGAGTGAATAGAAAGCCATGGCTTGGAAAAATTAAGTATGTCAATTCAATTTTACAGAGGTTTGACATGAAGGATTATAGATTATTGTGCATTCCTTTTTCAATTGGAATAAAGTTATCTATTTTTGATTGTCCAACATCCCCATCAAAGATGGAAGACATGAGGAGAGTGCCTTACCAAAGTGCAGTTGGAAATTTGATGTATGTTATGGTTTGTACTAGACTAGAAATTTCACAAGTAGTGGAAGTTATTTCTAGATATATGTCTAATCATAGTAGAGTTCATTGGGATGCAGCTAAAATATTCTTCAAATATTTTTATGGTACCTCATATTATTCCTTGTGTTATCATAGTAATTTGATTGAAGATAAGACTTTGCTTGATATTCATGGTTATGTGGATTCAGACTAGGTAGGTGATGTCGATAGCAGATGATCAACCAGTTCTTATGTGTTTATTTTATTTGGTGGTGAAATTAGTTGGATGAGTAAGTGATAGGTTACGGCTGCTTTGTCCACTATAGAAGCTAAGTATATGAAAACTACTCATGATTGTAAAGAAGCCATTTATCTTAAGACATTATGTTTAGATATTAGAATAGAACAAGGTGCAATGAAAATTATTATGATAATCAGAGTGCAATATATTTATCTAAGAACTTGAAATTTCACACCAGGACCAAGCATATTGATAGACAATATCATTTTGTTATAGATATGGTTGAAGATGGTAGGGTGAAGTTGGTGAAGGTAGATATTTTGATGAATATTGTTGATTCTTTAACTAAGCCTATGAGCACAAAGACTTTTATATGGTGTTCATATTCTATGGGCATTTCAGCCCATAAAAATTAATATATGATGTTTATATACTCCCTCTCATTGCTCTTGCAAAGTTTTTGACAAGTGGGAGATTTGTGGGAAAATGTGTCTCAACCTTGCAATTACACAAGGTTTACTATTGATAGGTAAGCATGGGGGGTTGAAGGGGTACCCCCTACAAGGGGTCCAAGGATCATCCCTAATGAGGGGTCTAAGGGTTGCATGCCTTGATGGGGGATCAAGGGAAGTACCACCAAAAGCCAAGTTTTATGTATATTTTATTATTGTAACTCTGGACTGTTCATCATTAGGTCTCATAACTAACAGTAATTTTTTTTTTGGCTTGACTTACCATAGAATACAACCTTATTTTATCAGGGTGTTGTACTACAATTGTGAATTGTGATGTATTTTGAGATTTTAATAGTAGTTGTGTTGCCTTTGGATCTCTATTTCGTGATACTCATGTGAGAAGCTTCCTTTGCAAGTATACTATAATATTCATGATTTTTGAATAATATATTTGGCAGCTTTTGGAGTGTGGGGTTTTTCTCCCAATTATTTTTTCCCCACATAAATCACTCTATTGTGGTATGCATGATATTTATGTTTATTTTTGTTTAAGTTTTTGTAATTGTTGAAAATATCTGTAAAGTTTTGCATTATCCTCCTCTCAAGATTAGTGTAGGAAGTTGTTTTGCTACCTTAGCTTCCTTACAGTATTAAATTCAAAAGGAATGAATTTTTCTATTCAAATGTTACATGTATTGAATATATTTCTTAGAATATATTAATCACTCAAACCCTTTATTAAACAAGTTCACATGAATCACTTAGCTATCCATCACGGTCAAGACCTGACCTAAAAGGAACATTGCAATAAGAATCCATTCTTTTTGAAAGGGTTTATAATTTATTATTAATAACCAATTTGGTTGTGTCAAAACCACCATCAACACTAAGTAAAATTAACATGTGAATAGGACCTACTAGGTGAACTAGTTACATAAAATACCTTATTCACACCAACACAAGGAATACTCATGTAGATAAAATTTGCATAGTTTATTTCTCATTTTTGGAGTGGAATTTTTAAAAATAAAAAATAATTGTCGAGGCATGGCCATAATGGATGGAAGGTCACAATACACCTGCATGATTTTGAAATTTAAAAAAATGTTTGGGCTAAAAAATAGTGCATAAACCCTTGTTGGGGGTCTACAATATTTTGGTGCAGGTTTTTGTTTACCTAGTGGGATAATTTATTTTCCCTTAGATATAGGTTTTTCCTTCACTTTTATTAATCTCAATTAGGATAATAAAATGAGTTTATTATTAATAACTAAGAGATAAGTGATGTGGTGTCCCCTTCCTTAAAGGGTGGAACACTTTCCACTTTTGGTGGTTAATTCCTATCAGTTAGATTTACCACCTCCATCCTCTCCTTAGTTCTATATAAACTCACTATCTAGCTTGTATTTTTTATCTTAGAAGCTCTTAATACAATTTTGTCATTCTGAAATTGCATATCTCTCAAAGTTCTAGTTTGCATTGTTTATTTTTTTCCACTTTGTGTAACTTTAAATTTCTCTTATAAGATTCCTCGGGTTATTCAATATATTTCATATTTCTAAAATGGTATAAAATATTTTCTTTTGAGAACTCTAATTTCATAAACTCCTTATTCATAGATTGAGATTTTTATGTGATATCTTGAGAAGTTGAGTATGCTCTTCTCTTGCATCATATGAAGACCTAGAGATTCAAAAAAACTTGATAGAAATACTAGATTTGGAATCTTCTCTTTGTGTCTTTGTATTACAAGTTCATTTTGGAGCATGTTGGTGCAAAGATAAGCTTTATATTGAGTTTCTATAATGTCCAAGAAATTTAGATCTAGCTTTTGTTCCACTCAATTTGGTCTCCATTTGATATAGTTGCAAACTAGGATTTCAAGCTCAGATCTGATGAAAACAAATTATTGGAGAATTTTTCAGCCCAAATGGACCTTTCCATTGTGCTCAAATGGTCCAAAAAACCTCTATTTTCACATAAAATTTCTCCATTTTAGATTGATTTTATTTTTGGATTTTTTTTATTTTTCTAGGGTGGTTGTTACTTTAGGCTAAATTCATCCATGTTTTAAAAAATCACAACTTTTCACCACAATGTCCTTTTTTGGCAAGCAAGATATCATCAAAAAGCTAGAGATGAGCACTTTCCATCCACAAAGGTATTGAAAAGAATTTTTATCATTTTCTACTATATATTGCAAGTTGAATATGTTACAAATTTCTTTAAAACTTCATCTTTCATCTAGGAGCTTCATTTCTTAGAAGAAAATAGGAACTAGAAATGTATTGAATAACACTATACAACTACAAGGCTAGTTTTTCCAAATTTTGTCTTAGATTTATTTTGTATCAATAATTGCAATTTTTTCCATTGTGAACCTATTGAGCATTGTATCTTGGAAAATACTTTGTAAATGCACTAAACCATAAATTTCCCACCTTACAATATTTGTGGAGGTGATTTTGGATACTAGTGAAAATGGGGTGTTTTGACATTCTTTTGTTCACTTTCTTTTAGTAGCTTTTTTGCATCTCTTAATCATGGCTCAAACAACAGTTCCTATTCTTATTGTATACAACTATCTTGAGTGGAATTCTAAAATAAAAATTCACTTAAGAAGTCTTGGTTTGCATAGAATAACAATAGAAATAGAAACTAAACTACTAAAGATTAAGAGAATCCTAAGTGGTTTAATAGATATGATGAAGCATATGGAGCATTGTGTTTGTTTGTATCTCCTAATTTTATCTTTCATATTGAATTTTTGAATCTTCCAAACGAAATATAGAATCTCTATTTAGCACTCAAGATTATATGATGGGTCGTATGTTGGAAAATGAACTAATCAATTGAAGTCCAGAAAACTTCAACATACTTTAATATTTCTTCACCAAATTGAAATCATGAAGGCTACAACTAAAGCAATATGGAATTGATAAGAAAGATGAAAAATTGATTCTAAGTATTCTTTCTAAATTAAATTTTGAATATTCAATATTTTTTTCTACCTTTTATTCTACTAAGGATGAATTTGGGTCTAAATTCACCATGCCATCTTTGGATGATTTTTCTACTTCTCTTGCACAGGAACAAGACAAGTTAATCCAGATAGGAACTCTAAAGTCTTATAATTCTCATGCCTTGGTTGTCAACCATGGAAAAAATGAACAATGAGGAAAAAGTGGTGATAATGATAAGAAACAAAAAAATAGAAAAGTGAAGAAGGATCAAAATTAATTGCCCCAAAAGTAGCTAATGAGACCCTATCTTCAAAAGGTGACAAGTCTAAGAAAGAGAAGTCAAAAGTTCCTATTGTAAAATACCTATTCATGATGAGCACAAATGTTTGAAGAAACAAGTAGATCACTTGACACACATTCTTAAAAAAGAATAATCTCAGTGTTCCTGATCCTATCAAATAAAATTTTGATGAGGGGTCTCAAAACACTAAAGACAACAACAAGGGGAAATAAAGGGCAATGCCTTTCTAGCAGTTTATTCTCCACTATCCACATGGGTTCCTGATTTGGTTGCTTCACACTACATGGCTTCATATAAGGATGATATTTTATCTTTGGAACTATGTACTATGCCTTCCATTTTGATGGGTGATGACACTCATGTGAACTAAGGTGTGTGGGAGAAGATCTATTGATATTGGGGATGACACCTTTCAAGATTTTCTTTATGTGACATCATTGTCAACTAATCTCCTATTGATTTATCAAACCACTCACACATGTATAGGAAAACATATTGAGTTTACTCCTATTTTAATAATGATTTGTGGGTTGCATAATAATTCTATAATTGCAACTGGGAAAGTGGGTCATCAGTCTCAAATTTATTTGTTCTATTAATTTTTTCACAATCCACCTTTGTTTCTTCTAATCACTCATTCAGATGATGTGAGTAATTTGTTGCATCAATAGTTTGGACACTTGAACTACCGCTATTTGTACCAACTTAGTCTATAGAACATGGCTATAGGATTTCCTATAGTTCATTTTCCTGATGGTGTTTGTCAAGGATGCATTCTTGGCAAGCATCCTAAAGAAAAATTTGATAAAGGTAAATCTTGGAGAGCCTCACATATTTTGGAGTCGATACATAGTGATTTGGTAGGGCCATTTTCATAGCCATGTTTTAGTAAAGCTTGATATGTTTTTACATTCATTGATGATTTTTATAGGTATACCTCTATGTATTTTCTCAAGTAGAACTTTGAATTATTTGATTCATTCTTTGGATTCAATACTTTTGAAGAGAAACAAACTAAGCAATACATCAAAGTTATACATATAAATAATGGGGGGAATATGTCAACCATAGGTTTATGTAGTATTGTTCTTTAGAAGGTATTGATTTGTAGCATACATTTCCCTACAATCCTCAGCAAATTGGAGGTGTAAAATGAAAGAATCAATCCTTGAAAGAGATGACCAATTGTATGATTCACTCTAAGTCTTTGACACCACCTTTCTAGGAAGAAGCCATTAATTATGTATGTTATATCCAAAACCAATTTACTCATGAAACTGTGAAGGGAGTAACTCCTTTTTAAGCTTGGACTGATTGGAATCCCTCAATTAAGTATTTTCAAGTGTTTGTATCTAGTGCATGGGCCCACATTATAGTAGAGAAATGTAAGGCTATGAATATGTTTATGGGTGTTTTAGCACCGTCTAAACACAGGTAATGCATAAGTGCATCACCTCTCTTGAAAGACAATCTCCAACAACAAGTTGCTGAAAATTACCCCAAGGTCTCTCGAGTGTCAAGTCATGACATGCATGAAATTCTTCAGTTGGTATTTGATGTGATTTTGTTAGTAATCATAGGGAAGAGTTACAGAAGTTAGGCTAGAAGGAAGTTGAATCTTAGGACAAATTTCTTGAAGTGGGAAGTTAGTGTGCAATTTTCTATAGGTTCGGACAACAATATTAAACTCCTATCTTGACTTGAGATTTGGCTTTACAATGTGTAATGAACCTTAGCATAGGCTATTTATTAAAAGAAAAAGAAAAAGAGCAGGGAAGGGAAGAGTTTCCTAGATCTCCAACTAGTAATGAACAATGGTCATGGAGGGTTCTACTATGGACAACTTCCTTAAAACAAAGTTTCACTTAACCAGATTTATCCACAATATCATGAAATTTGTGCAAGTTTCTAAGGACTGAAAATATTCAACCATTCATTCACCATGAATACACATGAACAAAAGATAGAAGTTTGGAGCAGCTTTAAATTTATGCCCAAACTAACTTTACACAATTTTCCACCATTAGTCAACAACCAAAAGTATGGACAAGAAAGGCATCAACACAACATAAAACTTCACAACCACTGAACAACATTAACTACTCTACCAAATCAAAGTAAAACAGTCCAAATAGTAAAGTGAATCTTTCTAAATCAGCTAAATATGGGAGATGAACCATGTAACATGCAATAGAAACACAAGAATCCACCAAAAGCCAATGAACTTCTATTGATACTTTTGCAACATGCCTTTACAACAACTCAACTCTCCTCAAATGAGAGGAGGATACCCCTATTTATAATTTCCAACAAGAAAAACATGTGGCCAAGATTTAATCTCATTGTGTGACCAATATTCACTTTACACTAGGGTTTCACCTACCCCTAAATATTTTACAATTTTTAAATACATTTTGTTTTCTAGCCTATTTTGTCCTTTATGACAACACTGTAGCTCTTTTGTCATTTAGCAGATTTCTCCTTTTGTTGCAGCTACTTGGTGAGGAACTCATCATATATAATAGGCGTACTTGCTTCCTTTTGTTGTGTGGCGTACTCCACAAATTTTCCAACCAAGGGATGAATTTTATCCCATTCCATGATATCGGATTAAAGCACTTGAAAATTTAGCTTCTTGGACCAACGTGTGAGGGCCTCCCAATCTCCCTCACACTTGGCTATATTTTGCAGCACCTATTTGGACTGGATGAGGGCGCGAGCAACAAAAATCTTAAAATCTATGATGAGCTCATTCGTAGTTCCATCTTCCACTTTCTTGTGAAAATGAGGCTTCCCCTTTTCTGGATCTATTTCTGTGGATGGCATCTCAAACCCTATCATTAATTCAAGATAATTAATATGTGCCATCCTAATCTCCTTTAACCAGTCTAGATCTTAGTCAACCTCATGGAGCACCTGTTCCAATATCTTTTCTATGCTCCAGGCCTAACTTCCAGTTCTGTATGATCCAGAGATCCTTTTCAGCCATGTTAAGCTCTTTCTTTACTATCCTACCAAGAAACCTGGGGATTGCCTCAATCTTAGGATACATGATCTTGTATACTTCTGGGAAGTCAAGGTAGGTTTTTTCTCATGTCCTCGAGATAATTTTGCACGTCCAAAATTTTATTTGCAGCCCTGACAACACGACTGATGCCCATATTACCATTGTAGAGGACTTGTTGGAACTAGTCCTCTGTGGCCTTAGTCCAACTTTTCCTCTTCTCCAATTTTCTGATATGTTCTATTGAGAGTAGCAATGGAGGAGATGATGTTGTGGTGGGAAGCTCATCGATTGAGGACCACTTATGTATGTATGTCATCAGATCAGCCACCTGTTCCTTTAACTCATCTTTGGTGGTCTTGTCCTTGTTCATCTATTGCACTATGGTTGCAACGGACCCATGGAGGTGGTCGATCTTCTACTCTCTGGTGGCAGTCCCCAAGTCAATATTGGAAATTTTGTAACTAACCCCCTCCTCACCCACTACTGGGGTGGAAATTTGCATGGTCCTTGACCCTGAGGCATCCATGGTCAACTGGGATCTAACCTTTGGCTTCTTCTTTTTCTTGGTGCTAATTTGTGCATGAGCCAAGATAGCCTTCGATCTTGCTTTAGGGTTTGTTGGGGCTGGTATCTTCTTTTCTAGCTATTTTTCAAGCCACTCGATCATTTGAGCTTCTCCCTTGGGTGATTCATGAGCACCCTCCTCTTTGTGGGCTTGCTGCATCTGTGATGTTTTATTGCCCAAGGTCTCCTGTTCCAGCTTGTTCCCTTCTTCTTCATCCAAATCCTATATTACAACTATCACTTTTGAGGATTCAGTAGTTGCATGCCTCTTGGGACTAACTTCCTTCTCAGAAGCCTCTTCTTCTTCTTTTTATTCTTGTCCATGCTCTTCATCATGCTCTATCTCTTGATCCTCTCTTTTTTCCGCTTCTTTATCAGACTTACCGTCTTCTTTCTCCTTTTGTTCATCATGAAGAGACATCTCCTCATTAGGCTTGGGGCCTTGATCATGTTCCCCTGTTGGAGACTTAGTGTCTTCCATCTCTGTATCAGTAACCTTTTCTTCAATGATGGGCTATCTTTCAGCCTCTTTCTCTTCAATTTAGTTGAGCTTCTTAGATAACTCCTCTTCAAGATCAGGATCAGAGGTCTCTTCAATAATATTTTCACTTGAATCCTCATCATCTGATTCAGAGGATTCATAGATGACCTTATCAATTACTTGGCGCTCAAATATAGGATTCTCATGATAATCGTCTGCCTCCTCTTCCAACGTCCTGGATGCCTCCCTCTATTGTCTATCCAACTCCTCAAAAATTTGCATGGTGGCCTTCATTGAAGGTGGCTTAGTAGGAGGAGGAGGGACTGGGAGACCAGTTATTTCTTGGGAAATTGCAACCTACATTGTTGGGTTCGTGAACATCCCAGAGAGCTATGATGGCATGTTCTACATATATTTGGTAAATGACTCTAGGAGTGTAAGAGTAGGAATTGTGGTTGTTGTAGTGGAAGTTGGAAGGGAGAACTATGGATAAATGGATGATGATGAAAGCGGGAAGGTAGTGGACAAAGAGGAATCCATAGCTATAAATTGTACCATGAGAGAGGTAGAGGTGAAGTGGACGAAAATGTCCATTGTGGGCGGAGAAGTAGCAACTGCTACTTGTAGGATAATAAGGGTAGTAACAACAATAGTTGTGGTTGCAGCAAAAAATGGAATAGGTGGGGACTTTGGTTGCTCTTCGTCTTCATGAAGAGGGCCATCCTGTATAGGGGGCATTGTGGAAAAACTGCCTGATCTCTTTGGCTTCTTTGATGCTCCAGCCTCTATGGTCTTTGTTGGAGACCACTTTGACTTGGGCTGATCTTTAGTTGTCTCCTTTCTTTTCTTCAATCTTGTGATGGGGGAGATGTCAAGGTTTCTCCCATTGAGGTGTCATCTACACCCTCGGCTTTGCCCTTATGTGGATGCTTAGGCTCTACAAATGTAAGCTCTATTACTTGTTGCTTGAATTGGGAAACTTTCCTGTCAACCCATTGCTTTATCCATGCCTCAACAGGCTTGGTGATAATATCGAGGTCATTGACCTCTTCTTCGTTCCAATCTAAGGTTGGTAATGGCAAGTTAGCAACAAAATTATATCTTGGATCTATCACAGTGCTTTCTTCCTCCACCACCTACTCCGGCACCAAAAATAACTTGACCATTTTGATGAAGTAGGTCGTCATTCACATATATTTCTGCATACAAACCTCCTTGTCATCTTTACAATTCACCCAGAAGTCCTCAACATTGTGTAATTGGGCATATTCTACTCCCACCATCTTCCTTAGCTTACCATAAGGATCCATCTGCAAGTGAGCATTGTAAAACATCATATTGTATTCATTAAGCTCCTTGTTAGAGTTCTTTGCACATTGAGAAGTGTGGAGCTCGTACTGTCCTTGCCCAAAGATAAGAGGATAGGGAAATCTTGCCCAATGCTTCTCACTTAGGAGGGTGTGTGATCATTGTAGCTGCTAGGAGACCTCAAGTAGTATCATCCGATCATTTGGATACCAGGGCATCTTATATGGTTTATCTGAAAACCCCTTGGTTCAGATATAAGTAAACTTAGGAAACTGAATGAACAAGAATTTGAACTGACTGGCGAAGGCACTAGCGCTGTGTGAAATCCTTCTTTCAGGATCACCCCCAAGCAATCTGATAACATGGCCTATGAAATCATCATTAACTCTATAATACTCCATCTTGAAATTCCTATATTGAAGCTGAGGGTACTTTTCATATACTTTTAGCTCCATTCATGGATCTAGATTCGATGTAACAAATAGGCCTCTGTACTGGGCACGGTCGATGATCAAATACACAAGATAAGATGTCATATAAAAATTTGAGGTCTTCTTTACTGCCATGAACTATTCATGTAGGAACTCACTGATCATTCCTTCCTAGTAAAAGTAAGTATTCCCTTAGATGATTTCCTTAATGAAGTAAAAAATACATTCTTGAAAGTAAGCAGAGGTCAGAAGGCCCATGACCCTACTTAGAAGAGTTACCAAGTCATGGAAATCTTCAAAGAAAATTCTTTGGAACAATTCCTGGGGAACTTTGTTGGAACTGCCCCTCTTATCCTTCAGCCAGTGTTGGTTAATTGATTTCTTGCACTTAAGGGGATCTTCATCCCACATCTACTTTCCATATTCTATGGTAGCCTATTCCACTGTGGGGATGTGGAAGGTGTGCCCAATGGATTTGGTAGACAAGTCGGCCAATATGTTTCCATCCCTATCCACTATGCTTCTAGTTTTTGCTTGGTAGGTCTCTTTGTAGGCCATTACAAGTTCAGGGGTGCTAAGGGCTAGCAAGAATCTTGCGGCCCTAGCCAAACCACTTGCTTTGATTTTTCGAGTGTTCTTTGTCTTAAGATTTATCCTCACCCTTTTTTTAAACTCATCAAGGTCTATATGTCCCATGTTTGTATCTAAAATGTCCTTCCATTTAGTGAGGACTTTGGAGTCAAGGAGCTCCCCCTGGAACTTATACTTCATTTGATCCTTGTCTTCTTTGCCCCGAGGAGTCTTTGTGATCTTGTTCCTTTTGTCCTTTTTTGCAGCCACCCCCGAGGTTCCAATAGCTGGTTCCATATATCCTGCAACCAAGGGAGGCAGTAAATGATACAATCATTAAATGCAAGGAACACTAGCTAACACCCTGCAAAATAGTGTTAGGTGAGATAATTCAAGCATAGAAATCCTTTTAAATATTACCTTTGCCTTTTGTTTGAGGGAAATTGTGTAATGTAGGCCCAGGGGTGCAGACTTCCCTGGGCTAGCAGTTGTTTCAATGTTTGTTGTTGAAACAACATTGGCAAGATGACCCTCTTTGGACAGAGTTCCGCATTGTGGAATCCGCAAGGGTGCAAAGGGTTGGGGCATGTGGGCCGGGAGATGTAGGACAAAGCAAAGAGTCAGCCTTTTGAAATGGTGAAGAGGGCAAGTCAACCCACACATGGAATGCCACTGAGTTGGGTCCGCAGAGAGTCATGACCAATTATCCTTGTTTTCATTTGATTTTTTAGTCCGATGATGAACAAAGGTGTGGGATCCACAGAGTGGGAGGATGCAGGCTAGAGGCCATTCAAAACAAAAAATGAGTGACGAAGTCCCGCACGTGGCAGTCCGAGAGACTTCACCTGCAAACACAAGATTTTGTTGTTTTTTGACCTTTTACCCTACGATGACATTTTGGGTGGCGGGGTCTAATAGTTAGGAAGATGACATCAAATGGCCATTCAGAATGATAGGAGGAAACAACATGGAGTGGATGGAAGTCCGCATTGGTGGGCCCGTAGAGGGTGGAAAATGATTCCCTTGTTGAGTTGTTTTTGTAGTCTTTCGAATGAAGAAGGGGCGTGTTACATTTGCAAGTTGAAAAGGTGGGTTGAAACGGTCATTTGCAACAGCGACTCTGAAAGGGCCAAGAACGAACAGACACCCACATAGTCGGGTCTGAGAGAGATGGTAGATGGTTGGTACAACTTTAGGTTTTTTTCGTTGTCTATTGATTGGTTGTGTTCTGATAAGTGAAACTTCGTGAGGAAATAGCCGTTCAAAATGGTGGCTCCAAAAGGCGAAAGGAATGTAGAAGCCTGCACTAACGGGTCTACAAGGTGCGATGGATGGTGGGTTCGATGTGATGGGAATTCAAGGAATCGATAGCTAGGCTAGTAGGGCACCTTGTGGAGGTGGAACCGATGAGGTTAGTGGTTGTCTTTGAAATAGTTTGCATTTTGAGAACAGGGTGGCTGAGAAGGGAACCAGGCCCATCAGGTACGAAAGTCGAGCGGAGGTAGAGCTGCCAAGTTTTGAGGGTCATAAAATCACCATCGTCAAGGTTTTAGGGTATTCTAACTCATTGATTTCACAGGGAGGATTGCCCTTCACTTAGATTCAATGTTTTAACTAAGACAATTATTAAACCTTATGTTCATTTGGTGAGAAGAAAAGGAGGTGTGAAAAACAAAAAACTTATCCGATGATCCCACAATGAAAACTGACGAACTCCACATGGAATGTATGTTAGGTGGAAAACTTGAGTTGTGGGTGCGATGAAAGCTATGGACAACGTTCTAACTCCTCTCTATAAATGAACTTGGTTGAAAATCATAGGTCAAGCTAGGCTTATATAGGGTTTTCAACATTTAATGCCCATAATTAATATTCATATAGTGGTTGGTAGGTTGGTTGATTGGCCATTTCAAGATGGTGCTGGGTTCGATGAAGTCTGACATGTAGGTGGATGTTGCATGATTGCCACTTAGAATGATGATGACCAAAAGGGCAGACAGGGGTGTGGGTCCCGCAAGATAGGAAGACGCAAGGCGTTCACCATTCAAAATGGTGAAGGCACAAGGGAATTTTGCACAAGGTGGCCCGCCAGGGTGGACCCAGACTATCCCAAGGACATTGTTGCAAACAAGGACTTAGACAATTTTGGGGGAGGAGAAAACGTGATTGAATTTGAGGTGATTTTCAAGAGCTCCTTAATCACTTGGAATTCAAAATAGGGGCATGCAAAACGAGGCAAAGAAAAAAGTGACCCGACACAGGTGAAAAAGGGAGGGTCCCCATTCTGAATGGGGCATGTGTGCTATAGGCACAACAAATGGTGACTTTGTTGGGAGAATACTCTTGGTGTTCTAATGATAAACATTCATTTGGGATGTAGAATCTTTGGTTCTACAGACCAGAGGCCAGTTTCCAAGGATGAACTAAGAAGCAGGTTAAGGATGGGAACCTAGGTTGAATTATATTACAAAGTGATCATGGAAGGGTGTGGGGTGAGCTCATTTCCTTACCTTAGAGGTTGTGCAAGAGACCATTGATCGGACCAACACAAGCTACATAAACTATCCAACCCCAAAATAAACTTGGACATTGCTTCATTGCCAATTAGGCATCCATAGCCTCGATGGAGTTTTCATTGTGATCCCATGAACATATATCTACTACTAGCCAGGTGTCCATATCCCCAATAGAGATATTCGTACACCCATACGGTTGCATAATTTTGAGTTTTCTTTTCCTTTTCTTTTGATGTTTCTTTCGCAATTCTTTCTTTTATTTTGGCTCAATCGTGTAACCATCGAAGCTCACCATGGGTTTGGAAATCACAGTGGTCACTTGAGTAGACTTAAGATTTTAACTTGTCTAGTCCTCCTAGTAATCACTGCATAATTCTTTAGAAACACTTAAAGTGTGCTTTGTGTATGATTCATGATAAACGTAAAAAGATTCAAACAAGGATGCAATCCTAAGTTAGTTCACAGTTCAAAGGAGGAAATCAAATTCTAGAAGTGTTCGAAAATCAATAGTCAGGAATGAAAGCTTATCAAGAGAATGAACAAGGGTGGGCAGAAAAATGGACCATTCATCGAACCAAGCATGGCCACCATGATAGAAATGAAAAGACACCCTCATCAGAAGTAAAACAGTTGGGGGACAAGAAAAACAAGACAAAAGTAAAACAACAAAGCAAGGAAACCTATCCTAATCTATGTACAAATATTTACATGAATAGCTCTAGAAGAGCTTAGGCTTGGAAGTAGTGCTTTAGGTGCTTCCCGTTGATGGAAAATGGGACATCTTCACCAGTTAGAGTCTTTAGGTGGAAAGCATTGTCTCCAAGAATTTCAGAAACTTGAAAGGGGCCAAGCCAAAGCTTGTCAAATTTGTGATGTCCCCCTTTCTTTTCATGGACCTTGTCCTAGTATATGACTAGATCAACAATTCTAAAGTCCTTTACATTGGCTTGGAGGTCGAACCATCTTTTGACGACAGCCTGATGTTTGGCAAAATTTTCTATTGCACGATTGCGCACTTCTTCTAAATGTAATAGCTTAGCCAGGCAAGCTTATCTACGATCCCCTTCTTCGTAAAAGTCGTTGATGAATAGAAGGGTGGAGATTTTGAGGTGTATTGGAAATATATGCTCTAGACCATAAAATTGATGGTACGGGTAATTACCCAGGGCAGCCTTGTGGCATGTGTGATCTACCCAAAGGAAAAAATGGAGCTGGGTATTCTAGTCCTTGGGCTTCCTATCAAGCAACTTTTTAATCACAATGATCAAGTTTTTTTGGTGGATTCATCAAGACCATTGCCCTGAGGATAGTAATTGGATGAGAACTTGAGGGTGATGCCATAATCAAAGGCCCAACTAGCGAATCTAAGCGAGGAGAAGGAAGGGCCATTATCACATACCAATGCATACGGGAAACCAAAATGATTTAAAATAAAAATTTCAAGGAAATCAGTGACTAACTTTGTGGTTCATTGCCTACATGCAATAAATTCTATCCATCTAGTACAATAATTAGAGGGGGTTAGAATGTACCTATGACTTGCAAAATATGACGGGCTTACCAAACTAATGAAGTCAAGACCCCATTGCATGAACGACCTTACCTCCAAGACTGGTTGTAGTGGGACAACATCATTCCTCTCTTTGTTTGCCATAGTCTGAAAAAGGTGAGACATGTGGACATGGTTATGAGAATCCTTGAAGACTATCAGCCAATAATATCCTACTCTCAAGATTTGATGTGCAGTGGAAAGACCGAAACCATGACCCATACCAAATTTGTCATGAAATTCCCTCAAAACCCAATCTGCTTCTTCTTTGCCAAGGCATCTCAGATAGATTCCTTCATGGTTCCTCTTATACAATTTGGATCCCTAAAACATGTAGCTGCTGCTCTTTAGTCTAAGGGAACATTTCTAGACTCCCTACAAGTGTGATGGACATATGTGATTTAGTAGATATTAAACTATGTCATCGTACCAATCTCTTGGAGAGACGTCCTCCAACTGGTATTGCTGAACTATAAGTTCAGGTCCAGCTTCAACTATTGTTTAGGTGAGTTTTTATCCTCTAACCAATTCCATTTTCTGGATTTCCATATTGTATTCTTGCAATAGGGTCACCCATTTGTCTCTTTACTCTCCCAACTCATTTTGCATGAGCAATGTCTTTACTGTTGGGTTGGGAACGATGGTAAATACTTTATTTCTTAAGATGTAATGCCTGAATTTCTTGAATCCACAGATGAGATCATATGCTTTCTTTTCCAGATTATGATATCATAACTCAACATCCTTTAAGGGGGCACTCATGAAGGCAATTGGGTGCTCATTTCCATCACCATCTTTCTGAGTCAATATATTGGCACATGAGTGGTTTGAAGCAAATGAGTAAATATAGAACAAATTCAGATAATCAGGGCTAACAAACACAAGCGCATCAACAATTTCCTTCTTGATTTCTTCAAAGGCTTTCTTTTCTTCTAGAATCCACTTTTTCTTGGTGTCTTTCTTTAACATGGTGTTGAGCGGCTTGACAATTTCAGCAAAGCCTATGATAAATTTTCTGACAAATTTTATCTTTCCGAAGAAATATTTCAACTCTTTCTTGTTGCTCGATAGTTGGATCTTCATTATGGCTTGGATACACTCAAGGTCGATGGAGATTCCTTTCTCCGAGAGGACATGTCTGAGAAACTTTCCTTCAGTGACCCCAAAGATGCACTTCTTCAGATTTAGGGAAACCCCGAATTCTTGGCACCTTTGAAAAACTTTGCATAGATCAATGACATGGTCGCTTCATTGCTTTGAGAATATAGTCAAATCATCCATGTATATGATTACAAAATTTCCAATTAGATCTTTGAAGGAAATTTCCCTTGCATATTGAAAGGTAGCATCGGTGTTGATGAGCCCAAATGACATTCGTCTATAGGCAAAGGTGCCCCACTTGGTGGTGAATGTCATTTTGTGTCAGTCTTCATACTGCACCATAACTTGGTTGTATTTGGAGTACCCATCTAAGAAGGAAATCATCCCAGAACCATTAAATATCTATAGTACCTCATCCAATGAAAGCATAGGATAGTTGTCCTTTTTTGAAGCTCTGTTTAGATTGCAAAAATCAATGCACAACTTGATTTCACCATTCTTTTTTCTGAGCAAAACTAGATTAGCCACCCACATGGAGTGTCTAACCAAAAATATAATCTTGGAAAATAGCACCTTTTTCACTTCCTTATATATGATTGGTTCTAGCAAAGCATTAACAAGGCATTGTCATAGTCGAAATGGCCTCACATCCGGTCTGAGAGGGATGGTGTGCATGATGACTGATGTGTCATATATTTTCAGATCTTCGTAGGTCCAAGAAATGACATCATGGTACTTCCATAAAGAATCCTCTATGCCTCTCCTTTCTTTAGGTGTGCACACCTTGCTAATAAACACATTCTTTGCATCCTTAGTTGTTCCAAGGTTATAGGCATCACACTGGTCACTGATGGATTCCTTACTTACTTGGTGATCCTAATCTCTGATCTGGTCCAAATAAAATATTTGTTCCAATTGGACCATTCCTCTTGGAATAGTGTTGGTCTTGAGGTTGATTACACCCTCTATATCTAGTTTAGCCTCCTCAAGCTCAAGATCATCAATTATCTGGGTAGAAAACACATCAGAGCTGGTAATGAAATCCAAGATGTGTTTATCATCATTAAATACTTGAAAATTTTCCACATTGTCCAGCATGGATGGAATGGACATGAGATCAATGGTAAACCTTTTGCGGCTAGACAATGACAGGGACTACAAGGTGCTAGCTACTTATGCTAGGGCATTGGAGGTGTAGTTTTGGGAGCATGGGATCAACTAGTTGTTAAACGTATCTAGACCTTCTAACAAATCCCATACTCGATGCCTATAATTGGTTAGTCTCCGATCGTAGCAGGAATAAATATTTCTTACTTGTTTTATGACTAACTCTGAGTCCCCAAAGACTTGTAACATTTTGACCCCTTTTCTTAATGCCATAAGGAAGCCAAGAACTAATGCCTCATATTTTTCCACGTTATTCATGCAATAAAATTAGAATCTATGAGAAGCAAAATACAATTTACCTGTGGGGCTAATCAGCTCAAAGCCGGCTCTGACTCCCTACTTGGACTTGGACCTGTCAAATCGCAGTGTCCAAAACTTGGGGGAGTCCTTGAACTTGGAATCAATAGATTTGATCTTTTCTTCTAATGGCGACCTTATTTCAGCAACATTAGGAGGTGGTCTATATTCTGCACAAATTTGGTCTAGCAGTATTGACTGAATCTCTTCTTTTGGAGCAACCTGTCCCTTGATGTGCTCAATTTTTGTTTGACATAGACAACACTCAAATTTCTAAATTGGGAGCATTGTGTACCTTGCACCAACTAGGCAACAAGAGTTCCTAAAAATTCATTCTGGCTCTAAAACTGAGCTGATCTTGTACACACTTTTCCATGAAGTTTTGGAAGCCATCTAGCAATCTAAGGCCACCACCCTCACAGGAATCCTCATAATATGATTCGATCAAAATTTTTATGCTCTGAGGAATGTGGGCTAGGCTGGTAGTGGACTACATGATACAAGAAGGACCTCCTCAATTATTTCTTCTTCTTAGCGATCCTGCTCATCTGAATATGCCACGAGGCAGTAATTTCCTAATTCCGTTTCAGAAAACAACACTTCATTCATGTTGTTATACTCTGTGATCATAAAATTCATATGTGGCTCCTTATTTATACAGATTTGTTTTGGCATTCCCTTCCACGGTAGCCACAAGTGGGAATATTTTGTTGCGGGGTATCCGTTGATGGTGTTTTCTGCACAACAACAACTCAAAAAGAATATAATATCCTATCTCTCTTGAAAGGTAGATATCTATCAGGAAAGAGATAACCCCAAGGTCTCTAATGTCAGGTCTTGAACATGCAATAAAAAAACTCAGTAAAAAATGTGAAAATGTTGGTAATCACAAGAGGGCTTACAAAACAAATACTGGATCTTTGAAATTATCAAATTTTGCAATGTGTTGATACTTAAATTCCTAAATTTAACCTATACTCAAAGAAATAGAAAAAGATAAGGGTTTACATAAATCCTAAGGTTGAAGCTAATCTAACAATACATACGATAGGATACTTGAAATGGACCAATCCCTCAAAACTAATTTCTGCTTAACCTAGATTTCTCCTGCAATCTTACAGAAACAGTGCAATCTTCTAAGGAATTAAAGATTTTCAGACCATGAACATTCATTCAAATCAACCCTACTTTGCATTTTTAAAGAATAAACATTCAAAATTGAACTAAGTGCATGAATATAAGGTCCAAGCTAACTTTACACAACAACCCATAATTAATATGTTGCCAAAAGTATGGACCAAGGATCACTGCAAACACTTCAAGCATCTAACCATAAATATTATTGAATCATCTAACCCTAAATCTAACATTCATTGAATATTTTCCAAATAAATTTAGAAAGATAGAATAAAAAGAACCATACAAGATAAATCAATCCAAGAGAGGACACTAAAGCACAATGTCTTCAATTGTATTGAGTCGATCCAATAATAGCAACAATTCTAGCATTTGGTGTTACAACATTTGCTTATGAAAAACTAACTCCTAATTCTAGCTTTTACTTTATCACTTTGCTTGCCTTCAAAGTATAATCCTCTAACTAACTCTTACAAATGAGGAAAAATTCCATAGTTATAGAGATCTCATGATATGTCCGCCCATTTAAGGTTACAAGGAAGGTCGGCCACAAAACACGTCGGCCTAGGAAAAAAGCTCCTAAAATAAAATATAATATTGTATTAAATGCCAAAGGCTCTTTTCCAAGTCGGCCTGGAATCTCCAACACAACTTGATCCAATGCATGCAAAGAATAAAGGAAGGATAATGGGAAGCACAAACTTCGAAGAAATTACTCATTAGTTGACCCTTTGTCTTTACCTTGACCCATTTTATCCTGCACCATAAGGAAAATCCCCTCTAGGTTGGCCAAAGGTGGAGTAATTAACACTTTGAATCTTCTATCAAGGGATTTAATCTCTTCCCTTGATTCCTTGACAACCCTATCCCATTCCACCTTGAGATCTTGATATTTCTCCATGACAACATTTTAGGTGGATGCATCATCTAAATGGTGGACTATGATTGGACCATCATCCATTGGGGCATAAACCTCACACCACCATTTCTTCAATTGTTCAAAGCTAAAATGCTTTGGTGCAAACTTCCTTCTCCCAGTCATGATCTCAAAGAATGAAATAAATTTGTTGCAAATATCCTTGAATGTATTTCCTACTTGTTGTCGCTGCTTGTGAATCTTCTTCAGAACCTTTTGATTGATCTGCAATAACTCATACCATTCCTAGGGTTCTAAAACCTTTGAAGAAGGTAGGATTCCATCAATTAGTAATTTATCCTTTGTATAATCCATGATGATCTTTAGTTTTTGTAGGAGGAGGTCTGTATCAGTCTTATCCTACCCTAGCACATCTTACAACCACTCAAAGGATCTATGTGCATCACCACAAGTGGAAATAATATCCTTGATCATTCTATCTCCTCGGTGTCCTACTCCTTGCAACCATTCATGGGTAGCTTGTGTGGATGACTTCATCTTCTTGAGCTCAGTAAATGCCTCCTTAGGCAAAAGACATTTTGGGGTCACCCTTTAACTTCCCACCTATTGTAGGGGCTTCATCAAGTTTTGCACATATTTGTATACATCACCCAATTTCTTCTGCAACCTCTCCTTCTTTGTCATTTCCTTGTCCAACCTTCTTAGAATAGCTTGGGAAGACTCTTGGAACTCTTCCTTCTCCTGATCTTTACTTATAGGTCCCAAGTTTAGGGCTTGAATAGTGTAGTGTGGATTATTTTGTTATTTGATTCATCCCTGGTGATCTTGCAAACCACCCTAGCCTTCTTCTTTGATTTCCCTTTGCCTATGTTTGCAAACAATTCATCCCAATTTGGAGGTGTTTCATCTATAACCATTTGCTTACTCTTCAATCTTTCACTGAGCCAATTTGGGGTAGAAGCATCTGGCTATTGCTCATTCTATTTTTCCTTTTCAGTTTGACCCACATTGGGCTTTGTTGTGCAGTTTTTGCACATGCCCCACTGAAAGTAGGGACCCTCGTTTTCACTTTTGGTGTCTTGGCCTTTCTATTTTTGGAGTTTTGCTTGGTTGGGCAGGTGTTTTGATGCCCATCTCACCTGTTGGAATAGTCCATTTATCATTTATACTGAGAACTTAAGTTTTGGGCTCATTCTGGGTTTTTCACTGTTTTCGAGAAAATCCACCACAAGCGGACTTCCCCGGTTTCCTGTCAGAGCGTGGTAACAACTGATTTTTGTTGGAGTCTAGGGATTTTGGTCATTCACGGAAATCCAACATGTGAGGATTTTTCCGAAGTCTATTGCTCTATCGGATTTCCGGATTTGGTCTAGGCTGTCTTGTCGATTGCATTAATGGGTGATTGCACGACTTCTTAGGTGGTGCTATATTGGTTTATGGGAAATGATTTTCCATTTGAGTTATATTGTTTTCTTTCCATTTGAGTCTAGAGTGCTTGAACCTGAGGTGTGTTCATGGATTGTGCATTTGGGAGTGAATTCAAGTGTTGCATTTGGATTTCCTAGACACCATCTGCATTCTACTCGTGCTTTGGAGTTTCTTGCTGGTTTATTGATTTTGATTCCTCTATTCTCATGGTATGTGAATTATCTCTCTCTCTTTTGATGGATTGCTTTGCTGAATGCATTTTCATGTTATTCATTGCTACGCCCTTGTTTATTGAGTGTGTGCTTCTTGGGTGTTTTGGGGGTTCATGTGTTGCCAGTTTGGCATTTTGTGTTTCTAAGTTGGGGAATTTAACATTATGTTTGGGTGCCATTCCTGGGTGTTTGTTTGAGCTTTCCTTTCTCAGGTAGCTTGCTGTATTTGCCATGAATTTTCTATCTTTGCGAGCAAGCAATTTGTGCCCAAGTTGTTCTGTGCATTCATGGCAGAAGATTTAGGGTTCTCGACCTAGGGCATAGCCAATCCTTGTCAATTTATTGAGAGGCGAGTTTTGAATTCAAGGTTCATCCATTGGAGGTCTAGGTCAAGTTGTTGTCGACCTCCAGGTCCTTAAATTTGTGATCATTCGATCTATTTGGGTGAGGATGAGAGAAACGTAGGTGTTCGGGTTTTCAGTGTCTTCACGAAATTCCCCAAGTTTTCCCGTTTCCTCTTTGTTCTTTGCAATGCACTTTAATCCAGGTTTCTACCTATCCAACGGATTTCCACTGCCTTTGAATTTCTCTGGGGTCCATTGCTTGGTCATTTTTCCTGAATTCGGGCGTTAGTGGTAAAATTGTATTGATTTCGCTAAAGTTCGCACCCTCAGGATTTTCCTGAATGTTCTTTACTTCATTTTCTCAGATTGTTGAAACTGTTGTCATTCTTGGAGATTTCTGTCCAAGGCGGATTTTTCTAAGGTTTTGTGGGAATGAAGAATTTGATGGTTATATGAATATTTTCTCGGTGATTATGCATTTTAAATGATCAAGTTAACTTATGCTAAGTTGTATCAAATCATCTCTAGGTTAAATTGATTCATTAAAATGATTATATGGATGTTTGTATGGCTGTTTCACTGGATTCCGCCTAGTCCAGATTTCCCCAGAATTCCTCTCCAGTTGGGATTTTGTGAGGGAGGCTAAATCCCAAACTTTGAGATGGATGATTTGATATGGATTTTAGACACTTTATTTATCTTGGATCTTATTTTTTTGTATTTACTTGTTTGCAGGTAGGATCAAGTCAAGATGTTGCTGGGCAAGGCAAGGGAAAGGCAATGGATCCAAGTGCTGAAGGCTCTGCTATCTTTGAGGCAAAAAGAGTGAAGATGGATATAAAGAGTAGGATTCCTAAGAGAAGGCTAACTTCCATTAAAAAATGGATTACTAATACCAATGTGGGAATGTGGGACTATGAAGAGTTTAAGGCAGGAATGGCAGCACAGGGTCTCCCTTTATTGGCCAAAAGGAAATTGGAGTTTGAGTTAGCACATGTGGCTAGATTTTCCTCTATGGTGCAGTGTTATGAGTTGCTGCTTGAGTGTGCTAGGAACTATGATAGGGGTGCACAAAGAATAATTGGTCCTCAAGGAAGGATTGTGGAAAATTTTGACCCTGTGTCCATTGCTCGGACCTTTGACATGCCTGATCAGTCCCATGTGGTGGCTTTTGATATGGATTCAACCAAGAAGTATTATGAAGAGAATGTTGTCAAATCTCAATAGGTTATAAAATCTTGGTTGGAGAAGCCCAAGTCTCATTTCTCTAAGCTTCCCAAGTAGCTAGTCAGGCTCAAATTTAGAAGAGAGTACTATGATGCTATCACACTCCTCAGCAAGTTGGTAGGATTGAAGAATGCAGGGGTATTTGAGAGCTGGATGTTTAATGTTATTGCTCGAATGGAGCAAGGTATAGATTACCATTGGGCAAGTGCTATAAGTGCAGTGATACATGAGAAAATGTGCAATGTCTTGTAGACAAAGACCTTCACCATGACTTCCTATTTGGTGTATGCAATTGCAAGATTTCACCCATACAAGGGGATGAGCACCAAAGGTGTGTTTGGGCAGGATGCGATCTATGAAGTGCACCCACAATTACACTTGGGTGGAGGAAGATATAGGAGGGTGACTGATGCATTCACCATGTACATCACTAGGTTGCTGCAGAGTACTGAACATGTTAGAATTTTGGACAAGGTCAAAGAGTTGATCAAAAGGTTTGGAGCCTGGTTCATTCAGTTCCCTACCTTCTCTTACATAAGAATTGATGGCTGTCAAAGGGTTCCCTACAGACTACCAAGGTACCCAACAGACCATATTATATTACTGGAGGTCACAACAAAAATATGTGACTTTGATGTGATTGTTAAAGGGGAGAAACATAAGATAGGGTTTGGCAATGACTTCCCATAAAAGATAGGAGCGTCAACGATTCTTTTTTGATTTCCCCGAAAGCCTGTTTCACTTCAGGAGTCCACTCGACCTTAGCATCCTATTTTAGCATGGCATTGAGTGGTTTGACTATTTTCGCGAAGCCTACAATGAGCTTGCAGACAAAGTTGATCTTTCCAAAAAAAGATTTTAATTCCTTCTTGCTGCTTGGCAACTAGATTTTCATGATGGATTGGATACATTCAGGGTCAATAGAGATTCTCTGTTCTGACAAGACATGCCCAAGGAGCTTACCCTCGATGACCCCAAAGATGCACTTCTTTGGGTTAAGGGAAACCCTGAATGCATGACACCTTTCAAAGACCTTGCATAAGTCAGCGACATGATTACCCCACTGTTTAGAAAATACTGTTAAATCATCCATGTAGATAATTATGCATTTGCATATTAGGTCATTGAATGCAATATCCATGGAACGCTAGAAAGTGGTGCCAGTGTTGATTAGCCCAAACAACATTCTCCTTTATGTAAAGGTTCCCCACTTAGTGGTGAATGTTGTCTTGTGTCAATCTTCATACTGCACCATGACCTGGTTATATCCTGAATATTCATCTAGGAAGGACATCATCTGAGAGCCGTTTACTACTTGTAACACCTCATCCAATGAGGGTACAAGATAGTTGTCCTTCTTTGAGGCCCGGTTCATATTACGAAAGTCTACACATAGTTTGGTTTCTCCATTTTTATTTCTAACAGGAACCAAATTCGCTACCCATGTGGAGTATCTAACCAGAAAGATGATCCTGGCTAACAACAACTTTTATACCTCCTTATATATTATTGGCTCCAATAGAGCATTGATAGGGCGCTGTCGCTGCTGAAACAACTTTGCATCTGGTCTGAGAGGGATAGTGTGCGTGATGATCGACGTATCATATGTCTTGAGATTGCCATAGCTCCAGGTGATGACATCATGATACTTCCGTAAAGCCTCAATTATCCCTATTCTTTCTTCATGGGTGCATACTTTTCCTATGAACACATTCTTGGCATTTCTAGCCGTACCTAGATTGTAAGTGTCACATTGACCGCTGATGGTATCCTTTTTAGCTTGCTAATCTTGGTCTCTGATCTGATCAAGGTCAAAGATTCACTCCAATTGGACCATTCCCCTAGGGATGGTGTTGATTTTCAGGTTGATGATCCCTTCTATATCCAGATTTTCCTCTTGGGGTTCGACCTTATCGATTATCTGCATAGCGAACACATCCAAACTGGTGATGAAATCCAGAATATGCTTTTCATCATTGAATACCTAGAAATTAGCCACATTATCTGAAACTGATGGGATTGAGGTGAGTTCCATTGTGAATCTTCTGAGGCTTGATAGGGACAACGACTGCAATGTGCTTTCCGCCTATGCCAGGGCATTGCGGTATGATTCTGAGCATGCGGTGTAAGTGTGAATATGTGAATAAGATCAAAAGACACTTCTTAATAAGACATTATATCAAAGACAACTCAATTTGAACTAAATCAAAGCAATAATCAATTGAAAGCATCATATTGCACTCTATATTCAAAGATTTATTAAATCTTGATTGCTCTCAGATTGTTAAGCACTATGATTGTTAAAATGACAATTCAAAGAATGAGATGATACAAATGCAATGATATGGAGCTAAAAGACAATACTAGATGATAAATGAATTAAACTAGCATGACATGGACATGAAATAGATAATTGCAGCTACAGGAGGCAGCCATTGATGTGAAAGCTTGATTGCTTGAGTGCTTGAATTCCTGCAGAGTAAGAGTGCAAAAGTTAGATTATCTAGATCCTTTTCTTGGTTCAATGAGGCTTTATTTATAGATTTCCTAGCTGTAGAAATCCATAGGGAAAGCTTTGAGAGGCTTGGATTCAATCTGGAGGATTGAATGGTGAGAGATGGAGGAGATTAAGAGAAAAATGGAGATTGTCTCTACCCATGAAAACACCAAGCAAGAGAAGACGAAGAATTGATGGAGGAGGATTGAGAGATCAAATTTTAAATTTGTCTCCAAAACTTCCTGTGAAGTTTCAAAGCATTAATTGTGACATATTTTAGACATGGGTTAGACATAGGAAATCTAATTCATTTTTGAGGAAATGTAGATTAGAATATTCCTTATGCTCTAATTCAAATATTTTTGATTTATTTAAATTAGGAAAAGGGAGATAAATAATTTAATAAAATGAACTATAGGATAGTTGTTTAATAAATTAAACAGAAGAATATGGCAATTAATAAATAAAATGTTTTGTCTTTATTTAATTAATTTAGAATTGATGTGATAGAATAAAATAGGGATGTGATAATTAAATCGAACAAAGTATTTAATTTTGTTTATTTAATTAAGATGAATTTGAATGTGAACTATATAAATAAATATTTCTATTTATTCAAAAGTAGAAGAAATTAGGATAATTAATCAAATAATTTGTATTTAATTAATTGGAATTCTCCAGACCATTTTTAGGTGTATACATTTTGCCCCTCTTCGAAGTGATGTGTTTAGGCGTTGCTTCGAAGAAAATTTTGCTGCTATTGCCAGGATTGATGATAAAGAAAAATAATTCCATGTGCCCCAGACATGCCCCAAACATTGATTTTCAGATGATTGATGACAATATGCCTCCTCATGAGATAAATTAATGATGTGATGATTTTTAGAATTTTTCAAAAATTTGATGATTTTCCGATGTTTTGATGATGTTTCGATAATAAAATAATTTATCTCCCAACAAAATGATGAAGAAATAGAGCCCTCAGATGAGTTTTAATTAATTTCATGGATAAAATTAATCAAAATGTAATAAAATCCACCAAAAATACCTTTCAAAAATTATAAATAGTGCTAAAAGGTCATTTTCAAAGTCATATGTGCTTTTTGAGTTCAAAAATTCTTAGTGATAAAGACTTTTCTGCTAGCTGGAGCAAGATGCCTATCCCCTACCACACTCACCGATTCAAGCACGTTCGACGTCACCGACAACCGCCTACGTATGGACCTTCGGTATGTACCCCTCGACCTCCTCGTAATTCATGCATTTCTATTTTTTATGCTTTTAGCATCTAGGTGTGTCTAGGTCTATTTTAGCGCTTTCAAGCTGCGATGTAGCACTTACATTCCAATGTAGCGCTTCCAGTAGGTAGTCTAGCGCTTTAAGTTTTAGCGCTTGCATTTAAAACTCTAGCGCTTCCAGTCGGTAAAGTAGCGCTTTCAGTGATTTAGCACTTAGGAGTCAAAAATTAGTGCTTTGAAGCCAAATTTTAGCACTTTGAGACTTTCAACGCTTTGAGTTGGTGGATTAGCGCTTTCAATGTCTGTTCTAGCACTTCTGGTAAAGCAGCGCTTTGACGGACTGTTGTAGCACTTTGATGCGAAAAAGTAGCGCTTTGAGACTTTTAGTGCTTCAGAAGCCTATTTTAGCACTTCGGAGTGCTGAAATAGTGCTTTCAAGGTTTTAGCGCTTTGGGTCTCTGATTTAGCACTTTTAGTTGATAAAGTAGCATTTTTGGGTTTTAGCGCTTTGGAAGCCTATTTTAGCGCTTCCATGTCAGAATTGAAGATTTTGACTTAGTGAACCTTGATTTCGTCAATTCTGATCATGTCCATTCTTTTGATTGGTATGATTGACAATCCAAATTCTTGATGTTGGATTTGGATGATGTAAATAAAACTAACTCTCATGATAGGCGAGAATAAATCTTATTCTTGATGATCCTCATGACAGGCGAGGAAACGATTCAATATCTGATAAATCTCATGATAGGCAAGATCTAGATAATGTTTTGATGAACCTCATGATAGGCGAGGAAATGATTCAATATCTGATAAATCTCATGATAGGCGAGATCTAGCTAATGTTTTAGTGAACCTCATGATAGGTGAGGTTGGATGTTCGCCTATGAATTTTGATCAAAAATTCATACCAAAGCTTTTGAAATAGACTTGATAATAGAATGACTTTTGATTTCTTGACATAATTCACTGATTGTAGATTTTTCGTTATGATGATAGGAGGATCTAGGTACTCTCCAGATGCGAGAGAGGTTTCCACAGATGACAGACTTGATACCTCATCTGACACTAGATGAGCTTCAGGTAATAGGCCATTATGGCCTTACGAGCTTGCTTGATATGCCCCAAATTAAGATTAATCAGGGTTTGTTGACTGCATTGGCTGAGAGGTGGCATAGTGACCACAACACCTTTCACCTACCTACCGGCGAGATGATAGTCACACCAGAGGATGTGTAGCATATTTTGCGCATTTTGTTCATGGGAGAGATTGTCACTTATGATTCTCATGGTACCAGCATAGAGATGCTCTCTGTAGAGTTTTTCAGGATCAGGACATAGAGGGTCTGAGCGTTCGATGGCAAAGGATCGTGGATTCTTGTGCGACACTACCAACAGTGTTAGCTGGATTCATCGGAGGTTTCTTTTGCCCTGATCGCAAGTCAAAGGGATTCCTCATTGGCTGGGGACAGAATATTG
Organism: Sequoiadendron giganteum; assembly: GCA_007115665.2. Lineage (NCBI taxonomy): Eukaryota > Viridiplantae > Streptophyta > Pinopsida > Cupressales > Cupressaceae > Sequoiadendron > Sequoiadendron giganteum. The sequence continues at coordinate 552,046,139 of CM021109.1, forward strand.
AGAGCATGATGGTACATGGTACCAGATATGCATGGGGGATGTGTATGCTAACACATCTTTATCATGATCTACACTCAGTTGTGTACCTAGGTGCACATAGTCTATCAACAGGGATGACCTTGCTACAGGTGTGGGCTTGGGAGCATTTCACTATTTGTCAGCCATTTCCAGTTGCAAATAGACCAGTCGACAGACCATATGTTTTTAGATACAGAGGTCGGTTCACATAGGCCCGGATGGGCAAGTTAGAGCATTGGAGACGGGTGTTTGATGACACTGAGACAGTTATCTGACATCCATACCTTGACTGCGAGGAGTGGGATGAGGATGGTGTAGTATTGGGATTTCTTTGTGATTCTATGTACCTCATTGGTCGGACTCCATTCGTACTAGAGAGATTCTTGCTTTGTCGGGTATACAGACAATATGGCATTGTTAAGTGTATGCCACAGGGAGTAGCCCATTATGCACGGTGACAGATGGATATTCCTGATTGGGGTCCCACACTATCTTATGACATTATTGTAGAGGGATAAATGACCTTAGAACCATCTCCTTGGGACATGCGAAGAGACATCTCAGAGGCAGTTATGACAAAGGATTATGCAGCATTCCTGGCTTTAGTCCCCCATCCTCGCATTACTATCCCCAATGAGCCGACACCTTTACCTGTAGAGGAGGATGTGGGAGAGGGTTCTGCAGATAGTAGGGGTGGAGATGATTCTTCATCCAACAGTGGCTCAGAGAGTAGTAGTGATGATAGTGATGCCGGCAGTGGAGGAGACAGAGTGGCAGGGCCAGGCATCAGCAGTGCCCCTTCTTCTAGTAGGTCTCGCAAGAGGTAGGCAGTGATAGTGCCAACAGTCGGGAAGCAGAGACAGATAGCTGGGCTCCAGGCATAGGTCTAGACTTTGCAGGGGCAGTTGGTACAGGCTCAGGGTATGCTTGTGCAAACTCAGACCTAGATGCAGGCACAGGCATAGGCTCATGCATAGGTACAGGGATAGTTAGCCACTATGTAGACACAGGTTGATACCCTGACAACAAAGTGAGATAGTGCTCGGAAAATTTCCGAGAGGGCTCAGGAGACAGCTGAGACTCTCCAAAGATTGGCTGATGGCACCTCCATAGGTGATTACATGAGAGAGGTTCTGCGGGTTGGCCGAGAGGCCAAGTTCTACAGAGGTCAATATCATGATGCAGTGCCTGCCGAGCGCCGAGTCAGTTATGCCCCATCGAGATCTGGGCAGACTCATACATGGACAATCAGTGAGGGGGTGACACAGCGTCCACACAGAGATTCCAGAGATCTGGATCCTTCTGGGGGTGGTGGTACAAGTCCTGTTGGGCTTGCTCACTCTGGCTGTAGCAAGTCATAGATGCCATTGTGATCCATTATCATGTATATTATGATTGTAGCTCATTGTATGATGATGTATTTTGTAGACCAGACTTCATTGTATACTTGACATTTTGTGATATATATATGAGATGCAGTTGATGTGATATGACGATGGCTTTATGATTTCTATGTGATGGATGCTTTTATTATATGATTTTGTGATGATTTAATTCTAAATGTGATGATGTATATGAATGATTATTTATTTTAATGCAATGATGCAATGATAAATGCATGTGTAGAATATATGATATATGGATATATGATGTGATGTGATAATATGTATGGATGGATGGATAAAGGCTTTTTATTTTATGGAATGATCTTATGATGGATGATCTTTGATGGGTGTAATGATGTGATTTTATTTATTAAATGTATGGATACATGATTGTATCAGTAACATAATAATAATGATGATGTAATGATGTTTTATGATGTAGATGATAAAAGATGTAATTAAAGTGATGATGTAAATGCATGATGTATTTGATAAATGTATATATATTATGATGAAAAAATGTGTATGGATGATGAAATGATGAAAATTTAATGATGAGATGATGATTTTTACATGTTTTTGATGATTTTTGGATTTTATGCCAAGTATACTCAGTCTTATTTGTAGATTAGATAATCATTGATTGTAATCCTTTATGCAACAAATACTCTGTAGATAATGAATGATGATGAATGCAATCTAATTTAATCATGCAACGATATGCAAAACATATGTCATTTTAATAGTCTTTTTGTGCTTGGTATCATCATAGAGCTTGTATTGGATGTTGAAAGTTAATACAAGCGTCGATGGTATGTGTTAGACCAATGACGACCTGAGTACTACTTTCATGATTTTTGATATTGGAATTGAACACAAGCATCGAGGTATAATTGAACCGAGATGACCTAAGCATTCATTGCGTAAACAGGCAGTGATTAATCATTTCAATGTGTGAATTTTGAATGTCATCGGTGATGCATTTGCATAGCACATCCCCCGACAATTTACACATTTATATGATTAACGTACAGACAACAGACAATAAAAATAGCATTCTTTTTCCTTGTTCTCTAGTTCAATACATCATTGAGTTACTCCAAAGAAATGATAATAAAAAAGTATAATTTATCCATTGTTTACTTAAAGTGTTCCATTCATTATTCAGATTTTAGATCACCCATCCTGATTTTGACATGTTTTTGGATTTTTGAGATTTTTTGACTAAAGACCTAACCTAGTAACCTATCTTAGGGGTCTCAGGGGCTGATTTAAGATTAGCCTTGCCTATGTTACACACGCAGAAACCACGTAGTTCGACTAACACAGACCTATGTTTTTGGATGTTGCTTTTTCAGACTTACCTTTTTGACATGTTTTTGGATTTTCGATACGATATGGATGGTTGATTCCTTTCTGATGGTGATTGATATTGCACTTTGATCTATGTTTTCGATTTTCTACCATACTGTTGTGTTGCCCTTTGGTGAAATCAATACGTTTGTATTGCCCCTAATGATATCCAGATGTTGCCCCCAAGCTATGGAGTGATATGTTGACCATGTGACATGATTTTGGTAATGGATGTAATGATGGTGAGACAAATGATATAATATGAATTGATACTGACTTTCAGATGAATGATCCTAACATATATCCAAATAGATGGGAAAGCTGATCTTAGAATCACATACGACGCCTGTTTCCAAGTCCATATGCTTTGATTACACCCTTTTTGTTTTTGTATTTTTCTCATTTTTCTGTTTTTCCTTTCTTTTTTGTATTTTCTATTTTTTTTGTATTTTTGCATTTGCCAAGATGCCTATTTGTTAGGTTTTCACCAAGGAAACAATTTTCAAAAATCTACCCCGTGCACTAGGAGTTTTAAGCATAGAATTTTCTGAGATGAATACTGTTGATAGGTTCATCAAACAGATCCCCTTCTAATGTTGATAACTGATATGCTCCTGATCCATACACTGATATGACGACAAAGGGACCAAGCCAGTTAGGCTCAAATTTTCCTTTCTTCTCCCTATCCTGCTGATTCCTAGGGTTTTCCTTTAGTACTAAGTCACCAACTTGAAAGACCTGCGGTTTTACCCTGTGATTGTAACTTCTTGACATCCTCTGTTGATAAGTTGTTAGATGATTAACAACTTGTTGACAATGCTCATCTAGCAATTCCAGTTCCTGCAATCTAGATACCCTATAGTCTTCATCTGAAATGATACCTCTGAGTGATACACAAAGGGATGGAATTTCAACTTCAATGGGAAATATGGCTTCTGATCCATATACCAAAGCAAATGGTGTAGCTCCCATTGGCGTTCTGATACTTGTTTTGTACGCCCATAGTGCAAGGTTGAGTTGAACATGCCATTCACGTCCAACATCATTAACCATCTTTTTGAGAATTTTGAGTATGGTTTTGTTTGAGGCCTCTGCTTGGCCATTCCCTTGAGGATAGTACGGTGTTGAAAAATGATGTTGGATGTGGAACTTATCACATAGCTCTTAGACATCTTGATTCTTAAAAGGTCATCCATTATCAATGATAATGGATTGAGGGATTCCATATCGACATATTATGAAGTTCAAGATGAAAGAGAAAATCTGCTTCCTAGTGATGTTAGTAAGAGGTACTGCCTTTATCCATTTCGTGAAATACTCTGTAGCTGTAATAATGAACTTGTGTCCATTAGATGAAGATGGATTTATTTTTCCTACCAGATCTAGGCCCCATTGATAAAAAGGCCATGTTGATGTGAAGGGATGCAGTTCCTGTGCTGGTGCATGAACTAGATTGCTGTGAACCTGACATTTTTGACATTTCTTGACAGATTGATATGATTCTTTCTCCATGCATGACCAATAATATCCCAAACGGAGGAGTTTCTTAGCTAGAGCTATTCCACTCGAGTGAGTACCACAAATACCCTCGTGAACTTCTCATAGGGCCATTTTAGATTCATTGCATTTTAGACATCGGAGTAGGGTACCATCAAGACCTCGATGATAAAGGACATCTGTTATTAAAGTGTGTCAGGCGGATTGGTGGATAAAGTTTCATTTTTGGTTTCTGGAAAGATCGGGAGGAAGAATATCCTCTTTCAGGTAAGCATAGGTTTTTTCGTAAATGGAGGTTTCAGTGGTTTCTAGATGGCATATGGTAGCGGATTCTGATTGATAATGGGAAGGAGATGATACTTGTTCTACCATAAACTCATAACAAACATTATTCTCAAGCAATTGTAGTAATGAAGCAATTATAGCCATAGCGTTTGCAGCTTTGTTCTCTACCCTTGGAATCTGATCAAACTTGATACAGACAAAGGGCTGTTTCAGATTATCTATTTGCTGCTTGTAGGGCATCAATTTTTCATCTTTTGTTTGATACTCATCATTGACTTGATAAATAACCAATTGAGAGTCCCCATATACCTGTAAATCCGTGAATTTTCCATTGAATTTCTATCTTAACCCCAATAATCAATGCTTCATATTCTGCCACATTATTTGTACATTGAAACATGAGTCTATATGATTTTAGAATTGTGTGTCCTTGGGGAGAGATGAACAAGATCCCTGCTCTTGATCCTCGTTGTGTATACGATCCATCAAAATATAGTATCCATTGTTGGGGCATTGCTGTCTTAATATTTGCCTTTGGAAATTCCATTGTCATTGGGCGATCATCTGGTAGAGGAGCTTCAGCTAGCTGTTTAGCGATTGCTTGTCCCTTGATTTCCTTTCTCTCAACATATTGAATGTCAAATTCACTTAGGAGCATAACCCATTTTGCCAGTCTACTTGTTAAGGCAGCTTTACTTAGTAGATACTTCAAAGAGTCGATCTTTGCAATTAATCTGATTGTATGAGTTAGCATGTAGTGTCTTAGCTATTGAGTAGCAAACACCACTGCTAAGTAGGACTTTTCTATGAATGTATAGTTTATTTCATAGCCATTTAAAGTTCTATTGATGTAGTAGATGGCGTGCTCTTTCCCTTCACAGTCCTCTTGTGCTAATAGTGCCCCCAAAGAGATATCTTTCATGGCAATGTACAAAATGAGAGGCCTTCCTTCTGTTGGTGGCATTAGAATGGGCGGTGACATCAGATATTGCTTGATTTGATTGAATGTTGTTTCACACCCTTTATCCCACCTGAAAATTATATTTTTATGCAATAGATGATTAAAAGGATGAATTTTGTCTGCCAGTTGGGAGATGAATCTTCTGATTGATTGAAGCCGTCCTTGTAGTGATCTGAGCAAGCTGATATTCTTAGGAGGTGGCATCTCCATAATTGCTTTGACTTTTGCTAGATCCACCTCAATGCCTTTTTTTGAAACAATGTATCCTAGTAGTTTTGTTAATGTGACCCCGAAGACACACTTCTTAGGGTTTAACCTGACATTGAATTTCTCCATCCGTGTGAAGATTTTATCTAGGATATGTAGATGTTCTTCCCTTGTAGTAGATTTTTCCAAGATTTCATCCACAAAATCCTCCATGAAAGTGTGCATCATATCATGGAAGATTGTCATCATTTCTCTTTGATAAGTGGCTCCTGCATTTTTTAGACCAAATGGCATGACATTCCAGTAGAAGGTTCCCCCTAGACATGTAAAAGCCATCTTTTCCTGATCTTCTGGAGCTATTCTTATTTGATTGTACCTAGAGAAGCCATCCATGATTGATAACATGGCATGCCCTATCGTCAAGTCCACAATGATGTCTATTTTTGGTAGTGGAAAATCATCCTTCGGGCATGCTTTATTGAGGTCCCTAAAATCTGTGCAGACTCTGATGTTGTTGTCTGGCGTCGAAATAGGTACTATGTTCGATATCCACTCAGTATAGTCTATAGAACTTATGAATTTAGCATCCAATAATTTCTTTAATTTTGATTTTACCATTAAGGTGATGTGAGGATGCATTTTTCTTAATTTTTGCTTAACAGGCTTGATTCCCATTGGCAAAGATAAATGATGCATAAGCAAATTTGGATGTAAGCCTGGCATATCAGAATATGACCAAGCAAAGTTGATGCTTCTTGCTTTAATGAAATTGATAAATTCAGGTCTCTCTTGATCAGTCATTGATTCTTCTAGATGTAGAACCTTTGCCTTCTCTTCTGTGCCAATGTCCATTGATTGTGTAGGTTCGACTAGAACTGATGATCGCTCATGATAGTGTTCTAGGAGAGTGTCAAATCTTCCATCCTTCAGTGCCTCAGAAAGGTTTTCACCGTTGGATGCGTTCTTTATTTTTACTTTTTCCAGATCTAATGCTTCCATAGAATGGTTTTCACCATTAGATCTATTTTCCTTGTTGTTAATTTTACAACTGGAAGATTTGACACCCTCTTGCTAAGTCGTATTGTTATGAGTATTATAGATAGCATTTGTATCAGGTTCAATATGACATAGAGAATGCACGATGGAATCATCATTTCCAAATTTTGGTACAGTCAATGGTTCGATAGGTTTCCAATCAATAAGTTCTGGATGGATTAATGGCATGGTATCATCGGATTGATTTAGGTCAATGGAAGTAAGGGTGAGGATAGCAATATCATCATAATTGTCATTTGGGATATCAAGATCCATGGTGGTACCCTCTTCGAAATCATCTAGTTCACTCAAATTCTGTTCGTCCTCACTAGAGTCATCGATATTTAGTGATCCCACGACGAATGGTCTAGACCCAGAGCCTTGGCACTCCTCACATGTAGGTGCATATTTTTGAATCACATCGACTGGAATATCAATGAAAAGTAGATCACAAGGTAATGCCCACTCATATTCATTTGAGTCTATTTTAGAACCATCTCTAAAGTGAAGGATATTTTCCATAGCTGTCTTTGTTAGCTCCTGCTTCTCTTCTTTAGAGTATCCTAGTCCTAGTTTTTCTTTTGTGTGGAGAGTGAGAGGTGTGATAGGTTCTGAGATTCCCTACTTTCTTAATCCCACAGGCCCTTGTCCTTCATAACCCATCTTTTCAAGAATAGCCTTTCCTTTTCCATACTTGTCTATGTTGATGCTAACATTTTTGATACCAATCTCTGATGTTGATGTTTCTTCATCCTTGTATAGCCAATCCAGGATTGCTTTATTGTCTGTTTCTTCTGCTATGGTTCTGGATTTTATAAATGTTTCTTGAAGAACTGTGCCAGGTAAAGATATTGGAGGTTTGATCATTGATGGTTGACCATATTTCCTAGGAGATGGCATTAACTATGATAAGTTAAGTGATTGCTCCATTGAGTACTATCCCATTCCTTTATCTATCAATTGAACTTGCTTTTGAAATTTTTTTGATATAGAAGTTTGTGTGTCCAGATTGTTTGTGTCAACATGACTTGTTTCTTTTTCTTTACCTTTCTTTTGCACCCACTTGGTAGTGATGCTTGGAATTTATTCATTCTTGGATGATGATGAACTTGAGGCTTCGCTGTTGTGAGGGACAAAGGTGTCTTGAGATATTCTCAATGTGTCACAATGTTGTGGATGATTATAATCAGCAGCTATAGTCACCTCTTGTCCGTTTACTGGAAAATTCAAGCATTGATGGTATGTAGAAGGTACGGCCTACATTTCATGAATCCAGGGTCGTCCTAAGAGTATGTTGTATGTCAACTCTCTTTCTAATACTTGACATGCTATATGATTTATCATGGGTCCCACTTGAATGGGTAATACAATTAAACCTTTGGACGATCTTTCCTCATCATATGCTTTGATGGTCATTTTCCATCGAGCATCAATAGCGTCTTCAGAATATCCTAGTGCACGAACTAATTTGAGGGTGCAAATGTTCAGACCAGCTCCCCCATCTATTAGAACTCTCTTAACATGATGATTATGGATACAAACTTCAATATGCAATGTTGTGTTATGCGGATGGTTTAATGAGACATCATCCTGTTGAGAGAATGACAGACAATGAGGGGTAGTCAGACGTCCCACCATAGCTTGGAATTGACAAATATCCAGATTATTTGGTATGGTTGTGGCAACTAATGCTTGTTCGAGAACTTCTTTATGTGATGGTGACAACTTAAGGAGTTCCAATATCGATATTTGTGCAGGGATGTTCTGCAATTGATCAACAATATTATAATGAGATTGAGGTGTAATCGCACGTTGAGATCCCACTCCTTTTAATACTACCTTGGCTTGCCCCCTAGTCATGACGTTTTTTGGTTGACATTCTTGATTCTCTCGAGGGGTGTTTTGCATCTGATTGATAATATCATAATGTGATGGAGGTGGAACTGCATGTGTGGAGCCAATTCCTTTTAACATTACCTGGGATTGTCCTCTAGTTAGCACATTGGAGGGTTGATGTTCTTGATTTTCTCTTATTTTTAAGACATTTATTTGATTATCAGAGTTTTGCACGCTTGGGAGTAAATCCAAAGAGGTAATGTTGTTGGTTTTGTTTTCATCAAGGTTATCTCTAACTGCATGATCATCTTTGACTTCAGATAGACAAAGGATTCTTGTGTCATAGAAATGATTGGCATTCTTTCCTTTGTTGTTTGAGGATGATGCACCTTTGTCATAATTTGGCAAAGAATATTTGAAGGCCGAATGATCATTGTTATTTTGAGGTCCTTCCACATACACTTTGTTGCTATCCACCAAATCCTGTACTGCATGTTTCAACTCCATACAGTCATTTGTTTTGTGACCCTTGTTACTATGATAGTTGCAATAATTAGTGCCATTCCACCATGATGGTTTGACTTTTGGATCCCAAAATCTAGCTTCCCGTGTAGTGAGAAGACCTCTGGTAACTAATTCCTTCATTGTTGATTCCATTGTTTGACCCAAAGGTGTGAACCTTTGTCGATTTGATAGTTTTTTATACGACTATGGTTTTATGATTTCATTGCTTTGTGTGGTATTTGACTTGACATTTTTTTTGTTGTTTTGATTCTTTGATGTGGACGTGGTTAAATTGAAAACCAGTTTGACGTTTTGGGGATCATTTGTTGTCTCATTTGTATTTTGGTTCTTTTGCCAAAATTTTGGCTTTTCACCGCTTGAGTATTGATTTGAGGAGTTACTTGTGTTGTTTGTTTTGTCATTAAAATTCTTGATGAATCCTCTCTTGACTAACAACTCTTTGATCTTAAGACATTGTAGTTCCAATCTATAACTCATTTCTTCTGTCAAGTTTTCAATGAACAATTCTAACTTTTCTTCTTCAGGAATGGATCTAGGATATCTAGCGAACAAGTGTCGCCATCTTTGGAGAAAATACAAGAATATTTCTCCCTTGTTTTGTTTTATATTGTAAAGATCTTTGATAGTAACATCATGTTGGATGTTGAATGAGTACTAAGAGATAAATCTATTGACGAGTTCCTCAAAAGTTTTGATACCTGGTTTTAACTTCGAAAACCATTCCATGCATGATCCTCCCAAACTCATTGGGAATAATCTCATTAAATAAGTTTCCTCTTGGGAAAACTCAAGACTCATTGTTTTAAATTCTCTGATATGATCAATTGGATCTGTTCTTCCATTATACTTATCATATTTTGGGATCTCACAATGTCTAGGAAAAGGTATCAAGCCGACCGTTGCGTCGAAAGGATAAGGACAAATGTCCTGTATCACATATCTCTTGGTAGTTCCTTTCATCATATCTTGTATTTGTTGCTATAACATTTGCATCTGTGATGTTAAAGTAGCAACCGGATCTATTATTTGCATAGGTTGTGGTATCTCAGTCTCATTCATTTCTGGTGTTTCCTTCAAATGGTTTACATCAAAATCTTTTGGAAGTTTTGCCCCTAATTCGGCTAACATTAAAAGATATTTTTCCATGTCTTGTTCTAGAATTTTCTCCAGAAATATGTGAAACTTGGGATCTTGTTGAGCCGCTTGGATATCTTCTAGAGTTATTTCATTCTTATCATTGCGGTTCAGATTGTTCCGAGGATTTTCTTCTGCCATTTCTTGCTCTAAGAGTCCCTATTTTTGGTACCTAATTAAGATTGGCATACAAATTTTTTCCCTTTCTTCTGAAATGTTGATCTTATGTGCGGGATAGTGTCAATTGAATCTCTTTAAACAAAGTCGAATAAGATGACTGATCTTATTGATGAGACAATATTTAAAAAGTTAATTACTATACTTCATTTCGTGATGAAGGATGATAGTATCCTGATAATGAAACTTCAGTGTAGTAATTGATTGTGTATTTGATTTTTGACAATTGTGATTTGCAAGATCTTGTTTTAGTTGATAAGTTTGGAAATTTGTATAAACCTTTCTGACTTTGGTTCCTAGACAGTGATCCTGATAAGAAGAAATTTGTTTCTGATGAAAAATGTGGATAAAATGACAGACTGATGGACTGGTAAAAATTTTGAACTCTCTATTTTAAAAGCGCTAAAACAAAGACCAGAAGTGCTATTTCCCAAAAGCGCTGGAGCAGAGTCCACAAGTGCTAAAATAGGTGACCGAAGTGCTATTTGGACAAAAGCGTTGGAGAAAATGATGGAAGTGCTACTTCCCAGAAGTGCCGAAACAAAACCCAGAAGCGTCGTAAAAAGTGACAGAAGCGCTATTTTTTCAGAAGCGCTAAAATAACGACTGTAATCGCTAAAACAGTGCCCGAAAGTGCTGTTTCATGAAAGCGCTAGAATAGTGACCCGAAGCGCTGAAATAGGTTTTCCAGAATGCTAAAAACAAGTCCTTTTAAGACTTTCTACTGTAAAATTTGATCGGGTCTTGTGGCATACTGTATCTGAGATTGTGGAAGATAAGAAAGATGAATTCGTTGACTATGGTTGTGGAATTGTGTGAGAGCTCTCATCTAGAAGAAGGCTCGTGAGTAGATTGGCTCTACTGCATAATCTAATGTGTAACCCCTAGCAAAATCATGATATCGGTGGATGAATGTTGTAATGTCCCCAATTTATCCCTATGCTTTTCATTTGGATTTAGCCTAATTCTGGGAACTCGTAGGCTAAGCAGAAGTTCGAATCAGGGTTTCCAAACTTCTTGAAGGCTGCTTTCGTCTTTTTGCGGAGCTTGCACTTGGAAATGTTGAACTTGGATTTCGGATTCCTTCTGGGTTTTTTGAGAGCTTCGCGTTGGTGGTTTCGGTTCGACATTCTGAGCACCTTCAAGAATTTACTATTTTTAGTAAATTCTATTTTTAGCAATGATCCAGTCAGCATCAGCTCAGTCGACTTTCCTCTTCTGGTAGTTCATTGGGCAATTCTCATTTTTGGCTTAAGGGGTTCATTTTGGAGAAATAAGTTATTTTAAGTCAAAATGTTTTATTTTAAAAATACCCTTGGTCTAGTGATATAACTTAACAGTTGTTTTAAAGAAAGGGACTTTGAGGGGTATTTTCTCATGAAGGAAATATTTTTATATTCCTAAAGTTTATAATTGCTCAAGGGAAAATGGACGCCTATTTGAAGGAGTTTATATTTTATTTAAAAAAAGAGAAGTGATTTATATCTCTCAAGGAAGGTATGCCATTTTGAAGAAAGAGTTTTGGTCAAAGATTAAACCTAAAAGTAGCTTGGGATTAGGGCACACTTTCTAGAAGCCTCCAGAGTCTTCTCTTCATTCTATAAAGGAGGTTCCTTCTCTTCTTTTGGATTATCTTATGTTTTATGATATTGTTATGCTGCCGGAATGGCTTTGGGATTGCTTCGAGGAATGAATGCCTCCTAGCTTGGCTCTTCTTCTTGCTTGAAAGATAGCAACTAGTTGAGAGATAGTTTGTAATAGGTTTGTCTTGCATTTCAGTTGAGTATCTTGCATTTTTGGAGTTCTAGATTTGCATTTCAGTCTCATTTTGAAGTTGCTGAAGTCAAGTTGAATCTGTAGTTTCACTCATAAATCTGAAAATAAAAATACAGTCGTTCTGGGTATTGATTCATTGAGTTTCCTTGATAGGGGCGACCCTTCTTGCAAAGATTCAGATTTTAATATTGAGTGCTTATTTTTAAAAGCAAAATCGCTTCTCTCTATTGGCCGCACCATTCTGGTCTGCCTGGCAAATGTTTAGAAAAAAGAATACTTCGATTTGTTAGCTGTTTCTTGGTCTAGTCCTCATTGTCATCATTATAGCTTTCATTTGCATCAGGTGTCATGTCATTCTAGCAAGTATTGAGTGAGTTGTGAGCATTTTAGTGGATTCTAGGGTTGTTGGTTATGCATATTACGTTGTTGTTTTGTTACCTCAGTCTTGAGTAATCTGTATTCTGGTGAAGAGTTGTATCTGGAAGGTCATAATTAACCTTGGAATGATCATATCTATTACTGCAGCAGTGGAGAGCTTCTAATCTTGTTTATTGCAGGCATCTTCTAATATTTTGTAAGCTGAACAGTAGTACTGTCAGCATTTCTCTTAATCTTACTTTACATTCTGAAGCTGCATTGTATTTCTATATATCTCAGCCATATGGTCGCCTCATTTCCACTCTGGAATTGGGTAGCACATACTTGGTGTTGAGTTTACTTTCAGCATAGTTAGCATCTCCGTCATATGGTAGCTCCCATTCCATCTTGGTTTGGAAAGCACATTCTTGATGTCGAGTTAATTCAACATCTTTAACATCTCCGTCATATGGTAGCTCCCACTCCGTCTCGGTTTGGAAAGCACATGCTTGACGTCGAGTTATTTCAGCATCCTTTGGTTTTAAATGCTAACCCTAACGATTGTGTATTGCTGCTATCCTTGTTGTAATTGAAAAAGCAAAAAATTTGGCTTGGTATATTTCAGTGGTATCAGAGCCAAGATCCTGCCATCCTATGCCCATCAAGGTTTAGTTGACAATTGAATGACAGAAAAATCAGTTTCTACACCTGAGGTCAGAACAAAGTTCAGTTTAGCTTTCAAAAGTTTCAAAGATGTTGCATTTTCTAAGGTCCAGGGATCGTGAGAAGTCATATTCAACTATGGTATCTGAGGAAGGAAAGGTTAGTTTTGCCGTGAGGGACTTCATTGAATATGCTAAACAGTATAAAAGACAATGTGAACATGAGGCTGCCAAACTCCGTGAGCAATATCAAAACATGCCAGATGATTATAAGTACAATGTTTCATTTGATGCCCATTTGAATTGTGTGGCATTTCTGAAGCCCGAAAAGTGGGAGATGGTGGACCACATTAGGAAAATGTTAAAAAGGTAAGCTGAACAGTAGTACTATCAGCAATCTTACTTTTTCTCTGTTATTTCATTGTAATACCCGCTGGATAAGTGGAAGAGGCTGGCTTGCCGCCTATTTACTTTGATTTGCATTGTAATATCTTACATCTCCGCCCTATGGTAGCTCCATTCCCACTCCGGGTTTGAAAGCACATTCTGGGTGTTGAATTTACTTTCAGCATAATAGAAGATAGGGATCCTCTGACCATATGCTCGTCGTCATCCGGCGCATTCTTGGTTAGAGTTATTTATTCAGCATTGCTTTGAGATCCTCTAACCATATGCTCATCATCATCCGGCGCATTCTTGGTTAGAGTTGAATTCTGCATCGTTTTGGTTTAAGTGCTAACCCTAATGGATGTGTGTTGCTTTGCTTACTGTTATTGAAAATTTGAAAAATTTGGCTTGGTATATTTCAGTGGTATCAGAGCTAAGATCCTGCCATCCTGTGGAAAAGACAGAGTTTGGTTGACAGTTGAATGACAGAGAAATCAGTTCTACACCAGAGGTCAGAACAGAGTTCAGCTCAGTTTAGAAGTGGCAGTTAAACATGGCTAATATAGAAGAGATAAAGCTGGAACAAACACTTTTTGCAATTGGAAATAGACTTGACAAAGAATGTAAGTCGAGGGAAGATGAAAAGAATAATCTTCAAATATTGGAACAATGTTTGAGACGGGTGAAGCAGTCACCTTCTGAATGGATGCAATTGGCATTATCACCTGCAGTTCACCTTTTAATTCAGCCCTATTGGCTGGGACATCCAAATGAAGAAACCAAGCTGCTGATTACTTCTTGCTTCATGGAGTTGATGAGAATTGTGATTCCCCTGATGCCTTATGATGATGAAACTATGAAGAAGATTCTTCATAGAATTGTTGAAAGTTTCCAAGATCTTGATGAAACTGGAAGCGGTCTATTTTCTAGAAAGGTTGCTATCTTAAAAACATTTTCAGATCTCAGGATAAGTAACTTGCTATTAGACTTGGAAATGCATGATCAGATTTATCACTTGTTCCGTTACCTCTTCATATCCACTTGGAGCAAACAGGAAAAGGATGTTATTGCAGTTGTGAATAATATTCTTGTTCTCACTATTAATGAGGCTGATGAAATTCCACCTAGTGTCCAATCCTTCCTCTTGGACGCATATGAACATGAAGAAGAGGGTTCCCCTATGGCTGCTATGCTGATTAAGGGATTGTTTAATCAATGTGAGGAGAAATTGAAGCCACTTTTGGAGAAATTAGAGCAAGATATAGGAAAGATTAGTGGTCATGATGACGAAGATGATTCCAAAGAGTCCATACTGTATCATGTTGACGACTTGGTAAAGATGAATTCTCTTCAAGTTGCTGTCCCAACTTTTCAAGAAGTTCTACACGAAGACATCAGCATAATACTTCCTCATGGTGAAGATAATGATGATGAAGTTTACAAAACAGCAAGCAATGAAGATTCTTCATTTCACTATGGTGGTGACATTTGGTTTGAGCAGCAAGCTAAGCCATGGGAGAGAAACAATTTTGATGTTATCAGCTTAAGTGATTTGGGACTTGACTTATTCAAAGAGTCATCACTACAAAGGGAGCATGATAAGTTTTTCCTAGTTGATCATCCTAATCAGCCCACTAGCATTTGGGATCCGGGGGTGTTGGCACCAAGGTATGAAAGAGAACCATTGTGGGATGAATTTCCCTTTGATCCGGATGAAGAACAAAAATCAGATTGCATTGCAAACTATGAGGTAGCCATTGAAAAGAAAGTTGTCTTTGAAGAAGAAGAGCTTGAAGACCATATGGCTCTTGAAGAGGAAAGAGTTAAAGAGGTTTACAAACACAAGTTTGATTTTTCCATTCAAGAAGCTAATTGCAAAAATAGAGTCAAAGAAATCATGGAGAATGATCATCTCCATGGCATTGAGCATTTTCCGCATGTTGGTGGTAAAGTACAAGGATGTTGGAGCAGCATTGAGGGCAGCAAAGACAAGGGGCAAGGTTCTGATTTTCAGTTGCAGCCTATCAGCAATTCACCATCCTTGCATGTTCATGAGCATGAAGATCACTGCAAGGTAAGTTTTGACAAGGAAGTGCAAGCTCTATCCCTGTTTGACCGCACACATAGCTTGGTTGAAGAGCTTTACTGGAAGGCTCAGCTTGAAGAGAGACGTAGAGGAGTGACAGATGAAGTTGCTCTTCCCAAATTGTAACTTATCAGAGATTCTTTGGAGACCTTGAAGTCCGAGTACGTGCACTCGATTGAAGAACGAGATCATGCCTTTGAAGTTGCAAAGAAGACCATTTGTTCTTTTCATGAAAAGGAGAGTATGATTGATGAGCTCATTCTGGAGCTCGAAACAACAAAGGACATGTTGGGAAAAACTCAGTTGGCTCTAATAGAGGTTGAAGACCAGTTTACTAACTTCAAATTCTTCAAAGAGCAAGAGGGTGCACAAAGAGCTGAAGAAATCAAGCAAGTGATTGGAGGGCTTGATTGTCTTCAAGAGGAGTTTGATCTTGAAAGCATCTCAAGAAAATCAGAAATTGCATGTGCTGGTTTGGAGCAGCAAGATGAAAGGAATGACTTTCAAGTTTTTGACAATCCTCTCTATGAAATGGAAGATGAAACGGAGAATGAGACTGAGCTTGGTTCTCAGTGCTTGGATGCTTTGATATCACTGCATGAGGAAGTGCCACGTCTGTTGGTTAGTAATGAAGGCATAAGTGGGCTCAAGGGTGAAGATTCCATATGGGAGGTGTCGAAGCGAGGTAATTTCAACATCTATGACATCAAGATGTTGATGAGACAAGTCGTGGTAGCTGCTGGTATCTTCATTACAGCAGTAAGGAGTGATGATTTCAGACCTACTACTCAGGAGGAATGGGAGAATGATGAACCAAAACTTGGTGTTTGCACTCTTGACAATCTATCCCTTGGGTGGAATGATGTTTGGGCTCATACTAGTCAGTTTTGGGAGTTGAATCTGAAGTCATTCTATGTTTCATACTCCAATATGGTTGAAGCTTTCAAGGTTGAGCTTCAAGGGGACACCAATTTCGTGAGAATGCACTTGATTCTCACTAGCACTTGGAAACGCATTGTGATTTCTTGGCAGTGTGTTGAAAATATTTTTCAGTTGGGTGTCCATGCTTGGGATTCTCAACATGGGTGGATGGAGTTTATGGCTTGTGGAAAAGACTTTTGGTGGAGTAGTGATCAAATTTTCAGACCTTTGGGTGTGGTCCTTTCCTTTACCAACCACTTGATGGCCCCATTTGTTCATCAACAAGGGGATTGGAGGGAAATTTTGAGTTTGGATTGGAGAGAGGAACGGTTGGTGGCTTTTGAGAGTGATCCTTGGCTAAGGCAAAAGCAGATTTGGAGAATCGATTTTGCTGGGTCGAGGTGGATCAGCCACCTTACACGCGAAGTCTCTCTCATTCAAGAGAGTTGGTTCCTCACTTCCGATCAAAGAAGTGGTAGTTTTCAGTTGGAGATTGCTCTAGTGTGTTTTCCTGCCAATTTTGAAGTGTTACCTTGCAACTCCTTGCTCATCTCATACACTCACACTTGGGAATTTCTTTGGTGCTGCTGTTTTTCCTTGTGTGAAGTAATACAATCAGATTGCATTTCGCTGACTTTAGCCTTGAACAGCAGAGATTATTTGTTTCTTCACAACTATCATATTCTCGGAGTTCACTTTATGGGGGTTTGTGAGATAAATTTTGATAATTTCTTTGCTATACTGGTTCGGGACAGTGAACTTCCACATGCTTTGGCTTTTCATTCTGAGACTCTTGGAGTTGGAACTGTAAGAGTGATTAGAAGTCTTCATGATGGTGTCAGTATAATTCAGTTGATGCATAGAAGCTCCATGAGGAGACATGATCATGAGTTTGTTGAGCTCTTGCAAAGGATTGCTTTCCTCTTCACAAGAAGAATTGAAGATGTCACATTTGCTATCAGGGCTTCGTTTGTTACTATGTGGAGTTTGAGTATCTGGGATGGTAACACTTTGGAGACTCAAGAAAGGTTAGTGCAGCATTGGTATGATGTTTTCACTGATGTGATCAGAGTGGTGCAGCATCGGCATGGTGGGTTTTTCTTGAGACGGAATTGGGAACCTGGGATCATACTTGTTTTGGTATGGATCAGTCTTAATTTTTCTAGAGTTGTAGTGGCATTGCTTGAGGACAAGCAATTTTGGGAAGGGAGGACTGTAATGTCCCCAATTTATCCCTATGCTTTTCATTTGGATTTAGCCTAATTCTGGGAACTCGTAGGCTAAGCAGAAGCTCGAATCAGGGTTTCCAAACTTCTTGAAGGATGCTTTCATCTTTTTGCGGAGCTTGCACTTGGAAAAGTTGAACTTGGATTTCGGATTCCTTCTGGGTTTTTTGAGAGCTTCGCGTTGGTGGTTTCGGTTCGACATTCTGAGCACCTTCAAGAATTTACTATTTTTAGTAAATTCTATTTTTAGCAATGATCCAGTCAGCATCAGCTCAGTCGACTTTCCTCTTCTGGTAGTTCATTGGGCAATTCTCATTTTTGGCTTAAGGGGTTCATTTTGGAGAAATAAGTTATTTTAAGTCAAAATGTTTTATTTTAAAAATACCCTTGGTCTAGTGATATAACTTAACAGTTGTTTTAAAGAAAGGGACTTTGAGGGGTATTTTCTCATGAAGGAAATATTTTTATATTCCTAAAGTTTATAATTGCTCAAGGGAAAATGGATGCCTATTTGAAGGAGTTTATATTTTATTTAAAAAAAGAGAAGTGATTTATATCTCTCAAGGAAGGTACGCCATTTTGAAGAAAGAGTTTTGGTCAAAGATTAAACCTAAAAGCAGCTTGGGATTAGGGCACACTTTCTAGAAGCCTCCAGAGTCTTCTCTTCATTCTATAAAGGAGGTTCCTTCTCTTCTTTTGGATTATCTTATGTTTTATGATATTGTTATGCTGCCGGAATGGCTTTGGGATTGCTTCGAGGAATGAATGCCTCCTAGCTTGGCTCTTCTTCTTGCTTGAAAGATAGCAACTAGTTGAGAGATAGTTTGTAATAGGTTTGTCTTGCATTTCAGTTGAGTATCTTGCATTTTTGGAGTTCTAGATTTGCATTTCAGTCTCATTTTGAAGTTGCTGAAGTCAAGCTGAATCTGTAGTTTCACTCATAAATCTGAAAATAAAAATACAGTCGTTCTGGGTATTGATTCATTGAGTTTCCTTGATAGGGGCAACCCTTCTTGCAAAGATTCAGATTTTAATATTGAGTGTTTATTTTTTAAAAGCAAAATCGCTTCTCTCTATTGGCCGCACCATTCTGGTCTGCCTGGCAAATGTTTAGAAAAAAGAATACTTTGATTTGTTAGCTGTTTCTTGGTCTAGTCCTCATTGCCATCATTATAGCTTTCGTTTGCATCAGGTCTCATGTCATTCTGGCAAGTATTGAGTGAGTTGTGAGCATTTTAGTGGATTCTAGGGTTGTTGGTTATGCATATTACGTTGTTGTTTTGTTATATCAGTCTTGAGTAATCTGTATTTTGGTGAAGAGTTGTATCTGGAAGGTCATAATTAACCTTGGAATGATCATATCTATTACTGCAGCAGTGGAGAGCTTCTAATCTTGTTTATTGCAGGCATCTTCTAATATTTTGTAAGCTGAACAGTAGTACTGTCAGCATTTCTCTTAATCTTACTTTACATTCTGAAGCTGCATTGTATTTCTATATATCTCCGCCATATGGTCACCTCATTTCCACTCTGGAATTGGGTAGCACATACTTGGTGTTGAGTTTACTTTCAGCATAGTTAGCATCTCCGTCATATGGTAGCTCCCATTCCATCTTGGTTTGGAAAGCACATTCTTGACGTCGAGTTAATTCAGCATCTTTAACATCTCCGTCATATGGTAGCTCCCACTCCGTCTCGGTTTGGAAAGCACATGCTTGACGTCGAGTTATTTCAGCATCCTTTGGTTTTAAATGCTAACCCTAACGATTGTGTATTGCTGCTATCCTTGTTGTAATTGAAAAAGCAAAAAATTTGGCTTGGCATATTTCAAATTTTCTATGTTGTAAAAGGAGTTTCCGATTTTGATATAAAAAACGTTGTTTTCTCAATTTGTTTCTATAATCGAGAGGTTTTTGGGGTTTTGTGACTTTGATTTTTCTTTTGAGAAATGTGGTGGACTTCCACTTTCGCAGCATGGATTTTCTAATTTGTTTTGACTTGACATTTTCAGGATGATCTTTAATTTGATTTAAATAAATTTGTGAAAACACGGCAAACAATTTTGAATAAGTTTTTTAAAATTGAAAAGATTGTGTATGTTCAAAAATCATGAATGTTCTTTATTGATTTTGATGGGTTGTTTTAACAATTGTATACAAATCAAACAGACTCACACTTAAGGACAAGTAGGTCATCATTATACTCACAGCCCACATCTTGAATTATGTTGACTCACACAACAGTTTCACCCCCTAGAGGGCACCCGTGTTTTTGTCGTTGCCAGGCGCGTACTCAAAGTGACGGAAGTAGATACCGAATCCCTTGAGCAAGTTGTCCTTGGTAATTATATGGTGAGTGTCTTAGGGGCAGATTCTTCCCTCCCCTTGCACCGTGAGTATGACAATGTATGGATACTAACTCGGTGAGCAACTACTCTATGGTTCGTAGATAGGGTTCCATTCGGTGTGGCAAATAGATAAACTCCCTTGGGAGACTTCCCAATCTTTAGAACAAAGATTTTGGGGATGGTTATCTTGCTCACTACCGTCAAGTTGGAATTTCATCAACAACTTGCATTTTTATTAGAGTGGGTTGGAAAACCTGGCTTTGGTTGTTCCCACTTAGGTCATTCCCATAGGTTGAGTACTTTTTCCCACTACGACAGGCCTACTAAAGGATTTAATAAAGTGTAAATGACATGAAATAAAAGTGAATTTGGCACTTTAGTCACCTAGTTAAGGGGAGAGCATAAGCCTAATCACCACAAACACAACATATAAATTTGTTCTATTTTAAAAGCCCAAAAAGAAATTTTCTAATCTATGTGAAGGTGTTGCTTCACAGAAATCATAATGTTCTTTTTAACTTCTATTGTAAAAATGCAGTGACTATCCTAGGATTGATCAATTTTAGAAACTTTGAAGTGGCTATCCTAGATTGATCAATTTTAGAGAAATTTGAAGTGACTATCTTAGATTGATACGTTTTAGTCCAACTGTGAAAAAAAATCAAAATCTAGCCGTGCATGCATCAGATCCAGACTGATTTTACAAAAGCGTTGGAATATTGCACCAAAGCGCTAAAATAGTTACTTGATGCGCTAAAACCCGAAAGCACCGAAATAGGGTACCGAAGCGTCGAAGTTTGCCATGGAAGCACTAAATTACCCGATGTGCTAAAACAGTGACCATAAGTGCTAGAATAGTGACCGGAAGCACTAAAAGCCAAAAGCACTAAAATAGCAACTAGAAGCGCTAAAACTTTCAATGGAAGCGCTAGATGAAAAACACGCCGAAAACCTACGTGACACTTTCCAAAAAATTGATAATTTTGATAAAATTAGGGTTAATGCCCCATGGTGGGCGCCAAATTGTAAGTGGTGAATATGTGAATAAGATCAAAAGACACTTCTTAATAATACATTATATCAAAGACAACTCAATTTGAACTAAATCAAAGCAGCAATCAATTGAAAGCATCATATTGCTCTCTATCTTCAAAGATTTATTAAATCCTGATTGCTCTTAGATTGTTAAGCACTATGATTGTTAAAATGACAATTCAAAGAATGAGATGATACTAATGCAATGATATGGAGATAAAAGACAATACTAGATGATAAATGAATTAAACTAGCATGACATGGACATGAAACAAATAATTGTAGCTACAGGAGGCAGCCATTGATGCGAAAGCTTGATTGTTTGAATGCTTGATTGCCTGATTGCTTGAGTGCTTGAATTCCTACAGAGTAAGAGTGCAAAATTTAGATTATATGGATCCTTTTCTTGGTTCAATGAGGCTTTATTTATAGATTTTCTAGTTGTAGAAATGCACAGGAAAAGCTTTGAGAGTCTTGGATTCAATCTGGAGGATTGAATGGTGAGAGATGGAGGAGATTGAGAGAAAAATGGAGATTGTCTCTACCCATGAAAACACTAGGCAAGAGAAGAGGAATAATTGATCAAGGATTGAGAGATCAAATTCCAAATTTGTCTCCAATTTGTCTCCAAAACTTCCCGTGAAGTTGCAAAGCATTAATTGTGACATATTTTAGACATGGATTAAACATAGGAAATCTAATTCATTTTTGAGGAAATGTAGATTGGAATATTCCTTATGCTCTAATTCAAATATTTTTGATTTATTTAAATTAGGTAAAGGGAGATAAATAATTTAACAAAATGAACTATAAGATAGTTGTTTATTAAATTAAATAGAAGAATATGGCAATATAACTTCCTGACCTGTTTTACAACTAACTCTGAATCTCCATACACTTGGAGCATTTTGACATCTTTCCTTAATGCCATTAAGAGGCCCAAGACCAAAGCTTCGTACTCTACTACATTATTAGTACAATAAAACTACAGCCTATGAGTAGCAAAGTATGACTTACCTTTGGGACTAATCAATTCAAAACCTACCCTAGCTCCGTGCTTGGACTTAGATCCGTCAAAGCGCAATGTCCAAAAGCTAGGAGAGTCTGTGGGCATGGAACTAGCAGCTTTGAATTCCACCTTTGATGGAGATTTCATTTCAGTGACTGCTTTAGGAGATACAGGGATGGAACGTGTTTTTTCGGGTGGTGCAGATCTTGTTTTCTCCATTGGAGTAGCCTATTTTCTAACATGTTCGATTGCTGTTTGACACAGGCAACACCAGTTAGGGAGCAAGAGCTCCTGGAAGTTCATTAATGTTCCTAGGCTAAGCTAGTCCTAAACACATTTTTCCATGAAGTCCTAGAATCCATCGAGCAGTCCCCGAGTGTCATTCTCTCCTAGTTCTTCATCATTAGACTCAATTAGCACTTCAGTGCTCTAAGAATTATTGGTGAAATTAGCAGGCGGGCTGCATAGTACAAGGAAGACCTCGCTCATTCCTTCATCTTCAAGGTATTCCTATTCATTCCAATATGACACTGGGGAATAATTCCCCAAACCCGTTTTGGCATACAACACCTCGTTCATGTTGTTATACTTAGTGATCATAAATCTCATTCCCGGCTCCCGATCGATCCTAATCTAATTCAGCATTCCTTTCCATGGCAACCACATATGCGACTAATCAGTCACGTCGTATCCGTTCAATTCCCTCATGAAATCCCTTCCTAGGATTATACCATAAGTATCTGGGATATCGACCACCTGAATGTCAATGGTTTGCTAGATCCGGGGATCAACAACAACTTGCATGGGTATTCTGTTAATTTCCCCTACTATGCTAATTTTGGTCTTGTCAAGTTGTGTTACTTTTTGCTGGGAGGGAGTTGGAGTTATTCTGAGTGCTTTGCATACGCTAAGGGGCATAACATTGGCCGAGGCTCCAGAATCAAGCAAGCAATTGTGGAGGTTCTTCCCAAATATGCGGATGGTGGTCAGAAGGGGAGGAGTTTTGAATTTCCCTTTAAAAAATATTCTGAAAACGTCCACCTAAGTGACTTGGCCTTTATCTTTCTCGCTGCCCTTTCTCGAGGTTTTTATCTAATTGACCATCCTGTCAGGCTGCTTGTTTACTTGCTGACCTGTTGGCGGGTCGACCTTGTCGGTGAAAAATTTGCCTAATGACTGGCTCATTTGGCTGATCACCAAAAGAAACCCTCTTTACTGGAGCTTCCTAAGCTGACCACTGTGGTGGAGTCCCATTTATCATCCTAAAAAAGGTGTTCCTGACAGTAGGTACCTTTAGAAATTTAAATGCTGACACACTCAACTTTACCTTTTTAAACTCTTTAGCAATATACTCCCCCATCTACTCAATTTCTTGATTGTAGGACATATTTTGGGAGGAGGTGGTGGCTTGGCTTTGGGTGCCATTGATTTGTTGTTTGTTCCTACTGAGGTACTACGTGGGTGTATGGGGAAAACCCAAGTTATTATTTGCATTTGGATCGGGAGGGGTGCTGAAATTGTTCGGCAGAGTGGAGGTCGTAAAAGGACCTCCAACATGACCACCAGCTTGTCTATTTCTCAGGTTGTAAGGGGTGGTTCATTGGTGAAACATTTGGACTTCATCCTCCCTAGGTTCTTCTTCGTCATCTTTGGGACCATTATCTACTGAATCGAAAAGCTGAGCTAAAGGACTTTCAGAACTTACCTCTATCATCGTACCATTGTTGTTTGAATCAACATTCTCTAGTTCAGGGGTGTTGCATTCTGCCCTTGGGAAGGGATCCTGGTTTAGAACCAACACCGAAGAATCATATGGATCAGATGGGACAATGTCCCTACATCTTGAATTATCGACTATATTTTGAACTTCCACCTAGAAAATCTCGGCGGCAGTTTGGATTTCCGAACAATCCAGTTCGGAAGGGTGGCTCATTTTGTGAATGCGACACCAACGAGATAATGCAGCCTCTACCAAGTACACTCCACTTGTGGGGTTATCATTGTTGTTGTTGTTGGGCTGGTCAAGAGGCATAGGAACACCACCGTTGTTGGGGCGTGTATTCCACATCCAGTTTTGCTTCGAGAAGGGCCTTCTGTCGAAGTTCTGGCCTGAATTCTGATTCTTGTCATAGGTCTGCTCTGATGAAGTGCTAGCATCCTGATTGTCTCGACTTTCACGTTGATCATGGTTTTCCCTATTAAGGTTGGCCTAGATGCTCTTTTACGATGCCTACAATTGGTTGTTTTGATTCCTTAGGTGTTTCATTTTAGTTGACATCTTCTTGATCATTTCTGTGAGCTCATCGATTCTATCCTTTTCAACATTGTTCAGTTGTGGTACAACGTTTCGAAGGAACACGGGCTACGCCACCGATTGATTTTGATGAGCAGGTGGGAATTATGTTGCCTAAAGGTACACGGGCACCTGGGATTGTTGAGGATGTGACTATTGCTATTGGGGCATCAAGTAGTGAGGTACTAGATATGCCTAGTTCATCGGTTGCCTAGGATGCGGAACTAGAGGTAACTGTGGTACTGGATTCAGCAAGGGCGTCTGATGTTGCAAGGCTAGCATGAGTCCCTGAATCTGTAGCAGATGCGTGGTTTTCCCGAGAGAAGGCAGTGGACCGGATATGTTATATCCCAAATATGTGCTGGCAATAATGGCTTCAGCGTATGCATCGACCAACCTAGCTGGTGGTGGTCTCATTCTTTTCACCAAGGTCGAAGTGAGATTGTCCAAAGCTGCGTAGTAAATGGGTGGGACAACAACATCATTGAAAACCTATGGGGCCTGCAGCCAAGTGTACGCTCTGTGGAAGAAATCATTGAAGGAACTGATCGGTTCATTGATCTCCCTCTACACCAACATGAAGTGTCGATACGAATCTGTGGGGCTGACCGGGGTCTTGAACTTCTGCAGAAATGCACTCTTCAGAAGATCCCATGTGTTGATAGTTTCGGCTGGAAAATTGACGTACCTGCAGAATGCCTCCTCCCCTAAGGAGTAGGGAAAGAGCCTATAGGCCACATCTTCATATATGACCTACATAGTCTTCAAGGCAATTTCAAAAATCTTGACATGCTCCTCGGTTATCCTCTGTGGATCCCAAGAGTTGAATTTTGTGCAAAAATTCTCAGGATTCTTTGGCATATCATGGTAGAGGTTAAAGGTGAGAGGAGATGGGTTATTACCCAGCCATGCCATTGGAAAAGGTGGTGGAGGTGACTATGCTAGATTGGTTTGTAACTGCGATGGGGTGGCAACAACTTGTGAGGCACTAGCGGGGCTGGTGACTGTGTTTGGGTGAATAGCAACATTCAACCCATATGGAGAGGTAACCTAGGATGTTGTATGGATTAGATGAGTGGAAGATGGTGTTGCCTATGAAGATGAAAGAGATGGAGGTGAAAGATTAGTGAGCTGCTCCATGGAATCGATAATGGATGGTTCCCCTTGTTTAGCTCTCTTAGTTCAAACAGGGGGCTGTAATTCCTGAAACTCTCCCTTGTTTGGTGTAGACCTTAAGACTCGGTGGAATATCTCAGGGAAGAATGACCCAATTCAATCCAGCTTTACCCTTTGGCCCTCCTTCTAGTGACAATTTTGTTGATGGTGTTTTTATTCACTTCACAATATAGGTAATACGTAAGTGCATTACCACTCTTGAAAGGCAATCTTCCATAATCAAATTGCAGAACACTATCCCAAGGACTCTTGGATGTCAGGTCATGATGATGCTTGGAATATATTAGTTGTTTGATTTGTTTTTGTTGGAATCACAAGGCAGTCTTACATGGTTTAAAGCTCTAGGAGAATTGGGTCAATGAATGGAGTTCTTCGAATATTAAATTACTGCACTTCGTTTTAGGCTCGGACAACAGTCTTGGACTCCATTGTTTTTTAAGATTTGGCTTTAAAATGTGCAATGAACCTTAATACAAATTGTTTCTAAAAAAAAAATGGGAAAAAGGGTGAGGAAGAAGGATGGTTCCTCGGCCTGCAACTACCGATGAATAGTGATCATGGAGGTTCCTGCTGTGCACAGTTTTCTTAAATAGAATTTCACTTAATCTGAATTCTCACAATGTCATGAAATCTATGCTATCTTCTAGGGACTACAGATATTCATCATTCATTCGCCATGTAATGTGAACAAAGACAAAGTTTAATGAGAAGCTATGAAATAATAGTCCAGACTAACTTTACATAGTCATTTACCAGCAACAAATGACCAAAAGTATGGACAAGGAAAGCATATACCCAACATGAATCTTGAAAACCAAAGACAACATACTAAAACCACTATAGCTAACTAAGGAAACTAGGACAACAAAGTAATTTAAAGCAAAGTTTTAACTAAAGGGAGAAGAATCATGAAACATGTAGAGAAACCCAAAAATACACCAGGAAATGACTGTATTTTTTATTATAATTTCTGTAGGATGTCTTTACAACAACTCAACTCCCTTAAAATGAGAGGAGGAGAGCCCTATTTATAGTTTTCAAAAAGAAAAATTAATGGTCAAGATTTGATTCTATTGTGTGGCCAAGATTCACTTTACACTAAGGTTTCACCTACCCCCAAATACATTTCATTTATAAGACATTTCTTGTATTTTCCCTATTTTGTCATCTAGTGGCAACACTGTAGCAATTTCGTCCTTTTGCTGTTTTCCCTTTGCTGTAGCTATTCCTTGAGGAATTCTTCACCGATAATAGGGTTGTCTTTGCATTTCTTTGACGTTGCATACTCCACAAAGTTCAAGATCATCGACTAGAGCTTATCTACTTCCATGATATCCGATCGTAGCACTTGGTAGCTCCATTCCTGAGAATTGTTGACGAGCTTTTTCCAGTCATCATCATATTTGGCAGCATTATCTCTGAAAAGTTTTGACTGTGCGAAAGCTCGGGCAGCAAAGCTCATGAATTGTATGGTGATTTCAGCCGACATCCCATCTTCCATGCCCTTCAATAAGTGTGGCTTTATGCTCTCTGGATTTATTTCAGCAGCAGGTAGCGTGTACCCTGTCATTAACTTGAGGTATCGAGTGCACTCTTCTCTTGACTCCTTGGCCCATTCGATATCCAGTACTATACGTTCCAAGATCTGCTCCAACCTCTTCTTTCGGTGATCAAAATCTCACCTCCATGTATCCACTAGCCAGTGATCATCATCTTTGAGGGCAAGGTCCTTCTCCTAGACCTCGCTTGGCAATACGAGTATGGCCTCAATTTTTGGGTAGGTCACTCTATATTTCCTCGGGAAATCCTCATAGACCTACCTCATGCCCTCAAGGGTTCTTTATACTTCTAAGAACTTATTCGCTATCTAGACAACCAAGTTGATACTGTGTTCCCCATGTCCAAGACCTATCAAAACCATTTTTTCATAGTCTTATCCAGGTTTCTTCTCATTTCTAATTTATTGATTTGTTCCTGGGATGATAGCTGAGGTGGGGTGGATGACGTTGTGGATTGTTCATCTGGGGATGACCATTGTTGAATATAGGCTGTTAGATCAGCCACTTGTGCTTTGAGTTCTTCCTTGGAGATCTTATCCTATTGGATAAGATGCACCACCATGGAAACTGATTCCTGGAGGTGATCAACCTTTTTCTCCCTTGTGGCCACTCCCAAGTCGATGGTGGAGATGTTATAAGTTATTCCTTGTTCTCCAACCATCGGTGTCACTATTTGCACTGCCCTAGATCTTAAGGCATCCATAGTCATCTTTGATCTGATCTTTGGCTTCTTCTCTTTCCTGGTACTTATTTGTGCTCTGGCTAGAATGGCTTCCAACCTTGCCTTAGGATCTTTCAGGATGGGAGACTTTTTTTTCAACTGCTTTTCTAGCCAATTGGGCATTTGAGGCTCTTCCCTGGATGGTTCAGTTTGATTCCTGATGTCCTCCTTCTCAAGCTTAGTGACTCAGAAAACAAGAGTGCTCTTCTTAGTTTCTGTATCCCCCTTCTCCTCATCAAAATCTTGTTCAAGCATTACATACTTAATGGGAGACTTGGCACGAAACTGCTCATTGGAGGGATCCTCTATTTCAGCACCCTTTTCTTCTTCATCTTGACCTTGTTCATGCTCCTCAGGATTTTCCTCTTGCTCATCTCCATGGAGGGATGCCTCCTCATCATGTACTAGGGTTTGTCCATGCCCCTCAGTTGGAGACTTGCTGCCTTCAGTCTCTTGAGCAGCAATTTCCTCTTCTTGTGCAAGCCGATCCTTGGCTTCCTTATCCTCAATATCCTTAAGCTTCATGCCCCACTCTTCATTGAGTTCAAGATCATTTGTTTCTCTTATCAGTTCAACTTCTAGCTCCTCACTGCTCTCGTTGGAGGACTCATAGACCCCTTCATCTATCTCTTGGTGTTCGAACAGAGGGTCTTTGTGGTACTCAAACTCCTCGTCACAATCTCTAGCTTCCATAGCTCAACTTCATCAGATATTTGTATTGTCACCTCCATTCTTAGTGGTTCAGAAGGTGGAGGGAGAGCTGCAGCATGGGCCATAGCCTAAGCTATTGTAGCTTGAACCACTGGATTGGTAAGCATCCCTGAAAGCTTGGATGACACATTCTGCATTTATTTTACAAAGGATTTCGAGAGGCTGAGGGTAGGCATTGTAGTAGTGAAAACAAAGGGAAGGGAAGGAGACAAAGAGGAGGAGGAGATCGGCGAGGTCATGGAAGAGGAAGAATCCATGGAAATAATCTGCATGATTGGAGAGGTGGAAGCAAGCTGAACAGAGATGTCCACCGTAGGTGGGGAAGAAGTGGAAACTACAAACAAAATATGTGAGGTAGTGGCAGTAGCAACAACGACAGTAATCATAGTAGACAAAGACCTTGGTGAGTTAGATCCCTCTCCCTTGGTCCCACGGGGCGGACCCTTGGGTGTCAGAAACATTTGCGTGCCTTCGGTTGTTTTCCTTTTCTTCTGGGAAGGTTCGCCCTCTGATGCCTTGTGGGCATAAACATTTGGTTTGGGCAACTGCTCACTGGTCTCTTTTCTCTTCTTGGTTTTGGTTGATGGTGGGGTTTTGGATGCTTCCCTAGTTGTAGCAGTAGCTACCCCTCCATCAGAGCCACTTGGTTCACTTTCTAGTCCCTTAAATGTTAAGGCATCTCCTTGTTGTTTCAATCGAGCCACCTGTTGGTTGATCCATGTCATTGTTTGGATCTCGATAAGTTTTGAGCACGTCGATGTCATCAAGTTCTCGCTCATCCCAATCAATTGTAGGAAGTGGTAGATTGGTGATGACATCATATCCCAGACCTATCATATTGTCCTCATCCTCTTCAAGCTAGTCAAGAACTGGGCAAAGATTTATCCTTCGTACGCAATTGGAAGTCATGCGCATGTAGTACCACAACCGCACTTTGAGATCATCTTTGCAATTGGACCAGAAGTCCTCAACATTGTGGAGGTGGGCATACTCCCATCCCAATGCCTTTCTGATATTTCTATACCAGTGCATTCAAGGTCGAGCTATATATTGGTGGAAGTGGTATTCGGCCAACTCCCTTTCTGAGTACCCCGCACACTGGGAGGTATGAATCTTGTACATCCCTTGGCCGAGCCTAATGGGGTAAGGTGTAGCTGCTAGATGATTGCTTCTTAAGACATTATGGATGTGCCATAGCTTCCAAGTCAGCTCTAATAGTATGATCTAGTCATTGGGGTACCGGGGCAGCTTGTTTGGTCTTTTCATGAATCTCTGGGCACAGATGTATGTGAACCTTGAAAATTGAATGTACAAGAAGGCATATTGTCTGAGGAGGGCTTTGGAACTATGTGAAACTCTTCTCTAAAAGTCGCCTCCTAGGGATCGGATGATGTGGGCGATGAACGCATCGTTCACCCTGCAATAATCCTTTTTTAAATTTCAGAATTGTAGTTGAGGGTACTTATCGTAGGGCTTCAGCTCTATCCCTGATGCCTAATTGGGCTCTGCAGTTAATCCCTGATAGTGTCATCGGTCCATGAGGGAGTACACTAGGTAGGAGGTCATGAATAACTTGGAGGTCTTCTTCATGGTTGTAAGCTATTCATGGAAGCGGTCATTGATTATCTCCCCCTAGTAGAAGGCGACACCATCACCGCGGAGAATATTCTCCACAAAGTAGAGCATCCATTCCTAGAAGAAGGCCACAGTAGGAAGGCCCAATATCCCGGCTTAGCATGGTCACGAGGTTGTGGTAATCCTTGAAGAAGTCACTATGGAAGAGCTCCTGAGGGAGCTTGCTAGCACTACCCCACTTGTCCTTCAACCAATATTGATTAATTAACTTCTTACACCTTAGCAGATCCTATATCCACAATTCTTTGCATTCCTCCATGGTGGGGATCTCCATGCTCTTAAAGGCACGGATGTGGAAAGTTGCTATTATACCCGATGGGGATATGCATGTGATGATATTCCCATCCCGGTCCTCTATTGTTTGGGTCTCAGGTTGGTATGCCTCAACGCATGTCATTACTAGCTTTGGGGCCACCAAGGCCAACGGGAAGCCTACAACCTTGGCAATTCCACTGCTCCTTATCAACCTTGCATTCTCGGTCTTAGGATTCACCCTGACCCTCTGTATAAATTCATCGACATCGACCTGGCCGATGTTCATATCCATCACATATCTCCATAGAGTGGTAATTCTTGATTGTAAGGGCACCCCTTGAAACTTATACTTCATTAGGTCTTATCCTCCTTGCCTCAAGGTGTCTTGGCTATTCCCTTCCCCTTCTCCTTGGAAGCACCAAAAGTTTCTACATCGGATTCCATAAATCCTACACAAAAGATGTGAATCAGTAACATTTAAACATGAAAATGGCTCCAGACAAGTCCCTGCATATCAAAGTTAGCCCTGCAATCATTATTCATAATCAATAGTCGCATAATATTTGATAAAACATCACTAGAAAGCAAGACAGGCAATTTGAGTTCCCTGGGCTGGAGTTCCCTTGGCAGAATGTCATTTGGAAGGGAAAATTAAGCATGGAACTCCCAAAGGCATTTCTCGGTGTTGGATTTGGTCAAATGAGGGTTGGTGTGAAGGAAGACTTGATTTTAGAAAGTGGGTCAAAATCTATTTTCGATTTGGAGGTCATTTGATCCTTCATTTTTGAGTTCGGGCATCAGTTGCAGGACAACAGTTGGAAATGGCGCAAGGGAGACGAAACTCCAGGCACCGAAATCTCGAGCTCAAACTACCGTCGTCAGGAAGCGATTATGGGTTAGCCATCCAGGATGGTGAAACATGGGAGGCAGTCCTAGAGGGGAGTTCCAGAGGAAAATTTTAGGAGTTCTAGGAGCGTAGTGACAAATAGGTGGTCGGGGCCCAAAGGTCGGAGAGTCACTCTAAATTTGCTATGTAAAACGGCACCAGTGGAATGGAATTCAAGAAGCAGAAATCCGAGGTTCAGTGTCTGAACACACCTTTGGCGGTTGCGTTTTTGCTAGGATTTCATATGAGATGAAGTGAGGACTAGGGTCCGAACCTCAGAAAGACATCCCCGAACGGCCGTGTAAAACGACAAAAGTGAAATAGAATTTTGAGGATGGAATTTTGGAGGTTGGGGTCTGAAATGCGCTTGGATTTCGGTTCCATTTAAGAAATTGGGATTGGACTTCATGCAGTCGGGGTCCGAGGTTCGGAAAGACGCTCGGGACAGGCTGTCAAAATGGCGAAATCAACACAGAATTTCGAGGATCGGATCCTGAGGACAATTTGCTTCAAGGTTGATTTTTGATTTTTTAAGCAAGTTTGACACGGACTTTGCGGGGCCGACACCTAGGAGTCGAAAAGACACTCGAGGAAGGTCGTTTAGAATGGTGAGGATGCAATGGAATCCCACGCGGAGAAATTTGGAGGCCGGGGTCCGAGATGCGCTTGGCCACATGAAATGTTGAGTTTCAAGTTTGAGTCCACATAGACGGCCGTGGGAAAGCCCGGGCCCGAGTAAGGTGTTCGCCTGTTCCGAAGAATGGTGGTGGGGAGGTTCACCTCTGGTTTGAGTTTTGACTCTTGAAACGATCAATTTTTCTCATTCTAAAACATGGGTTTTTAGGTGGAGGGTACTTATCTACTTGATTTTAGCCTTGTTTTACATTTTTACTTCATTTAAAACTTGGAAATTGACAAAAAAAATGACGAAGCCCATGGACGGTGGATGTACCTCAAAATTTCGAAGCGACTACTGTTGGCCGCGTGGAAAAGGTCAGAAACAAAGCTCGGATTCAGGGGCTGAAAATGTCAGATGCATCAGAGCTCTCCAAATTTCTCTATCACTCGGTCAGGTGAAAATGACAGTCGGAAAATCTGTTAAAATAGCCAAGATAGCCATTAATGGAGCAATTAATTCCTTCATACGATGACTGAAAGGTTGGTGAGTTTAAATCTCACAGGTGGCGGTAGGCGACCTGGACTCTGGTGGCTAGAAAGATTTCCAACCACTACCATGAGGAATGACTAAATGCAAGCAGAATCTTAGATGTGAAAATCCGAGATCCGGGGTCCAAGGTCTGGAAAGATGCTCGGCATCGAACGCCAGCAACAGCAAACCCGAAACGGAAATCTAGAGAAGGAAACCCGAGGGTCCGGGCCCGGAAGGGGCCACAGACATCAGAAAGGGCATTCTGACAAGGGAAACCCAAACTGACTTCAGACTTAGCATTTTTCAAAGGGGTCAAGCTCGGTCAAACTTAAGGCATATCCTCAACGGGTGTGTTGACCTATTAGGGCACAAAAATGGACATGCAAAATGAGGCAAAGCAAAAGGGGCCCGACAACCAAAAAAGGGAAGAGAGGGTCCCCATTCTGAATGGGGTGTGTGTGCAACAAGCACAACAAATGGAAACTCCACTGGGAGAATTCTCCTGGTGTTCTAGAGATAAACATTCATTCCGAACCCATGATCTCTGGTTTCACAGACCAAGGCTAAATTTCAAAGTTGAACTAGGAATAGTTTAAGGAAGGTGGGATTGAATCAAATTGCAACATCATCATGGAGGTTTGTGCATGGTGAGTTCATTTCCTTTCCATGGAGATAGCACGAGTAACCACTGGTTGAGGGAGATAAGCTACGTAGTTCGCCTAACCCCAAAAGTAACCTGGACATTGCTCTGTTGCTGGTCAGGAATCTATAGCCCTAAAAGAGCTATTGATGTGACCCCACAAACATAGCTCTACTGCCAGTCAAGCGTCTATAGCCCCGGTAGAGATATTCGCACACCCATACGGTTGTTATTTTCGCTTTATTTATTCTTTTGTTTGATATTTCTTTTTAGCACTTCCTCTTTTCTTTCCGTTCAACTGCATAAGTAATGAAGCTCAAAATGGGCTTGGGAATCATAGTGGTCACTAGAGCAGACTTTAGATTTTTCACTTATCCCTTCTTCCCATCGGTCACCATACCATTCTTTGGAAACATTAAAATGTGTTTTGTGTGTTCCATGATAAATGCAGGGGATTCAAGCAGACATCTATCCTAGGTTAGTTCAGAGTCTGAAAGTTGAAAATTGATGCTTAGGAGCTTTCAAAGGTTAGTAATAGGGAATGAAGCCTTATCTAAAGAACAACACAAGAGCAGGCAGCAGGGCCAACCATTTGTCATGCAAAGCACAGCCACCACAACAGAATAGGGGGGGCTCTTCCAAGATCAAGACAAAATAGCTGAGTCAGTGAGAAAAATAGGACAAAGCGAGAAACCTATTCTAACCTATGTATAGGTATTTACACAGACAGATCCAAAAGAGCTCAAGTCTGGAAGTAATGCTCAAGGTGCTACCCGTTGACAGGCAACAGGACATCTTCACCAGTGAGAGTCTTTAGGCGGAAGGCATTATCTCCAAGGATTTCAGCAATTTGAAAAGGGCCAAGTCAAAGCTTGTTGAATTTGTTGTGTCCCCCTTTCTATTCATGGGCCTTGTCCCAGTAAAGGACTAGATTAGAAATGCGGAAGGCCTTAACTTTGGCTCGGTGGTCGAACCATCTCTTGACTACACCTTGATGTTTGGCAAAATTTTCTATTGCACGGTCTCGTACTTCTTCAAGGTGTAGCAGCTCGGTGAGGCGATCTTCTCTGTGATCTCCTCCTTTGTAAGAATCATTGACAAACTAGAGGGTAGGGATTTTCAAATGTATGGGAAAGATAGGCTCTAAGCCATAGACTATATGGTATGGAGAATCCCTGAGGGCAACCTTGTGACGGGTGCGATCTGCCCACAAGGTGAAATGAAGTACATTGCCTACAAGTTATTGCTTCTATCCATCTAGTGCAGTAATCAGAAACGGTTAGAATATACCTATGTCCCATAGATGATGGAGGGCTTACCAGACCAATGAAGTCGCGACCCCATTGCGTGAAAGGTCTTACCTCTAGAACAGGTTGCAATGGGACAATAGCATTCCTTTTTCTAGCGGCAGTAGTTTGGCACATGTGGCAGGTATGAACGTGGTTGTGGGCATCCTTGAAAACGGTGGGACAATAATACCCAACTCTCAATAACTAGTGCGTAGTTGATAGACCTGAGCCATGGCCAGTCCCGAACTTACCATGGAATTCTTTAAGAACGCAATCAACTTCCTCCTTACCCAGGCATCTCAAATAGATAACTTCATGATTCTTTTTGTATAGTATGGCACCCTACAACATATAGCTACTTCTTTTTAGCCTAAGGGCTCACCTTTGGACTCCCTACAGATGAGGAAAACATCTATGATTCAACAGGTAGTACACTATGTCGTCATACCACTCCCCTGGGGAGACATCCTCCAATTGGTACTGTTGTACCATGAGTTCAGGTCCAACATCGATAACTACCTCCACCATTGTTCAGGCGAGTGTCCTTCCTCTTACCAGCTTCATCAATTGGATCTCCATGTCATACTCCTGCAGCAACACGATCCATTTTTCCCTTCGTTCCCCCAACTTGTTCTGCATAAGTAAGATTTTCACTGTGGGATCGGGAACTATAGCAAACACCTTGTTGTGTAAGATGTAATGCCTAAACTTTTTGACTCCCTTAACAAGGGCATAAGCCTATTTTTCAATATTATGATAGTGTAGTTCAGCATCCTTCAGGGGGGGTTCTCATGAAGGCAATCATATGCTCACTCCCCTCATCGTCCTTTTGTGTCAAAATGTTGGCACATAAATGATCTAAAGCAAAGGAGTAAATGTAGAAGGGCCTCAGGTAATTGGGGTTGACCAGTATAGGGGCGTTAGTGATTGCTTTTTTGATTTCCCTGAAATCCTGTTTGGCTTCAGGAGTCCACTCAACCTTAGCATCTTGTTTTAGCATGGCATTGAGTGGTTTGACTATTTTCGCGAAGCCTGTAATGAACTTGTGGAAAAAGTTGATTTTTTCGAAAAAAGATTTTAATTCCTTCTTATTGCCTGGCAGTTGGATTTTCATGATGGATTGGATACGTTTGGGGTCAATAGAGATTCCCCGTTCTTACAAGACATGCCCAAGGAGCTTACCCTCAGAGCCCCCAAAGATGCACTTCTTCGGGTTAAGGGAAACCCCGAATGCACAAAACCTTTCAAAGACCTTGCATAAGTCAGTGACATGATTACCCCATTGTTTAGAAAATATTGTTAAATCATCCATGTAGATGATTATGCATTTTCCTATTAGGTCCTTGAATGCAATATCCATGGTGCACTGGAAAGTGGCACCAACGTTGATTAGCCCAAACGACATTCTCCTATATGCGAAGGTTCCCCACTTAGTGGTGAATGCTATCTTGTGTCGATCTTCATACTACACCATGACTTGGTTATATCCTAAATATCCATCCAAGAAGGACATCATTTGGGAGTCGTTTACTACTTGTAACACCTCTTCCAATGAGGGTACAAGATAGTTGTCCTTCTCTGAAGCCTGGTTTAGATTGTGGAAGTCCACACACAGTTTGATTTCTCCATTTTTCTTTTTGACAAGAACCAGATTCGCTACCCATGTGGAGTGTCTAACCAGAAAGATGATTCTAGCTAACAACAACTTCTGTACCTCCTTATATATTATTGGCTCCAATAAAGCGTTGGCAGGGCGTTGCCACTGCCAAAATGGCTTTGCATCTGGTCTGAGAGGGATAGTGTGCGTGATGATCGACGTATCATATGTCTTGAGATCGTGATAGCTCTAGGCGATGGCATCATGATACTTCCGCAGAGCCTCAATTATCCATGTTCTTTCTTCATAGGTGCATACTTTTCCTATGAATGCATTCTTGGCATTTCCAGCCGTACCTAGATTGTAAGTGTCAAATTGGCCACTGATGGTATCCTTTTTAGCTTGCTGATCTTGGTCTCTGATCTGATCAAGGTCAAAGATTCACTCCAATTGGACCATTCCCCTAGGGATGGTGTTGGTTTTCAAGTTGATGATCCCTTCTATATCTAGATCTACCTCTTGGGGTTTGACCTCGTCGATTATCTACATAGCTAACACATTCAAACTGGTGATGAAATCCAAAATATGCTTGTTGTCATTGAATATCTGGAAATTAGCTACATTATCCGGAATTGACAGGATGGAGGTGAGTTCCATCATGAATCTTCTGAGGCCTGATAGGGACAATGGCTGCAATGTTCTTGCTGCTGTGCCAGGGCATTGGCAGTATGATTCTGAGCACGCGGAATCAACTGAATGTTGAATGCATCTAACCCTTCCAAAAGATCCCATACGCAGTGCTGGTACTTAGTGAGTCTTTGATCATAGTAGGAATACAACTTTTTGACCTATTTTACAACTAACTCCAAATCTCCATACACTTGAAGCATTTTGACATCTTTCCTTAATGCCATTAAGAGGCCCAAGACCAAAGCTTCGTACTCTGCTACATTATTAGTATAATAAAACTATAGCCTATGAGCATCAAAGTATGACTTACCTTTGGGACTGATCAATTTGAAACCTGCCCCAACTCCATGCTTGGACTTAGATCTGTCAAAGCGCAATGTCCAGAAGCCAGGAGAGTCCTTGGATGTGGCACTAGCAGTTTTGATTTCCACCTTAGATGGAGCTTTCATTTTAGTGACTGCTTTAGGAGATATAGGGATGAAATGTGTTTGTTCGGGTGGTGCAGATATTGATTTCTCCATTGGAGCAACCTATTTTCTAACATGTTCAATTGCTGCTTGACACAGGCAACAATCAAATTCTGAGTGAGCAGTATTGTGTACCCTACACCAGTTAGGGAGCAAGAGCTCGCAAAAGTTCATTCGAGTTCCCAGGCTAAGCTGGTCCTGAACACATTTTTCCATGACATCCTGAAAACCATCGAGCAGTCACCGAGTGTCATTCTCTCCTAGTTCTTCATCATCGGACTCGATGAGCAATTTAGTGCTCTGAGAAACATTGGTCAAATTAGCAGTCGGGCTGCATAGTACGAGGAATACCTCGCTCATTCCTTCATCTTCAAGGTATTCATGTTCATTCCGATATGACACTGGGGAATAATTCCCCAAACCCATTTTGGCATACAACACCTCGTTCATGTTGTTATACTCAATGATCATAAATCTCATTTGTGGCTCTCGATCGATCCTGATATGATTCGACATTCCTTTCCATGGTAGCCACATATGCGAGTAATCAGTCACAACGTATCCGTTCAATGCCCTCATGAAATCCTTTCCTAGGATTATACCATAAGTATCCAGGATATCGACCACTTGAATGTCAACAGTTTGCTAGATTCAGGGATTAGCAGCAACTTGCATGGGTATTCTGCTAGTTTCCCCTACTATGCTGATTTAGATCTTGTCAAGTTGTGTTGCTTTTCGCCGAGAGGGAGTTGGAGTTATTTCAAGTGCTTTGCATACTCTCAGGGGCATAACACTGGCTGAGGCTCCCGAATCAAGCAAGAAATTATGGAGGTTATTCCTAAACACCCAGATGGTAGTCAGAAAGGGAGGAGCTTCGAATTTCCCTTGAAACAATCCTCCGGAAACATCCACCTAAGCAACTTGGCCTTTATCTTTCTTGCTGCCCTTGCTCTGGGTTTGTATCTGATTGACTATCCTATCAGGTTGCTTGTTTACTTGCTGATCTATTGGTAGGTTAGCCTTGCTTCTGAAAATCTTCCTAACGACTAGCTCATTTGGTTGATCACCGAAAGAAACCCTCTTTACTGGAGCTTCTTGAGCTGACCCCTGTGGTGCAGTCCCATTTATCATCTTGAAAAAGGCATTCCTGATAGCAGGAACCTTTAGAAGTTCAAATGCCGACACTCTCAGCTTTACCTTTTTAAACTCTTCAATAATATACTCCCCCATCTGCTCAATTTCTTGATCGCAGGACACAGTTTGGGATTAGGTGGTGGCTTGGCTTTGGCTGCCACTGATTTTTTGTTTGTTCCTGCTGAAGTACCGCATGGGTGTATGGGGAAAACCCAAGTTATTATTTGCATTCAGATCATGAGGGGTGCTGAAATTGTTGGGGGGAGTGGAGGTCGTAAATAGACCTCCGGCATGACCACTAACTTGTCTATTTCTTAGGTTGTAAGGGGTGGTTCATTGGTGAAACATTTGGACTTCATCCTCCCTAGGTTCTTCTTCGTCATCTTTGGGACCATTGTCTAATGAATCGAAAAGCTGAGCTAAAGGACTTTTAGAACTTACCCCTCTCATCGTATCATTGTTGTTAGAATCAACATTCTCCAGTTTGGGGGTGTTGCATTCTGCCCTTAGGAAGGGAGCCTAGTTTAGCATCAACACCGAAGAATCATATGGATCAGATGAGCAATGTCCCTGCATCCCAAATTATCGACTGCATTTTGAAATTCCACCTAAAAAATCTTGGTGGTAGTTTGGAATGGCGGTTCATTTTGTGAATGCGACACCAACCAGATAATGCAACCTCTACCAAGTACACTCCGCTTGTGGGGTTATCATTGTTCTTGCTATTGGGCTAGTCAAGAGGCATAGGAATAACACCATTGTTGGGGTGTGTACTCCATGTCCAGTTTTACCTCTAGAAGGGCCTTTTGTCAAAGTTCTGGCTTGAATTCTAATTCCTGTCATAGTTCTTCCTGATGAAGTGCTAACATCCTGATTGTCCTGACTTTCACATTGATCACAATTTTCCCTATTAAGGTTGGCCTGGATGCTCTTTTGCAGCACTTGCAGCTGGTTGTTCTAATTCCTTAGGTGTTTCATTTCAGTTGAAATCTTCTTGATCATTTATGTGAGCTCATCAATTCTATCATTTTTAGCATTGTTCGGTTGTGGTGCGGCATTTTGAAGGAACATAGGCTATTCCACTAGCTGATTTTGATGAGTGGGTGGGAGTTATGTTGCCTGAAGGAACGTAGGTACCTGGGATTGTTGAGGATGTGACTGTTCTTGCTGGGGCATCAAGTAGTGAGGTATTGGATATGCCTAGTTCATCGGTTGCCCAGGATGTGGAACTAGAGGTAACTATGTTACTGGATTTAGCAAGGGCATTTGATGTTGCAAGGCTTGGATGAGTCCCTGAATCTACACCGGATACACGGTTTGTCTAAGAGAAGGTAGTGGACTAGATATGTTCTATCCCAAATTTGTGCTGGCAATAATGGCTTCAGCGTATGCATCGACCAACCTAGCTGGTGGTGGTCTCATTCTTTTCACCAGGGTTGAAGTGAGATTGTCCAAAGCTGCATAGTAAATGGGTAGGACAACAACATTGTTAAAAATGTACGAGGCATGTAGCCGAGTGTACTCTCTATGGAAGCGATCATTGAAGGAATTGATCGATTCATTGATTTGCCTCTGCACCGACATGAAGTGTTGATACGAATCTATGGGGTTGACCAAGGTCTTGAACTTCTGCAGAAATGCACTCTTTAGAAGATCTCATGTGCTGATAGTTCTAGCTGGCAAATTGACGTACTAGTAGAATGCTTCATCCCCCAAGGAGTAGGTAAATATCCTACAGGCCACATCTTCATATATGACCTACATAGTCTTCAAGGCAATTTCAAAAAAATTGACATGCTCTTCGGCTGTCCTCTGTAGATCCTGAGAGTTGAATTTTGTGCAGAAATTCTCAGGATTCTTTGGCATATCATGGTAGAGGTTAAAGGTGAGAGGAGATGGGTTATTACCTAGCCACGCCATTGGGAAAGGTGGTAGAGGTGGTTGTTCCAGATTGGTGTGTAATTACGATGGGGCGGTGACAACTAGTGAGGCAATAGTGGGGCTGGTGACTATGTTTGGTTAAATAGGAGTGTTCAGCCCAGATGGAGAGGTAACTTGGGATGCTGTATGGATTAGATGAGTAGAAGGTGGTGCTGCCAGTGAAGATGAAGGAGACGAAGGTGAAAGAGCAGTGAGCTACTCCATGGAATCAATGATGGATGGTCCCCCTTGTTTAGCTCTCTTAGCTCGAACAGGGGGCTGTAATTCCTGAAACTCTCCCTTGTTTGGTGCAGACCTTAAAACTCGATGGAATCTCTCAAGGGAGAATGACCCAATTCAATCTAGCTTTACCCTTTGGCCATCGTTCTAGTGCCAGTTCTGTTGATGGTGTTTTTATGCACTTCACAACACAGGTAATACATAAGTGCATTACCTCTCTTGAAAGACAATCTTCCCCAATAAAATTGTAGAACACTATCCCAAGGTCTCTTGGATGTCAGGTTATGACAATGTTTGGAATATATCAGTTGTTTGATGTGATTTTTCTGGAATCACAAGGTGGTCTTACATGGTTTAAAGCTCTAGGAGAATTGGGTCAATGGATGGAGTTCTTCAAATATGAAATTACTGCACTTTGCTGTAGGCTTGGACAATAGCCTTAGACTCCATTGTTTTTCCAAATTTGGCTTTACAATGTGCAATGAACCTTAACACAAATTATTTTTTAAAAAAAAGAGGAAAAAGGTCGAGGAAGAAGGATGGTTCCTCGACCTACAACTACTGATGAACATTGATAATGGAGGTTCCTGTTGTGGACAGTTTCCTTAAACATAATTTCACTTAATCTGAATTCTCACAATGTCATGAAATCTATGCTATATTCTAGGGACTATAGATATTCATCATTCATTCGGCATGTAATGTGAACAAAGACAAAGTTTAATGAGCAGCTATGAAATAATAGTCCAGACTAACTTTACACAGTCATTTACCAAAAGTATGGACAAGGAAAGCATACACATAGCATGAATCTTCAAAACTAAAGACAACATACTAAAACTACTATAGCTAACTAAGGAAACTAGGACAGCAAAGTAATTTAAAGAAAAGTTTTAACTAAAGGGAGAAGAATCATGAAACATGTAGAGAAACCAAAAAATACACCATGAAATGACTGTATTTTCTATTATAATTTCTGTAGCATGTCTTTACAACAACTCAACTCCCTTAAAATGAGAGGAGGAGAGCCCTATTTATAATTTTCAAAAACCAAAATTAATGGTCAGGATTTGATTCTATTGTGTGGCCAAGATTCACTTTACACTAGGGTTTCACCTACCCCCAAATACATTTCATTTATAAGACATTTCTTGTATTTTCCCTATTTTGTCATCTAGTGGCAACACTGTAGCAATTTCGTCTTTTTTCTATTTTCCCTTTGCTGCAGCTATTCCTTGAGGAATCCTTCATTGATGATAGGGTTGCCTTCGCATTTCATTAACACTGCATACTCCATAAAGTTAAAGATCATTGACTGGAGCTTATCTATTTCCATGATATCCGATCGCAGCACTTGGTAGCTCCATTCTTGAGAATTGCTAACAAGCTCTTTCCAGTCATCATCATATTTAGCAGCATTATCTTTGAAAAGTTCTGACTGTGTGAAGGCTCGAGGAGCAAAGCTCATGAATTCTGTGGTGATTTCAGCCGACATCCCATCTTCCATGCCCTTCAAGAAGTCTGGCTTTATGCTCTCTAGATTTATTTCAGCAGCAGGTAGCTCGTACCCTGTCATTAACTTGAGGTACCGAGTGCACTCTTCTCTTGACTCCTTGGCCCATTTGATATCTAGTGCTATACATTCTAGGATCTTCTCTAGCCTCTTCTTCTAGTGATTGAAATCTTGCCTCCATGTATCCACTAGGCAGTGATCATCATCTTTGAGGGCAAGGTCCTTCTCCCAGACCTCGCTTGACAATGCGAGTATGGCCTCAATTTTTGGGTAGGTCGCTCTATATTTCCTCAAGAACTCGTCACTGACCTGCCTCGTGCCCTCAAGGGTTCTTTTTACTTCTAAGAACTTATTCGTTGTCCAAACAACCAAGTTGATACCTATGTTCCCCATGTCCAAGACCTGTCAGAACCAGTTTTCTGTAGTCTTACCTAGGTTTCTTCTTTTTTCTATTTTATTGATCTCTTCCTGGGACAACAATTGAGGCAGGGCAGATGATGTCATGGGCTACTCATCTGGGGATGACCATTGTTGAATATAGGCCATTAGATCAACCACTTGTTCTTTGAGTTCTTCCTTGGAGATCTTATCCTGTTGGATAAGATGCACCATCATGGCGATCAATTCCTTGAGGTGATCAACCTTTTTCTCCCTTGTGGCCACTCCCAAGTCGATGGTGGAGATGTTATAAGTTATTCCTTGTTCTCCAACCATTGGTGTCACTATTTGCATCACCCTAGATCCTGAGGCATCCATAGTTATCTTTGATCTTATCTTCAGCTTCTTCTCTTTCCTAGTACTTATTTGTGCTCTGGCCAGAATGGCTTCCAGCCTCGCCTTAGGATTTTTCAAGGTGGGAGTCCTTTATTTGAACTACTTTTCTAG
The DNA here is from genome assembly GCA_007115665.2 of Sequoiadendron giganteum. Lineage (NCBI taxonomy): Eukaryota > Viridiplantae > Streptophyta > Pinopsida > Cupressales > Cupressaceae > Sequoiadendron > Sequoiadendron giganteum. The sequence goes on from CM021109.1 coordinate 552,089,119, forward strand.
CCAATCGAGCATTTGAGGCTCTTCTCTGGATGGTTCACTTTGATTCCTGATGTCCTCCTTCTTAAGCTCAGTGTCTCAGACAACAAAAATTCTCTTCTCAATTTTTGTATCCCCCTTCTCTTCATCAGAGGCTTGTTCAAGCGTTACATACTTAACGGAAGACTTGATGCGCAACTGCTCATTGGAGGGATCCTTTGTTTCAGCACACTTTTCTTCTTCATCTTGACCTTGTTCATGCCCCTTGGGCTTTTCCTCCTACTCATCTCCATGGAGGGATGCCTCCTCATCGTGTTCTAGGGTTTTTCCATGCCCCTTAGTCGGAGACTTGGTGCCTTAAGTCTCTTGAGCAACAATTTCCTCTTCTCATGCAAGCCGATCCTTGACTTCCTTATCCTCAATCTCCTTAAGCTACTTGCCCCACTCTTCATTAAGTTTAGGATCATTTGTTTCTCTTATCAGTTCAACGTCTACCTCCTCACTGCTCTCATTGGAGGACTCATAGGCCACTTCATCTATCTCTCGGTGTTCGAACAGAGGGTGTTCGTGGTACTCAAACTCTTCGTCCTTTGGCCTCATCCTAGCCTCTAGCTATCATCACTCAAGTTCATTAGGAATTTGCATTGTTGCCTCCATTCTTGGTGGTTTGAAAGGTGGAGGGATAGCTAGAGCATGGGCCATAGCCTGAGCTATTGTAGCTTGAACCATCGGATTGGTAAGCATCCCCGAAAGCTCGGATGACACATTCTGCATGTATTTTACAAAAGATTCTAGGAGGTTGAGGGCAGGCACTATAGCAGTGGAAATAGAGGGAAGGGAAGGAGACAAAGAGGAGGAGATTGGCGAGGTGATGGTAGAGGAAGAATCCATGGGAATAATCTACATGATTGGAGAGGTGCAAGCAAGGTGAATAGAGATGTCCACCGCAGGTGGGGAAGAAGCAGAAACTGTAAGCAAAGTATGCAAGGCGGTGGCAGTAGTAGCAGCGATAGTAATTGTAGTAGATAGAGACCTTGGTGAGTTAGATCCCTCTCCCTTGGTCCCACGAGGTGGACCCTTGGGTGTCACAGACATCTATGTGCCTCCGGTTTTTTTCCTTTTCTTGTGGGAAGGTTCGCCCTCTAATGCCTTGTGGGCATAAACCTTTGGTTTGGGTAGATGCTCACCGGCCTCTTTTCTCTTCTTGGTTTTGGTTGATGGTGGGGTTTTGGATGCTTCCCTAGTTGCAACAGTATCTACCCCTTCATCAGAGCCACTTGGTTCACTTTCTAGTCCCTTAAATGTTAAGGCAACTCCTTGCTATTTCAATCGGGCCACCTATTGGTCGATCCATGCCGTTGTTCGAATCTCGACGGGTTTAGTGAGCACGTCGATGTCATCAAGTTCATGCTCATCCCAATCAATTGTAGGTAGTGGTATATTGGTGATGGCATCATATCCTGGATCTATCATAGTGTCCTCATCCTCTTCAAGCTAGTCAAGAACCGAGCACAGATTTATCCTTCGCACGTAAATGGCAGTCATGCACATGTAGTGCCGCAACCACACTTCAAGATCATCTTTGCAATTGGCCCAAAAGTCCTAAACATTGTGGAGGTGGGCATAATCCCATCCCAATGCCTTTCTGATATGTCTATACCATTCCATTCGAGGCCGAGCTGTATATTGGTGGAAGTGGTATTCGGCCAACTCCCTTTCTGAGTACCCTGCACACCGAGAGGTATGAATCTTGTACATCCCTTGGCCGAGCCCAATGGGGTAAGGTGTACCCACTAGATGCTTTCTTCTCAAGACATTATGGATGTGTCATAGCTTCCAAGTCAGCTCTAATAGTATGATCCGGTCGTTGGGGTACCGAGGCAGCTTGTTTGGTCTTTTCATGAATCCCTGGGCACAGATGTATGTGAACCTTGGAAATTGAATGTACAAGAAGGCATATTTCCTGAGGAGGGCTCTGAAACTATATGAAACTCTTCTCTGAAAGTCACCTCCTAGGGATCAGATGATGTGGGTGATGAACGCATCGTTCACCCTGCAATAATCCTTTTTGAAATTTTGGAACTATAGTTGAGGGTACTTATCGTAGGGCTTGAGCTCTATCCCTGATGCCTCACTAGGCACCGTAGTTAATCCTTGATAGTGTCACTGGTCCATGAGGGATTACACAAGGTAGGAGGTCATGAGGAACTTGGAGGTCTTATTCATGGTTGTAAACTGTTCATGGAAGCGGTCACTGATTATCTCGGCCCAGTAGAAGGTGATGTTGTCACCGCGAAGAATCTGCTCCACAAAGTAGAACATCCATTCCTAGAAGAATGCCGTAGCAGGAAGGCTCATTACTCAATTTAGCAAGGTCACGAAGTCATGGTAATCCTTGAAGAAGTCACTATGGAAGAGCTCCTGAGGAGATTGCTAGCACTACCCCGCTTGTCCTTACACCAATATTGATTGATTAACTTCTTACACCTCAGCAGATCCTGTTCTCATAATTCTTTGCATTCCTCCATGGTGGGGGTCTCCATTCTCTTAAAGGTAGGGATGTGGAAACTTTTTATACCCAATGGGGATGTGTTTGTGATGATATTACCATCCGAGTCCTCTATTGTTCAGGTCTTAGGTTGGTATGCCTCAATGCATGCCATTACCAACTCTGGGGGGCCACCAAGGCCGACGGGAAGCCTACAGCCTTGACAATTCCACTACTCCTTATCAACCTTGCATTCTCGGTCTTGGGATTCACCCTAACCCTCTGTATAAATTCATTGACATCGACCTAGATAATGTTCATTTCTGTGACATCTCTCTATAAAGTGGTGATTCTGGATTGTAAGGGCACCCCTTGAAAATTTTACTTCATTAGGTCTTTATCCTCCTTGCCTCGAGGTGTCTTAGCTATTCCCTTTCCCTTCTCCTTGGAAGCACTAGAATTTTTTGCATCGGATTCCATAAATCTTGCACAAAAGACATGAATCAGTAACATTTAAACATGAAAAATGGCTCCAGACAAGTCCCTGCATATCAAAGTTAGCCCTGCAATCATTATTCATAATCAATAGTCGCATAATATTTGATAAAACATCATTAGAAAGCAAGGCAGGAAATTCGGGTTCCCAAGGCCAGAGTTCCCTTGGCAGAATGCCATTTGGAAGGGAAAATTAAGTATGGAACTCCCAAAGGCATTTCCCAACATTGGATTTGGTCAAATGAGGGTTGGTGTGAAGGAAGACCTGATTTTAGCAAGTGGGTCGAAATCCATTTTGGATTTGGAAGTCATTTTATCCTTCATTTGGGAGTTCAGGCATCAGTTGCAGGACAACCATTGGAAATGGCGCAGGGGAGACAGAACTCCGAGCATCAGAATCCGGAGCTCAGACCGCCATTGTCGAGAAGCAGTTATGGGTTAGCCATCCTAGACGGCGAAATGCGGGAGGCAGTCCGAGAGGGGAATTCTGGAAGACAATCCCCAGAGGAAAATTTTAGGAGTTCCTGGAGTGTGGTGACAAATAGGTGGTTGGGGCCCGAAGGTCAGAGAGTTGCTCTGAATTTTCCATGTAAAACAACACTAGTGGAACAAAATTCCAGAAGCGAAAATCCGGGGTTTGGGGTCTGGACACACCTTGGGCGGTTGGGTTTTTCCTGGGATTTGATATGAGGCGAAGCAAGGACCGAGGTCCGAGACTCAGAAAGATGTATCGGGATGGTCGTGTAAAACGGCAAAAGCGAAACAAAATTTCGAGGACAGAATTCTAGAGGTCGGGGTCCGAAATGCGCTTGGATTTTAGTTCCATTTAGAAATTGGGATCGGACTTCATGCAGTCGGGGTCTGAGGTCCGGAAAGACGCTCGGGATAGGCCATCAAAATGGTGAAATCAACACAAAATTTCGTGAACGGAATTTCGAGGATCGAATCCCGAGGACAGTTTGCTTCAGGGTTGATTTTTGATTTTTTAAGCAAGTTTGACACGGACTTTGTGGGGCCAGGGCCTGGGAGTCGAAAAGATGCTCAGGGGGAGGTCATTTAGAATGGCAAGGACACAACCAAATCCTGTGAGGAGAAATTCAGAGGCCGGGGTCCGAGATGCGCTTGGCCGCATGAAATGTTGAGTTTCCAGTTTGAGTCCACGCGGACGGCCACAGGAAAGCCTAGGCCCGGGTAAGGTGTTCGCCTGTTCTGAAGAATGGCGACGGGGAGGTTCACCTCTAGTTTGAGTTTTGACTCTTGAAACGATCAATTTTTCTCATTCTAAAATGTGGGTTTTTAGGGGGAGGGTACTTATCTACCTGATTTTAGCCTTGTTTTACATTTTTACTTCATTTAAAACTCAGAAATTGACAAACAAGATGGCGAAGCGTGTGGACGGCGGATGTACCTCAAAATCTCGAAGAGACTGTTGATGGCCACACAGAAAAGGTTAGAAACAAAGCTCAAATGCCTTAGAGCTCTCCAAATTTCTCTATCACTGGGTTAGGTGAAAATGACAGCTAAAAAATCCATTTAAATAGCCAAAATAGCCAAAATAGCCATTAATGCAGCAATTAATTCCTTCGTACAGTGGCCGAACGGTTGGTGAGTTTAAATCTCATAGGCGGTGGCGGGTGACCCAAAATCCGATGGCCTAAAATATGTCCAGCCACTGCTATGAGGAAAGGCTAAATGCAAGCAAAATCTCAGATGCGGAAATCTAAGATCCAAGTCCGGGGTTCGGAAAGATGCTTGGCGCCGGACGTCGGCAATAGCAAACCCAAAACGGAAATACGGAGAAGGAAACCTGAGGGTCTGGGCCCAGAAGGGGCCACAAACGTTAGAAAGGGCATTCTGACAAGGGAAACCTGAACTAACTTTAGACTTAGCATTTTTCAAAGGGGTCAAGCTCGGTCAAACTTAAGACATGTCCTCGATGGGTGAGTTGACCTATTAGGGCACAAAAATGCACACACAAAATGAGGCAAAGCAAAAGGGGCTCGACAACCAAAAGAGGGAAGAGAGGGTCCCCATTCTGAATGGAGCGTGTGTGCAACAAGCACAATAGGATGGTACAGTGAAGCAGTCAAGAGAGGACATCAAGTCTCTTGAGAGGAAAGTTAGGGTTTTTCCTGTGCCACCTATTGCCGAATTGGATAGGATATTATTGGCAATGCATGGTGAAGTGGAGCATGCCAAAGACAAGGATGGGAAGTAGTTATTTATGGCTACATCGAAGTTCATGCTTCCCATTATTCACATGCATTGGATCGATTTTTGAGACCCCAGGCCGACTTGGATGAAATTGGTGCAAATTGCACATTTCATGTTGTTTTCGAATATCTTTTAGGGCCAACCTATTGTGTGGCATTTCTTATTGTAAACCCTATTTCAGTCGACCTATATTGGGGGATTCTCTATAAATTGAGCATGATGCCTCATTTGTAAGGTGATAGAGTAGCATAGAAGAATAGAATAGTGGAAAGTTAGAAGATTTCACATTTGAGTGAATTATAATTAGGGTTTATCTTCAAGCAAGTGTTGTAACAAAATATTGGAATTGTTGCCATTTTGGGTGATTTAATATAAGAAAGGATATTATGACTTGGTATCTCTCTTGTGTTGAGTTTTATTTGGCATGGTTCTTGTTATTCTATCTTTAAAATTGCTTAATTTTATTGTTAGATGGTTTGGTGATGCTTAGGATTTCATGCTTGAAATGTTTGCAGCGATCTTTAGTCCATACTTTTGTAGTTAGCTGATTGTTAGCTGCTTTGCAAAGTTATCCTAGACTTAAAACTGTGCTTAGATCAATTATGAATTTTTTTTCATTTCAATTGCAATAGGGTTGTCTTGAATGAATATGTATGATTTTAAAATCTTGAACTTCTAGACGATTGTACTATTTATGTAAGATTGCAGATTTATCTAGCTTGAACAGGAGAAAGTTTATGAGAGATCGGTCCATTTTGAGCATCTTATCTTTTGCATTATCAACCTTAGGGTTGGAATTAGTCTTAGAATTATCTCTAAAACCTTTATCTTTTGTTATTTCTTTATTATCTGGGTTAGATTTAGGGTTTAAAGTATCAACTTATTCCTAGATCTGATAAATTTGAGTCCAGTGTTTGCTTGTAGTAAGGTCCCTTTGTGATTACCAACATTTTCATATTATCTCTGAGTTGTTTTATTTGCATTGTCAAGACCTGACATTAGAGACCTTGGGGTTATCTCTTTTTCCATAGAGATTTACCTTTCAAGAGAGATAGGATATCATATTCTGTCTAAGTTGTTGTATAGAAAACACCATCAACAGGCTCAACATCTACATTATGCCCTAAGGGGACCTCCTCACTTTTTCCCTCTTGTTCATCCTTTTCCTTACTATCTTCTAGTTTTTTACTCTCCTCTATCACAACTTGAATAGGAGAGGGAGTCCTTTCATGTGCTTCTTCCTTTTCCACATGTTTCTCCTTTTCATCCTTGACTGGTGAGTCATCATATGATACTAGGGATGAATTTAGAATGTTTCCAACCTCTTCCTCTATAGTGTAGAGATCTCCATCATGGAATTCTTTTGTCTCCTCATCTTGATGTTCCCCTCCAACAATAGCCTATGTTTGTCCCCTCTCTTCATCATTCAGGTTTTGGGTTGAAGGAGAATCAGGAGTATCTTCTTGTTGTGAAGCAGAAATAACTTTAGGGACACCTTCCTTCATTAGACTTTCCCTTAGAGAGGGAGTTTTGGTCTTCCTAGTATATACTTGTGTCTTTTCTCTAAAGCTCTCCACATCTACCATCTATGGTTCTGTGTTTCCACTTTGTCCCTTAGGCTGCTCACTATGCTTCCTTGAAATTCTAGCTATTCTTCTCTTCTTAGGTATAGTGACACTATCATTTTCTTCTTCCTCCTCATGAATAGACATCCCATCCTTCAAGGAAGTCTTCCTTCGTTTAGCACTGGGTTTCCTTTGATTTTCTACCTCAAACTCTGCTTGGATACCTTTGATTTTAATTTTTAAGGGATATCCCACCTTTTCTTTGCCTTTTGGATCCTTCTCATCTTCTTCAGAGGTGGATTGGGACTCTAGATTTCCCATTAAGTCATATGTGTACGGTTTCCCTTCATCGTCCAGTTCCCATATCTTATGTTTGCTCCATAATTTGGTATACTTGATCACAGGAGCATTAATTTTCTCCAATTCAGTTTTCTTCTCCCAGCCAGTCAATTTCTCCCATTGGCTTATCTTAGATAGGATCATAATCATGATTCTGTATCAACTCTCCATCATCATCAAGCTAATCAAAAATTTCCCTGATGTTGTACAGCCTGATTAGGTGGCCAAGAAATCTTGAATACTTCTTCTTTAGGACTTCAAATTCATCTCTATAATTTGCCTCGTAATCTTCAATGTCATATTTATGCTTAAATTCTCTACTTGCTTTCTTCTGAGCTCCTCCTTTCCTATCAAATCTAGTCCTTTTGGAGTGGAATACCAAACCTAGAGTGCTCATTTCTTCCTTGGAAGAGTGTGTTGTGATCAAAGAAGGGAAGACCTCATTGACTCCTATCCTCAAAGGGAAGTCACTTCCCAAGCCAATTTTATGCATGCCCTTCTTCAAGATGTCATCAAAGGTGGAGATCTACCTGGTAACCTCCAAAATTATGATGTGGTTTGTTGGGTATCTTGGAAACATATAAGGAGCCCTTTGGCAACCATCAATTCTGATATGTGAAAAGAAGGTAGGAAACTGAATAAACCACCCCCCATACTTCTGTCTATAATCCTTAGTTGCATCAGAGATCCTCACATGCTCTACCCCTTGTAATAATCTTGTGATATACATGGTGAATGTATAATTCACCCTCTTGTAGCTTGAGCCATCCAAATGAAGCTAGGGAGAAACCTCATAGATAACATCTTGACCAAAGATACCTCGTGTACTCAAACCCTCGTATGGATGAAATCTGGCCAAGGCATAGACCAAGTAAGATGTCATTGTGAAGCTCTTGGTCTACAAAACATTGTATAGTTGTTCATGGATCATGGTATTGATGACACCTGACCAATGATAATCTACATTTCACTCCATTCTTACTATGATGTAAAACATCCAACTTTCAAATATCTCTACAGTCTTCAAACCCACGACTCTTCTCAAGAGAGTGATTGCATAATAATATTCTAATTTGAACTTTTATCTGAATAGCTGCTTAGGCAATTTGGAGATGTGTGGCTTGGGATTTTCCAACCAAGAATTATTAACTTGTAAAGCTTTATTTGTATCATCTGCATAGTGCTTCTTGGCTATTTCTAGATCGAAACCCGCCACATGGGATCTATCTGGCATATCAAATGTCTGGGCCACTAAGATAGGAGAGAAATTAGCAAGCACCCTACCTTTTCAAGCAATTATTCTCTATATCCAGATCATAGTGCCTAGCACAGTCCAAGACTAGCTCGTAGCATTGTACTGTAGGAGGGAAGCCAACCACATGATCCAACCCAGAGCTCACTAATCTGCTTGCTAACAAAGAGGAACCCTACACTACCACCCTTGCTTTAAACTCCTCATAATCCCATCTCCCAACATTGGTATTTGTTACCTCTAACCAAATGGAAGCCAACTTTCTCTTATGGATCTTTATTTTCATGTCCAACTTGATCCTCTCAGCCTCTAATACAAAAGCTCCCTCAACACTAGGATCCATTACGTTGCTCTTAGCCCTTCCAACAATGGCCTTCCTTGATTTAGCCTCCATTCAAAAGGGACCACAATAAATATCCATTACAACATGAGATTCTAGGTTAGTCCATCACAAATAACATGTTTGTCATCAAAGAAATCCAAACAACAATCAGAATCCCTCGGGAATATCATTAAAGCACCCTTTCTTCAAATTTTGGGATTTTCATCCCTTCACGAAATTTTGGGGAATTCTAAGCTAGGCGAAGTTTGATGATGAAAGCACAACAAAAATCCAAAAGCCACTCAATCTTCATCCAAAATTTAAGACATGGTATCATGTATCTTTAAATCATTCAAATCAATCATGTGATGCAACATTATTAACCATTAACTCATGCATTCCCCTAATTTTTCATTTCTAATAGGCCCTCGAGGAATTCCATTGGGGACGAAAATCCACAAAACTAGTAAAACTTCACACATTTCGAGAAAATGAAGGAGCAAAAGAAGTTCGGTGATTTCCTAGGACAACAGATTTCCACAAAGTCAGTCTAATTTTTATGTTTTACACCTACTTTTGGGAAAACGACAAGGCAATGGAAATCCAGGGAAATCCTAAGGTAAAGGAAATCCCCGAAATCAACAAAATCCTGAAATCTTTGACTTCATCAAGATTTCACCCAAATTGATCGAACGATCACAAATTTGGGGAATTTGAGCTCGAATTATATCCACTTTAGATTTTCATCGATGGATTCAACGTTCTGGTTCCTCCAAGGGTGATTCGAGAGCATTGGTAATAAACCTAAGATCTAAACCCTAGGGTTTCATCGTAAACATGCAGTTACAGTCTTAGCCCACTCGCTTAACCCATTAAATCATGGTGAATATCTCAAAATCTTCAGGGCCAGGAAACTATCGTATGCAAATGAAAACTAACCACTCAAATCTGCCCACAACCGTCAATTCCATCGAATGCAAGGGGATCCGAGATGAAAACCCTAGGAAAAATGAAATCACACACAAGACCGAATTCAGAGAGGAAGTAAAAATAGCAATGGTGGCACAATCGAATCATCAAATTAGCAAGGATGATCATATCAATTTCAAAGGAGGTATCGAGAGAACAAAGGGGCTAACCCTAATTTAATTACAAACCTTCATGACATTGAAATCCAAATTCAAAGCACATTCATAGAGCCATTTAAACCCACCAGTTGAAAGAAAAGGCACCGTAAACATACCATGAATGAAGAGAAAGTAGAAATGGTAGCAATAAGAAACAATCTCTGAATCTTCAAGCAAACGCCGAAAATTACCAAAAAAATGCCACCAAAGGAAGCAATCCAAGGTTCAAAATGCTAAATTTGCACACAGCACTCAGGAATTAAGCTCCTCCAAATTCAAGCAAGACAAAGGAGATCCATTCGAAGCATAAAATCCCTCAAACTTCATTAAACACAATCCGCAGAGTCCATACAGGAAGTATAAATGCAATGACATGACAACTCACAATGAGTTTGGGTATCCAAGATGACGAAGGAATTTCGGGAAATTCTGGCGAAGAAGGAATTCCTCGAGGAGTTAAAATCCCCAAAAATAGTGTAAAACCAAACTCCATCAGGTTTTCAAGGTAACCAGGGATTTCCGCCCAAGGAGAAAATTCCTGAAACTAGAGAAAAACCCAAAATTTTCTCGAAGACTCATGATTTTCAAAGTGTTACTTTAGAAGGGGAATTTTCACAAGAAAGATAAGCATTTAGGAACATTTCAAAGCAACCAAATATCAAAATCAAAAGACCAAATACAAGCCAAAAGAGAAGAACCAAAAGAGCAAGCAAAGAGGGTCCCTATTTTTAGTGGGGTGTGTGTGCAAAAATAGCACAACAAATGGCAACTCCACTGGGAAATGCTCCAGAGCATTTCAATGACAAACTAGAATCAAGAACCCAAAATCTCTAGTTTCAGTCCTTACACCAGGTCACCTATAGACAAGGTTTTAGAATTCACAGGCAAGCAAATCTTTCCTGCACCAGGGTCGGAGTGTGTGTATATGTATTCATTTCCCTTTCCTTGGTTGCAATAAGGACCAAACTTGGTCTAACCAAGATACATAAATATTCTAACTCCAAAAGTATCTTGGATAGAGACTTGCTGCCACTTAGGTGTCCATAGCCCCGTGAGGTTATCACTATGGTCCTCCCAAGCATAGCTCTACTTCCAGTTAGGCGCCCATAGCCTCAGTAGAGATACTAGGCTATCCCTGATGAGGTGAATATTTCTTTTGATCTTTATAATTCTTTCTCTCTTTTTTTTTGATATTCTTGTAGGATCTCTTTAAACTTTCCCTTTCACCTTGTAAGCAATGAAGTTCACACTTAGGGCTAAGAACCTCAATGGTGCAAAAGTAGAATATAAGATTTTTCACCTGATCAGACTTCGTAAGAGCCATATGCAGCCTTGGAATCTTTAAGATTTGTGCAAAATATGAGACCCAAATGCATTCCAGATTTGACTTAACCAAGTGACCTCCAAATTCCAAGCTCATGCAACACCAGACAAAGGGGTTCTACCAATTGATTCTGGAAGGATGATTGAAGTTTGTAAAAGAAACACGCCAGAACAAACCCAATAACAAAATGATTATCATGCAGGTGCAACAACCCACAGAGAAAGCAAAAGAACAGAAGCAAGAGAAAAACAAAAGAAAACCTACTCTAACAAAAGAAAAATAGAACAACATAAAGGAAACCTAACCTACCTATGTACAAGGAAGGAGCTATAAAAAACTTAGGATTGGAATTAATGCTTCAAATACTACCCATTGACAGGCAGTGGGATATCCTCTCCAGTGAGGGTTTTCAAGTGAAAATCATTATCTCCCAGGATCTCTAAAATCTGATAAGGGCCGAGCCAAATTTTGTAAAATTTTTCATTCTCCCCTTTTCGATCATGTGCTTTGTCCCAATAGAGAACCAAGTTAGAGATTTGAAAGGCTTTCACCTTGGCTCTCCTATCAAACCATATATTTAATACACCCTGATGTTTGGAAAATTTTTCTAAGGCTTCATCTCTTCTTTCTTCAAGGTGTAATAGTTCATCCAGATGGGCTTCATGCTTATCCTCTTCATCATAATATTTATTAATGAACTACAAGGTAGGGATATTTAGCTGGATGGGAAATACAGGTTCCAGACCATACACTAGGTGATAAGGAGAGGTTCCTAGGGATGTCTTTTGTCTAGTACAGTCTGCCCAAAGAGAAAACCTAAGTTGGGTGTGCCAATCCTTGGGATTCTTTTCCAATATCTTACAGATGATTTTAAAAAGGTTCTTATTGGAAGACTCAGGTAAACCATTTCCCTACGGGTAATAATTAGATGAACACTTTATAATGATTCCATGATTGAAGGCCCCGTTTGAGAGTTTCAGTGATGCGGATGCTGGACCATTATCACATACTAGAGCCAACGGACACCCAAAGCGATTAATAATACCTAATTCAATGAAATTGATTACCACTTCAGAAGTACATTGTTTTCATGCAAGATCCTTAGTCCATCAGGTGAAATAATCAATGATAGTGAGAATTTACTTGTGGCTTACAGAGGAGGGTGGGTTGATTGGACCAATGAAATCCATTCCCCATTGTGTGAATGGTTTTACCTCTATGACTGGCTAAAGTGGAAGGGTTGCATGTTTCTCCTTACTTGCTGCGTTCTGACATATATGGTAGGTCCTTACATGATTATGTGCATATTTGAATAAGGTAGGTCAGTAATAGCCTGCTCTCAGGATCTGATTTGTAGTGGAGGGTGTTGACCCATGACCTATACCGTATCTTTCATGGAATTTTGCCAATATTTTTGTAGCTTCTTGCTTTCCTAAGCATCTTAAGTAGACACCCTCATGGTTCTTCTTATAGAAGACAACCCCCTTCATCATGAAGTTGTAAATTTTCAGACATAATGCTCTCCTCTGCATAGAATTGAGGTGTTCAAGGCATTGTTGATTCAAGAGGTAATAAATAACTTCATCATACCAGTCCCTTGGGGAAACATCCTATAGGTGGTAATGTTGGGCTATGAGGTCAGGGCCCATCTTAGCCATTGTCTTTGTTAGCCCCTATCCTCTTACCAATTTCATGGGCTAGATCTCAATATCATACTCTTGTAACATGGTTACCCATTTATCCCTTTGTTCTCCCAACTCATTATGCATTAGTAAAAGCTTCACTATAGGGTTAGGTACTATGGCAAAGACCTTATTTCTCAAGATATGGTGCCTAAACTTCTTTACAGCTCTAACCAAATCATAGGCATGATTCTCTATGTTAGGGTATCTCAACTCTGCATCCTTTAAAGGAGCACTCATGAAAGCTATGGGATGTTTATTTCCTTGGTCAAATTTCTAAGTCGGCATGCCAACACAAGAATGTTCTGAAGAAAAAGAGTAGATGTAGAAAGGTTTGGTGTAATTAGGACTTACCAATACTGGAGCTTCAACAATGACCCTCTTAATTTCTATGAATTCTTATTTAGATTTTGTACTCCATTCAACCTTTGCCTCTTGTTTCAAAATTGCATTCAAGGGTTTCAGTATTTCTGCAAATCCGGTGATGAACTTTCTGACGAAGTTGATTTTCCCAAAGAATGATTTCATCTCATTTTTACTTGCAGGGAGCTGAATTTTTAATATAGCCTCTACTTGCTTTGGATCAATAGCAATACATTTCTCTAAAATAACATGTCCTAGCATTTTTCCTTCAATGACTCCAAAGATACACCTCTTTGGATTAAGCGAAATGCCAAATTCTCTACACCTTTGGAATACTTTGCACAAGTCTGTTATGTGATCACCTCTCTTCTTAAAAAAGATTGTCAAATCATCCATATAGATAATTATGCACTTACCAATGATGTATTTGAAGGAATTATCCATGGATCTCTGGAATGTAGCTCCAGCATTGATCAGTCCAAAGGGCATTCTCCTATAAGAAAAAGTTCCCCATTTTGTAGTAAAGGAAGTTTTATGCCTATCCTCATATTGCACCATAAATTGGTTGTACCCAGAGTACCCATCTAGGAAATACATCATCTAAGATCCATTGATAATTTGAAGCACCTCATCCAATGAAGGAACTGGATAATTATCCTTTTCCAATGTCCTATTTAGGTTCTTGAAATCAACACACAGTCTAATCTCTCCATTTTTTTTCTTAATGGAACCAAGTTTACAACCCATGTTGAGTGTCTTACTAGAAATATAATGCAAGTGGCAAGCAACTTTTGCACTTTCTTTTGAATGAGTGGTTCCAACAAGGCATTAATTGGTCTTCATCATTGCCTGAATGGTTTGATATTTGACCTAAGAGATATGGTGTGCGTAATGATCAAAGTATCATATGTCTTTAGATCTTCATAGCTCTAGGCTATTACATCCTGATATGTGAGTAAAGCATCAATCATTCATTTTCTTTCCTATGGAGTACATACCTTGCCAATGAAGACATCTTTTACATTATCTGGAGTTCCCATGTTGTAAGCTTCACATTGACTACTGAGGGACTCCTTTTTAGCTAGTTGTTCATGATCCTTTATCCTATCCAAATAAAAAATTATTTCTAGCTACGCCATACCCCTTGGGATAGTGTTGGTCTTCAAGTTGATGAATCCTTCAACGTCCATCTCTACCTCCTAAGGCTCTACCTCATCAATTATTTGAGAATTAAACACATCACAACTAGAGATAAAATCAAGAATGTGCTTATCATCCTCAAACACCTAGAAATTAGTTACATTGTTAGGCATTGAGGGTACTAGAGTGAGCTCCACTATAAACTTCTTCAATCCTGAGAGTGATAATGGTTGCAACATGCTAGCTGCTTGTGCTAGAGAATCTGCAATTTGATTCTTGTTGTGAGGGATCAACTGAATGTTGAAAGCATCAAATCTCTCAATAAGATCTCAGACTCGATGTCTATAATTAGTCATCCTTCTATCATGGCATGAATATTGTTTTCCCACTTACCTAACTACTAGCTCAGAATCCCCAAATACTTGCAGAATCTTAACCTTCTTCCTTAGTGCCATTAATAATCCATGGACTAAAGCCTCATACTCAGCCACATTGTTGGTACACTGGAATTACAGTCTATGAGCAGCAAAATAGGTCTCACCTCTTGGACTAATCAATTTGAATCATGTTCCAGCCCCCTACTTTGATTTGGATCCATCAAATCGTAATGTCCAACAACCATCAATTCCTAATCTTCTTGAGCTATCCTTGGCCTTACTTCTACTAGGAGGTTCTTTAGGAAGCATTGGGCTTTTACGTTTAGGATCATCTTGAAAGCTTTGTATATCCAGTCTGACAGTTGGGGTCGAATTGATGCATCTTTGGATCTACTCCACTGCTGTTTGACATAGGTAGCATTCCAACTCAGAGTGGGGAGCATTATCGACTCTAAACCAATTGGGAAGGAGTATATCTTCAAACTCCATCCCTCTTCCTAGCTGAATTTGATCCTCTACTCACTTATGGATGAAATCCTAGAAATTGTTCAGTAACCCAAGTTGTCCATAAACTTGATCGTCGATTTCTTCTATTATTTCAGTCAACATCTCAGAACTACTAGACTCTAAGGTAGACTCACCACAGGAGCTTTGCAGCATTAAAATATCCTCTATATCTGATTCATAAATGGAAGCAGCCAATACATAATTCCCCATACTGACCTCTGATACCAATATCTCATTTGAAGTATTTTGGTATTCAGTAATTACATACTTCATTCTAGGTTCCCTTTCAATTTGGATTTTATTAGGGACCCCTTTCCAAGGTAGCCAAATATGGGAATGATCTGTGGATGTGTATCCATTTAATTTCTTAGTGAAGTCTTGTCCTAAAATCAGACCGTAAGTGTCAAGAATATCTGTAGCCTAAATGTTAACCACCTGTTGCACCCTAGGGTCTGACGTAACTTGCATGGGAATCATGTTTAATTCTCCTACCACATTTACCTCTTTCTTGTCCAGTTGAGTGACCTTCTTTTGAGAGGTAGCAGGAGTAATTCCTAGAGTCCTATAGACAACAAAAGGCATAAAATTTGTAGATGCTCTTGAGTCCAGAAGACAATTGTGTAGGTTCTTCCCAAAAATGCGAATAGAAAATAGCAAAAGGAGGAGGTTTTGTCTTGCCTTGGAATAAACTCAAATGTGTGTCAACTTGTGCAGCCTGACTCCTATCCTTTTCTTTCCCTCTTTCACCAGATTTTACCTGATCTTGGCTTTTTGGGTTGGGAGTCTTTCCAACTATCTCACTAACTATCCTCCCTTGAAGAACTATATGCAAACTAAAAGATTCTAAAACCTTATTTCTGATAGCGGGAACCCTTAATAACTCAAAAGTAGAAAGACTCACCTTTACTTTCGTGAGTTCTTTAGTTACATACTCACCTATTTTCTCCATGTTCATATCAACATGTATTTCCTTAGGATGTCCGGTCTTCTTATCAACATTACCTCCCTTCAGCGCATCAGGTTGTCCTCCTTTTGCAAATTACTGTGTTGGCACATGAGGGTAAGATGGATTATTGTTTGTATATGGATCTGGTGGAGTAGTAAAATTATTTGGAGGGATAGATGTTGTAAATGGGCCTCTAGCTTGTGGGTTCATATTGGGTATGTTCCTCAAATCATATTTTCTTGTAGGTTGCTAAAACATCTGTACTTCCTCAACATCAGCTTCCTCCTCATCCAAGGGGCCATTATCATTCTTATTTCCTTCATTGAATAACTGAGAAATTTCATCTTTATTAAGTACTTGTTCAATCTCCCCATTCTAGCTACTTGACTCCTCTTTTGTCTCATTCTCTTCATCCTTCAAAAAAGGTGCATGTTTTAGGACCAGTAACAAAGAATCATAGGGAGTGGAAGGTACCATCTCTTGACTAGTGGAATTATTCTCAACTTCATACTGGAAGATTGAAGCAGCAATTTGGAGCTCAAGACAATCCAACTCAGAGTGTTGACTTGTCTTGTGAAGCCTGCACCATCTAGATAAAGCTGCCTCTGCTAAGTATACACCACTCAAAGGTTTCTCTTGATTAGGAGATTGATCCAGCGGAGTAGGAACCCCTCCATTATTGGGCTTGGTGCTCCATGGTCTATTTTTCCTAGGTGGTTGTCTTCTCTTAAAACCTTGTCCACCCTATTGCCCTCTGTCAAAATTCTGCCCAGATGGCTATCCTCTGTCAAAATTCTACCCTTTGTGTGGTATCCCAATTCTCTCTATTGTAACTCGATTGCATGCTCCTTTGGGAAACATGGAGTTGACTATTCTAGTTTCTCAAGTAAGTCGCCTCCATGTTCAATTTTTTCACTTACTCAGTTAGCTCATCTAACCTTTCTTTGTCAGGACTACTGTAATGTTTTGGATTCACATTATTTTGATGATATCTTGATGCTCCCCTAGAGCTAATGGAATGATTCAAGAATTCTAAATTTTGCAAACATGTAGGAAAACCAGCCTATTGCTATGAGTGAAGGGGATGATTGGCACTTTGTTGGGGATAATTGGGTATTGGGTGAGCCTAATTTATTGGAGGACCCATGTGTGGAACCAAAATCAACTACGAAATAGGGTTCATAATGGGAGTGTGATTGGTCAAAGCCTAGTTGAGAGCTTGGACCTGTCCAGGGTGAGCAGTGGGTCCCAAAGATGGCAAAGGTCCTGACAAATTTTGTTTGAGATCAATGCTAACATTGATAGCTTCTGTATATGCAATAAGAAAGGTAGTCAGAGGCTTAGTTATCCACTTAAGGAAGGTGGCTATAAGACTATCAAGGGATTCAAAGTAAAATTCCAAAGAAGTAGCATCATCCACAACATAAGGAGCTTGTAATTTGGTATATGCACGGTGGAATCTATTATTAAATAACTCTATGGGCTCATTAACCTCCCTCTTAACCTTAGTAAACTTTAGGTAGAGCTCATTAGCACTAATAAGGATTTTGAATTTCTGTAGGAAGGTGGTCTCAAGCTCGGTCCAATTATGAATTAATGCAATAGGTAGATGATTGTACCAGTAAAAGGCATCATCTCCCAGAGAATAAGGGAAAATACTACATGCAACATCTTCATGATTGATCCCTAAATCTCTCAAAAAATTCTGGAAAAGCCTGATGTGCTCCTCTACTGTCGTATTAGGGTCATTTGTGTGGAACTTAGAGAAAAAATTCCTAGGATTCTTGGGAATGACATTGTAGTTGTTGAAGGATAGAGGTGATGAGTTGTTCGCCAAGAAATCTATTGATGGAGGTGGAGGTGGAGGTGGTAGGGGTTAATTGATGACTAGTTTGGGTTGTTGAATAGGGATGACTTCAGATGAAGATGAAGATGGGCTTGATGAAGGTGAGGATAAAGGTGATGATGGGACTGGTTGGGTGAATGATGATTCCTCCCTCCTTCTGGTCCTTCTTGACCTAGTTGGGGTGGTAGTTCCTAAAACTCTTCTCCTGGCATGGATCTAGTTCTTCTAAATCTTTCAGGAGAAATGGCAAAAAAATATGATCCAGCTTGATTATTCAAGCCCTCCTTCTAGCGCCAATTTGTTGATGGTGTTTTCTCCACAACAACAACTCAAATAGAATATGATATCCTATCTCTCTTGAAAGTTAGATCTCTATCAGAAAAGAGATAATCCCAAGGTCTCTAATGCCAGGTCTTAACAATAGAATAAGTGAAAAATGTGAAAATGTTGGTAATCACAAGAGGCCTTACAAAACAAATACTAGATCTTCGAACTTATTAAATTTTGCAATGTGTTGATACTGAAATTCCTAAATTTAACCTATACTCATAGAATTAGCAAAATATAAGGGTTTGCAAAAATCCTAAGGTTGAAGCTACTCCAACAATACAAATGATACGATACTTGAAATGGACCAATCCCTCAAAACTAATTTATGCTTAACCCAAATTTCTCCTACAATCTTACATAAACAATACAATCTTCTAAGGAATTAAAGATTTTCAGACCATGAAAATTCATTCAAATCAACGCTACTTTTCATTTTTAATGAATAAACATTCATAATTGAACTAAGCGCGTGAATATAAAGTCTAGGCTAAATTTACACAGCAAACCAAAATGAATAAGTTGCCAAAAGTATGGAATAGGGATCATTGCAAACACTTCAAGCATCTAACCATAAATATTATTGAATCATTTAACCCTAAATCTAACATTCATTCAACATTTTCAAAATAAATTTAGAAAGATAGAATAAAAAGAACCATGCAAAATAAATCAATCCAAGAGAGGACACCAAAGCACAATGTCTTCAATTGTATTGAGTTCATCCAACAATAGCAACAATTCCAACATTCGGTGTTACAACATTTGCTTCTAAATAACTAACTCCTAATTCTAGCTTTTACTTTATCACTTTGCTTTCTTCAAAGTATAATCCTCTAACTAACTCTTACACATGATGAAAATGCCATACTTATAGAGATCTCATGATATATCCGCCCATTTAGGGTTACAAGGAAAATCGGCCACAAAATAAGTCAGCCTAGGAAAAAATCTCCTAAAATAAAATATAACATTGTATTAAATGCCAGAGGCTCTTTTCTAGGTCGGCCTAGAATCTTCAACACAACTCAATCCAATGCATGCAAAGAACAAAGGAAGGATAATGGGAAGCACACACTTCAAAGTAATTACTCACTAGCTGGCCCTTTGTCTTTACCTTGACCCATTTTATCCTACACCATAAGGAAAATCCCCTCTAGGTTGGCCAAAGGTGGAGTAATTAACACTTTGAATCTTCTATCAAGGGATTTAATCTCTTCCCTTGATTCCTTGACAACCCTATCCCATTCCAGTTTGAGATCCTGATATTTCTCCATGACAACATTATAGGTGGATGCATCATCTAAATGGTGGACTATGATTGGATCATCATCCATTGGGGCATAAACCTCACACCACCATTTCTTCAATTGTTCAAAGCTCAAATACTTTGGTGCAAACTTCCTTCTCCTAGTCATGATCTCAAATAATTGAATATATTTGTTGCAAATATCCTTTAATTTATTTCCTACTTGCTTCCCCTGCTTCTGAATCTTCTTCACAACCTTTTGATTGATCTGCAATAACTCATACCATTCCTAGGGTTCTAAAACCTTTGAAGAAGGTAGGATTCCATTATTCACCAATTTCTCCTTTGTATAATCCATGATGATCTTTAGCTTTTGCAGGAGGAGGTATGTATCAGTCTTATCCTGCCCTAGCACATCCTGCAGCCACTCAAAGGATCTATGTGCATCACCATAAGTGGAAAAAATATCCTTGATCATTCTCTCTCCTCGGTGTCCTACTCCTTGTAACCATTCATGGGTAGCTTTTATGGATTCCTTCATCTTCTCAATCTCAGTAAATTCCTCCTTAGGAAATAGACCTTCAGGGGTCACCATTTCACTTCCCACCTATTGCAGGGGCTTCATCAAGTGTTGCACATATATGTATACATCACCCAATTGCTTCTGCAACCTCTCCTTTTTTTTCCTTGTATAACCTTCTTAGAATAGCTTGGAAAGACTCTTGGAACTCTTCCTTCTCCTGATCTTTACTTGTAGGTCCCAAGTTTAGGGTTTGAATAGTGTAGTCCTTAGGATCTATGTCCCTTTTGTCCTTGTCTATTGTAGGTGTGGCAATGTGGATTATTCTACTATTTGATTCATCCGTGGTGATCTTGGAAACCACCCTTGCCTTCTTATTTTCTTTCCCTTTTCCTATGTTGGCCAGTAATTCATCCCAATTTGGAGGCGTGCCATCTACAACCATTTTCTTACTCTTCAATATTTCACCGAGCCAATTTGGGGTAGAAGCATCTGACTGTTTCTCATTCTATTTTTCCTTTTTCAGTTTGACCCATAGAGGGCTCAACATCTGCATTATGCCCTAAGGGGACATCCTCACTTTTTCCCTCTTGTTCATAATTTTCCTTATTATCTTCTGTCTTTTCTCTCTCCTCTATCACAACCTGAATAGGAGAGGGAGTCCTTTCATGTGCTTCTTCCTTTTCCACATGTTTCTCCTCTTCATCCCTGACCAGTGAGTCATCATAGGATACTAGGGATGAATGTAGAATGTTTCCAATATCTTCCTCTACACTATAGATATCTCCATCATGGAATTCTTCTGTCTCCTCATCTTGATGTGCCCCTCTAACAACAACCTTTGTTTGTCCCTTCTCTTCATCATTCAAGTTCTGGGTTGAAGGAGGATAAGGAGTATCTTCTTTTTGTGCAGTAGAAAGAACTTTAGGGGAACCTTCCTTCATCATAATTTCCCTTGGAGAGGGAGTTCTAGCCTTCCTAGTATACACTTGTGTCTTTTCTCCAGATCTCTCCACATCTACCTCCTGTGGTTCTGTATTTCCACTTTGTCCCTTAGGTTGCTCACTATGCTTCCTTGAAATTCTAACTATTCTTCTCTTCTTAGGTACAATGACACTATCCTTTTATTCTCTCTCCTCATGAAAAATATCCCCTCCTTCAAGGCAGTCTTCCTCCGCTTAGCACTAGGTTTCCTTTTCTTTTCTACCTCCGACATTGCATGGATACCTTTGATTTTAATTTTGAAGGGAGATTCCACCTTTTCTTTACCTTTTGGATTCTACTCATCTTCTTCAGAGGTGGATTGGGACTCTATATTTCCCATTAAGTCATATGTGTATGGTTTCCCTTCATTCTCTAGTTCCCATATCTTATGTTTGATCCACAATTTGGTATACTTGATCACAGGAGCATTAATTTTCTCATATTCAATTTTCTCTTCTCCCAGCCATTCAATTTCTCCCACTGGATTATCTTAGATAGGCTCATAATCATGATTTTGTATCAACTCTCAATCATCATCAAGCTAATTAGGAATGGCCTTGGTTTTGTACAGCCTGATTAGGTGGGCAAGGAATCTTGAATACTTTTTCTTCAGGACTTCAAATTCATCTCTACAGTTTGCCCAGTAATCTTCAATGTCATCTTTATGCCTAAATTCTCTACTTGCTTTCTTCTGAGCCTTCTTGTCCTATCAAATCTAGGCCTTTTGGAGTGGAATTCCAAACTTAGAGTGCTCATTTCTTCCTCAAAAGAGTGTGTTGTGTTCAAAGAAGGGCATACCTTATTGACTCCTATCCTCAATGGGAAGTCACTTCCCAAGCTATTTTTATGCATGTCCTTCAAAATGTCATCAAAGGCGAAGATCTTCCTCGTAACCTCCAAATGTATGATGTGGTTTGTTGGGTATCTTGGCAACCTATAAGGAGACCTTTGGAAACCATCAATTCTTATATATGAAAAGGTAGGAAACTGAATAAACCACCCCCCATACTTTTGTATCAACTCCTTAGCTACATCAGAGATCCTCACATGCTTTGCCCTTTGTAATAATCTTATGATATACATGGTGAATGCATCAGCCATCCTCTTGTACCTTAAGCCATACAAATACAGCTGGGGATAAACCTCATAGATAACATCTTGGCCAAAGATCCCTCATGTACTCAACCCCTTGTATGGATGGAATATGGCCAAGGCATAGACCAAGTAAGATGTCATTGTGAAGCTCTTGGTTTGTAAAACATTGCATAGTTGTTCATGGATCATGGTACTCATGACACCTGGCCAATGATAATCTACATTTTTCTCCATTCTTACTATGATGTAAAACATTCAACTTTCAAATATCCCTGCAGTCTTCAAACGCGCCACTCTACTCAAGAGAGTGATTGCATCATAATATTCTAATTTTAACTTTTCTTTAAACAACTGCGTAGGAAATTTGGAGATGTGTGGCTTGGGATTTTCCAACCAAGAATTAATAACTTGTAAATCCTTATTTGTATCATCTGCATAGTACTTCTTGGATATGTCTAGATTAAAACCCACCACATGGGATCTATCTGGCATATCAAATGTCTGGGCCATCGAGATAGGAGAGAAATTTGCAAGCACCCTACCTTGTGAACCATTTATTCTATAGAAGTTGTCAAAATCAACTTCAGACTCCAAGATCACCTGCATGCAAATGAATACTTGTCACAAGGAAGAGAATGGATGGAGAGAACAAACAAGGGTTTGAAGAAATATTCAACCACAAAGAAAGTATTGATTGATTGATAGATAAATAGATGGATGATTACAAAGAGTACATATGCCTGATTATATAGGCAAGTGCTAAACCTAAAATGCAAAGGATGTTGCCAAGTGTTCAAATCACACTTCGTGTGACGACAAAAAACCCTAACCAACTACCTAGGGAATGATAACAAGATGGAGATAAGTTCTAGAAAAGACAACTCATCTTCTAGAAGAGAATCTTATCTCAACAACTTTATTAAATGATTAAATGCAACTTAGGACTAATATGATTAATTAAAACCTAAGTTAACTTATGCTAGTGTAATAATTAATTAATTACACTAACACCCCCCATAAGTGCAACTTAGGGAGACTAGATAAGCATGCACCTAAAACTAAGATGAATGCAAGAAAGCATGAATGGGTCCCGGCAACAAGGCCTGATCAGGTACCCATGTACAAATGCAATAATGAGGTAGAGAAGGAAAACCCAGTGGGACAACCCCCCTACAATGAGATGACTGCTACAAAGAAGCACTGAAAGAACACTGTGGAGTAACACTGGAACCGCAATCTGACAAGCAAGGAAAGATACTTCTATCTACAAGAAACCATATCGAAATCATAATAATGCAACAGCAGACCCGATGCCACGGAACACTCGAAAACACCAAACTGGAACAACCCTGGAATCCATAGAGCAACAGTAGATGATATGATGATGACAGAATCTGGAAGCCATGAATCTCGATGCCGATGTCAAAACTGAGACTGAAACTCTTCCATGGGAAAAAGTACCATACAGACTCGGGAACAATAACCACAAATTTAGTGGCCCTCAAACTGAGATGGATCCGATGCGGATCACTAACCATAGGCTCTCAATCTAAAGTGTGAACCAAAATGAATCTGGTATGTGTCAAACTAAGACAAAATATGGCCAAAAGAAACTAAGAAACCAGATTACAACCCATGCGAGTTGCCATCAAAACATGATGAAGATCATTATGCAAGAAACCCCCCTGATGGAACTTTATATCAGTTCATTTATTACAATACCCAATGATTGCAAAAGGAGAGAATGCCTAAATATGCATAAATTAAAAATAAAATGCAAACCTACCGCATGCAAACAAAAAAGAGTGCATGCACAAACCAATGTTTACATCTGCCTCCATGATGAAAATAACTTCAAGTCTATGTAGATGACCAAATCTGAAAACATGGCCTACACCACTATGAAGTGCTCAAAACAAGTTTTCTGTTAATATCTCATTTGCCAAAAACAGACATCGTGGCCAAAAGTTATGAATTTTTCAAAAACTGAATTTAGTTTGCAAGAAACGAATTTTCTAGCAAAAAATGTTTATTTCTAACTTGATTTCTGGAAAATCTACTCACTGTTTGTAGACAAAAATAAAAACTCGAAAATATTTTGATGCTAGAAACAAAACCCAGAAATCATTTCTTGATCCAACAAGCAGAAGATGAAAAAAAGATTTTTTTTAACCTTCAGCCAAGAGAAAAATGACGCCCGACGCTTTTTGAACTACGATTTTCTCTAGATCTATGTAAGATATGCAAAATCTAAAAGATACCGAGTTCAGATTTCAACGCTGGCTACAAAACCCAGAAATCGTTTTTCCTGCAAATGAGTGAAAACTGGAGTTTTGAAGCAAATATGATGACGGCTCCAATAAAAAATGGCATGCAACAAACCCTTGTAGCTCCAAATAGCTCCAAACTCTTTAAACAAGAACAATCATGTAGCAGGAAAGCTCTGATACCATGTAGAAGTTGTCAAAATCAACTTCAGACTCCAAGATCACCTGCATGCAAATGGATACCTGTCACAAGGAAGAAAATGGATGGAGAAAACAAACAAGGGTTTGAAGAAATATTCAACCACAAAGAAAGTATTGATTGATAGATAGATGAATAGATGGATGATTACAAAGAGTACATATGCCTGATTATATAGGCAAGTGCTAAACCTAAAATGCAAAGGATGTTGCCAAGTGTTCAAATCACACTTCATGTGACAACAAGAAACCCTAACCAACTACCCAGGGAATGATAACAAGATGGAGATAAGTTCTAGAAAAGACAACTCATCTTCTAGAAGAGAATCTTATTTCAACAACTTTATTAAATGATTAAATGCAACTTAGGACTAATATGATTAATTAAAACCTAAGTTAACTTATGCTAGTGTAATAATTAATTAATTACACTAACATATTCTCTATGTATCTAGATCATAGTGCTTGGCACACTCAAGACTAGCTTGTAGCATTGTACTCTAGGAGGGAATCCAGCCACATGAGCCAACCCAGAGCTCACCAATCTGCTTGCTAATAGAGAGGAACCTTGCACTACCATCCTTGATTTGAACTCCTCACAATCCCATCTCCCAACATTCGTATTTGTTACCTCTAACCAAATAGAAGCCAAATTTCTCTCAAGGATATTTCTTTTCATGTCCAACTTGATCCTCTCGGCCTCACATAAGCTCCCTCATCACTGTGATCCATTACCTTGCTCTTAGCCCTTCCAATAATGGCCTTGCTTGATTCAACCTACATTCAAAAGGGACCACAATAAATATCCATTAAAGCATGAGATTCTAGGTTAGTCCATCACAAATAACATGTTCTTCATCAAAGAAACCCAAACAACAATCAGAATCCCTTGGAAATATCATTAATTCACCCTTTCTTCAAAGTTCAGGATTTTCATCTCTTCACGGAATTCGGGCTAGAGGGGAATTTCAGGGAATTATGAGCTAGGCAGAATTTGATGATGAAAGCACAACAAACATCCAAAAGCCACTCTATCATCATCCAAAATTTAAGGCATAGTATCATGTATCTTTAAATCATTCAAATCAATCATGTGATACAAAATTATTAACCATTAACTCATGCATTCCCCTAACTTTTCATTTTTAACAAGTCCTTGGGGAATTCTGTCAGGGATGGAAATCCATGAAACTAGTAAAACTTCACACATTTCAAGAAAATGAAGGAGAAACAAAAGTTTGGTGATTTCCCAGGACAACGGATTTCTACAAATTTTGTCTAATTTTCATGTTTTATGCCTGCTTTCAAGAAAATGACAAGATGAAGGAAATCTGAGGAAATCCTAAGGTAAAGGAAATCCTTGAAATCCTGAAATCTTTGACTTCATCGGGATTTCACCCAAATTGATCGAACGATCAAAAATTTGGGGAATTCGAGCTCGGATTATATCCACTTCAGATTTTTATCGATGGATTCGACTTTCTGGTTCCTCTAAGGGCGATTCGAGAGCATTGGTAATAAACTCAATATCTAAACCCTATGGTTTTGTCATGAACATGTAAATATAGTCTCAACCCACTTGCTTGCCCCATTAAATCATGGAGAATGTTTTAGAATCTTTAGAGTAAGGAAACTATTGTATGCAAATGAAAACCAACCACTCAAATCCGCCCACAACCATTGGTTCCATCGAATGCAAGGGGATCTGAGATCAAAACCCTAGGAAAAATGAAAACACACACACGACCAAATTTGGGGAGGAAGTAAAACTAGCAATGGGTGGCACAATCGAATCATCAAATTAGCAAGTATGGTCATATCAATTTCAGAGGAGGTGTCGAGAGAACAAAGGGGGTAACCCTAATTTATTTATAGACCTTCATCATGCTGAAATCCAAATTCAAAGCACATTCATAGAGCCATTTAAACCCACCGGTTGAAAGAAAAGGCACCGTAAACATACCATGAATGAAGAGAAAGTAGAAATGGTAGCAATAAGAAACAATCTTTGAATCTTCAAGTAAACGCCAAAAATTACCAAAAAAATGCCACCAAAGGAAGCAATCCAAGGTTCAAAATGCTAAATTTGCACACAACACTCAGGAATTAAGCTCCTCCAAATTCAAGCAAGACAAAGGAGATCCATTCGAAGCATAAAATCCCCCAAACTTCATTAAACACAATCTATAGAGTCAGTACAAGAAGTATAAATGTAATGACATGACAAACCACAATGAGTTCGGGTATTTGAGATGACCGAGGAATTTCAGGAAATTATAGGGAAGGTAGAATTCCCTGAGGATTTAAAATCCTCGAAAACAGTGTAAAACCAACCTCCATTAGGTTTTCAAGGTAACCAGGGATTTTTGCCTAGGGAGAAAATTCCCAAAACCAGAGAAAAACCTAAAATTTTCCCCAAGACTCATGATTTTCAAAGTGTTACTTCAGAAGGGGCATTTTCACAAGAAAGATAAGCATTTAGGAACATTTCAAAGCAATGAAATCTCACAACCAAAGGATCAAAGCACCAAAGACCAAAGTCAAGCCCAAAGAGAAGAACCAAAAGAGAAAGAAAAGAGGGTCCTTGCTTTCAGTGGGTCATGTGTGCAAAAAATTGCATAATAGTATCCATTCAATGCTTGGGTGAAATCCCTTCCTAAGATAATACCATAAGTATCAGGGATATCAGCCACCTAGATGTTAATGCTTTATTGTATCCTTGGATTAGCAGTGATCTGCATGGGTATTCTATTGATCTCACCAACTATGCTAATCTCGGTCTTGTCAAGCTACGTCACCTTGCGTCAGGAAGGAGTTGGAACTATTCCTAAAGCCTTACACATGATTAAGGGCATGACATTGGTGGAGGCTCTCGAGTTGAGCAGATAATTATGAAGATTCTTCCCAAACACTTTGATAGTGGTCATGAAGGGAGGGGTTTTGAATTTCACTTGAAACGGTCCTCTGGAGACATCCACCTAGGCAACCTGGCCTTTATCTTTATCATTGCCATTGTTTTGGGCTGGCACCTATTTTGATTCCTTGGTAGGTGGTTTGTTTGTTTTCTAACTTGAAGGCAGGTCCACTTTCTTATTGAAAACTTGTCGGATGACCGACTCATTCTATGATTCCTCAAAAGAAAATCTCTTAGTGGGTGCTTCTTGGTCTGATCTAGATGAAGGGGTCCCATTGATCATTCTAAAGAAGGCATTCCTAATGGTTGGGAGCTTAATAAATTCAAAGTCCGACACACTTAAATTTATCTTATTAAATTCCTCTGCAACATACTCTCCCATTTGCTCAATTTCAGCATCATAAGGGGCATTATGGGAGGAGCCCATGGGCTGGTTTTGATTTTGGTTATCCTGCCTATTCTTGTTAAAGTACCATGTAGGTACATGGGGGTAGCCTAGGTTTTTGCTAGCATTTGGATTGGGAGGGGTGCTGAAGTTGTTAGGCATGGTGGAGGTAATGAAAGGACCACCAGCCTAACCACCCACCTTCCTATTCCTTAGATCATAAGGAGTAGTCATTTCGTGAAAAATTTGGTCTTCATCTTCTCTCAACTCTTCCTTGTGTATGGGGCCATTGTCTACTGAATCAAAAATTTGAGCCAAAGGGCTTTCAACACTTACCTCTTCCACCTTGTCATTGCTTGTAGTGATGCTTTCCTTTTTTGGCACATTGTTCTCAGCATTTGGGAAAGGGACTTGGTTGACCACCAACACCGAGGAGTCATATGGTTTGGAAGGGATGATTTCCCTGCATCCCAAGCTATCTATGACATTTTGAACCTTAATCTTAAAAACTTCAGCAGCCATCTAGAATTTTGGATAGTCTAGTTCTGAATGTCATCTTGTTTTATGGGTGTAGCACCAATTGGACAAGGTAGCCTCAGCTAGGTAGACTCTTCTTGTAGTCTTGTCATTGTTTCTAGGCTGGTCCAAGGGTGTAGGCACACTGTCATTGTTTGGCCTCATGTTCCAGGTTTGATTCTGCCTTTGGGAAGGCCTTTTGTCAAACTTTTATCCTGAGCTCTGGCCTCTTTCATAATTCTATCTGGAAGATGTGATAGCATCGCGGTTGTCACGATTGTCATGACTGTCCTGATTGAGGTTGGTCTAGATGCTTCTCTATTAAGCCTGCAACTGATTGTTTTGATTCCTCATGTGAGTCATCTCTATAGACATTTTCTTAACCTTTTTTGTTAGCTCATCGATCTGATCCTTTTTCGTGCTACTCGGCTGTGACGTTGAATTTTGAAGGAAAAATGGTTGCGCTGCTGGCTGATTTTGGTGAGTGGGAGAGAACTCAAAAGCTTGAAGGTATGTCAGAATTTGGGGCAGCTAAGAGTAGACTTGATGCTGTTGGGGCTGAAAATAATGGTTCCTGTTTCATCGGTTGTCCTAGGTGAGGCACTATAGGCAAATGTGGCACCAAATTCATGAGGGGCGACTGATGCTATAGAGATTGAGTAAGTCCTTGAATTTGCATGGGATGAGGAACCTACCCCAAAGAGGGTAGAAGACTGGAAATATTATATCCTAAGTCTGTGCTGGCTATGACGGCCTTCACATAAGCATCCACCAATCTGGCAGGAGGCGGTCACATCCTTTTCACTAACGCTATAGTGAGGTTGTCCAATCTCACATAATAAACAGGTAGAATAGAAGCATCATTAAATTAATATGGGGCTTGTAATCGAGTGTATGACCTATGGAACTAGTCATTAAAGGAGTTTATTGGTTTGTTAATCTCCCTTTGGACAGAGATAAATTACCGATACAATTCTGAAGGGCTGATCGGGATCTTAAATTTCTATAGGAAAGCATCCTTCAGAAGGTTCCACGTGTTGATTGATCCTGTCGGCAAATGGACGTACCAGTAAAAGACCTCTTCCCCCAAGGATTAAGGAAAGAGTCGGAAATCAACATCTTCATGTATAATCTGCATTGTTCTTCAAGGCTATCTAGAAGATTTTTTATGTGATCCTCTATTGTCCTTTGTGGATCCTGAGGGTTGAACTTCGTGCAAAATATTTCTGGATTCCTTGGCATGTCATGGTAAAGATTGAAGGCCAAAGGAGATGGATTGTTTCCCAACCACACCATGGGAGGCGACAGTGGAGTTGGACATGCCAGATTGACTTGGGGTGGTGGAAGAGGTGCAACAACCAACGGGATAGCACCCAGAAATGGGAATGCATTGGGCTAAAAGGTAATGTCTAGCCCTTGGGAAGTGGCAACCTAGAAGGCTATTTGAAGGGGATAAGTGGGAGAATGTTTTGCCAAAGATGAAGGAGAAGGGGGAGGCGAATGTATAGAAGAAGAGGATGATGGTGAAGGCAAGATGGGCTAGTTAGATGTATTAAAGGTGGATGCTCCACCTTTCTTATCTCTCTTAGCTTGGGTAGGGGGTGCTAGCTCTTTAAATTCCCCTTTGTTTGGTGTAGACCTTAGTATTTTGTAAAATCTTTCAAGGGAGAAAGACCCATTTCAATCCAGCTTAGCTCCAAAGATTCCCTCCTTCTAGAGCCACTTCTATTGATGGGCTTTTTAGAAATGTCTCAACATAGGTAATAAATAAGTGCATCACCTCTCTTGAAAGTCAATCTCCAACAACAAGTTGCTGAAAATTACCCCAAGGTCTCTCAAGTGTCATTTCATGACATGCATGGAATTCTTTAGTTGGTATTTAATGAGATTTTTCTAGTAATCAAAGGGCAAACTTACGAAAGTTGGGCTGGAAGGAAGTTGAATCTTAGGATAGAGTTCTTGAAGTGGGAAGTTAGTGTGCAATTTCTTGCAAGTTTAGACAACAATCTTAAACTCCTATATTGACTTGAGATTTGGCTTTACAATGTGCAATGAACCTTAGCATAGGTTGTTTATTAAAAGAAAAATAAAAGTAGCAAGGAAGGGAAGATTTTATTGGATCTGCAACTAGCAGTGAATAGTTGTCACAGAGGGTTCTACTGTGGACTTCCTTAAAACATAATTTCACTTAACTAGATTTATCCACAATATCATGAAATTTGTGCAAGTTTCTAAGGACTGCAAATATTCAACCATTCATTCACCATGAATACACATGAACAAAAGATAGAAGTTTGGAGCAGCTTTAAATTTATGCCCAAACTAACTTTACACAATTTTCCACCATTAGTCAACAACCAAAAGTATGGACAAGAAAGGCATCAACACAACATAAAACTTCACAACCACTGAACAACATTAACTACTCTACCAAATCAAAGTAAAACAGTCCAAATAGTAAAGTGAATCTTTCTAAATCAGCTAAATATGGGAGATAAACCATGTAACATGCAATAGAAACACAAGAATCCACCAAAATTCAATGAACTTCTATTGATACTTCTACAACATGCCTTTACAACAACTCAACTCTCCTCAAATGAGAAGAGGATACCCCTATTTATAATTTCCAAAAAGAAAAACATGTGGCCAATATTCACTTTACACTAGGGTTTCACCTACCCCCAAATATTTTATAATTTTAAATTACATTTTGTCTTCTATCCTATTTTATCCTTTATGATAGCATTGTACCTCTTTTTTCATATAACAGATTTCTCCTTTTGTTGTAGCTACTTGGTGAGGAACTCATCATCTACAATAGGCGTCCCTACTTCCTTTTGTTTTGTGGTGTACTCCACAAATTTTCCAACCAAGGGATGAAGTTTATCCCATTCCATGATATCAGATTGAAGCACTTGAAAATTTAGCTTCTTGGACTGACATGTGATGGCCTCCCAATCTCCATCAAACTTGGCTATATTTTGTAGCACCTATTCAGACTAGGCGAAGGTGTAAGCATCAAAACTCATAAAGTCCATAGTGAGCTCGTTTGCGGTTCCATCTTCCACTTTCTTGTGAAAATGAGGCTTCACCTTTTCTAGATCTATTTTTGCGGATGACATCTTGAATCCTGTCATTAATTCGAGATAATCAATACATGCCATCCTGATCTCCTTTACCCAGTCCAGATCTCACTCAACCTCATGGAGCACCTCTTCCAATATTTCTTTTCTATTCCCCAAGACTAACTTCTAGTTCTCTATGAGCCAAAGATCCTTTTCAGCCATGGCGAGCTCTTTCTTTACTGTCCTACTAGGAAACTTGAGGATTACCTTGATCTTAGGATGCGTGATCCTATATACTTATGGGAAGTCAAGGCAAGTTTTTCTCATGTCCTCGAGGTACTTTTGCACATCCAAATATTTTTTTGCAGCCCTGACAGCATGACTGATGCCCATATTACCATTGTAGAGGACCTATTGGAACCAACCCTCTTTGGCCTTAATCCAGCTTTTCCTCTTCTCAAATTTGTTGATATGTTCTGTTGAGAGTAGCAATGGATGAGCTAACGATGTGGTGGGAATCTCATCAGTTGAGGACCAATGTTGTATGTATGTCATCAGATCAACCACCTATTCCTTTAACTCATCTTTGGTGGTCTTTTCCTTGTTCATCTGTTGCACTATGGTGGCAACGAACCCCTGAAGGTGGTCAATCTTCTGCTCTCTGGTGGATTTCCCCAAGTCAATAGTGGAGATGTTGTAACTAACCCCATCCTCACCCCCTACTAGGGTTGCAATTTTCATGGTTCTTGACCCTGACGCATCCATGGTCAGCTGGGATTTGACCTTTGGCTTCTTATTTTTCTTGGTGCTAATTTGTGCATGAGCCAAGATAGCCTCCAATCTTTCTTTAGGGTCTGTTAGGGCTGGGATCTTCTTTTCTAGCTATTTTTTGAGCCACTTAGTCATTTGAGCTTCTCCCTTGGGTGATTCATGACCACCCTCCTCTTTGTGGGCTTGTTGCATCTACAATTTTTTATCGCTTGAGGTCTCCTATTCCAGATTTCTCCTTTCTTCTTCATCTGAATCCTGTATTACAACTGTCACTTTCAAGGAGTCAGTATTTGCATGCCTCTTGGGACTAACTTCCTTCTCAAAATCCTCTTCTTCTTCTTTTTCTTCTTGTCCATGCTCTACATCATGCTCTATTTCTTGATCCTCTCTTATTTTCTCTTCTCTATCGAACTTGCGTTCTTCTTTCTCCTCATGTTCATCATGAAGAGACATCTCCTCATCAGGCTTGGGGCCTTGATCATGTTCCCCTACTAGAGACTTAGTGTCTTCCATCTCTGTATCAACAACCTTTTCTTCAATGATGGACTGTCTTTCAGCCTCTTTCTCTTCAATTTTCTTGAGCTGCTTAGATAGCTCCTCTTCAAGATCAGGATCAGAGGTTTCTTCAATAATATTTGCACTTGAATCCTCATCATTTGATTTAGGGGATTCATAGAAGACCTTATCAATTACTTGGCGCTCAAATATAGGATGCTCATGATAATTGTATGCCTCCTCTTCCAACCTCCTGATTGCCTCCCTCTGTTGTCTATTCAAATCCTTAGAAATTTGCATGGTGGCCTCCATTGAAGGCAAGTTAGTAGGAGGATGAGGGACTAGGAGACCATTTATTTATTGGGAAATTGCAACCTACACTGCAAGGTTCACAAACATCCTAGAGAGATTCGATGGCATATTTTGCATATATTTGGTGAAGGACTCTAGGAGTGTAAGAGTAGGCATTGTGGTTGTTGTAGTGGTAGTTGGAAGGGAGAATGATGGAGACATGGATGATGAGGAAAGTAAGGAGGTAGTGGTCGAAGAGGAATCCACAACTATAACTTGCACCATGGGAGAAGTAGAGGTGAGGTGGATGGAAATTTCCACCATGGGCAGAGAAATAGAAACTGTTGATTGTGGGATAAGCAGGGTAGTAACAACATCTATCGTGGCTGCAGTAGTGGATGTAATAGGCAGGGACTTTTTTTTCTCTTCCCCTTCATGAAGAGGGTCTTCCTGTATAGGGGGCATTGTGGTGAAACCACCTGACCTCTTTGGCTTCTTTGACACTCCAGCCTCTGTGGTCTTTGTTGGAGACCCCTTTGACTTGGGTTGATCTTCAGTTGTCTTCTTTCTTTTCTTCGATCTTGTGATGGGGAGAGATGTTAAGGTTTCATTGGCACCCTCAACTTCACCCTTATGTGGATGCTTAGGCTCTACTAAAGTAAGCTTTATTCCTTATTGCTTTAATTGGAAAACTTTCTCATCAACCCATTACTTTGTCTGCACCTCAATAGGCTTGGTGATAATATTGAGGTCGCTAACTTCTTCTTCATTCCAATCTAAGCCTGGAAATGGCAAGTTAGAAAAAACATTATATCTTGGATCTATCATGGTTCTTTCTTCCTCCACCACCTGCTCCAACATCGGAAATAACTTGACCATTTTGTTGAAGTAGGTTGTCATGTGCATATATTGTTGCATACGAACCTCCTTGTCATCTTTGCAATTCGCCCAAAAGTCCTTGACATTGTGTAAGTGGGAATATTCTACTCCTACAATATTCCTTAGCTTACCATAAGGATCCATCCATAGGTGAGCATTGTAAAACTTCAAAATGTATTCATTAAGCTCCTTGTCAGAGTTCTCTACACATTGATAAGTGTGGAGCTTATATTGTCCTTGCTCGAAGATAAGAGGATAGAGCACTCCTTCCTGATGCTTCTCACTTAGGAGGGCATGTGATCTTTGTAGCTGCTGAGAGACCTCAAGTAGTATCATTTAGTCATTTGGATACCAGGGCATCTTATATGGTTTATCTGAAAAACACCTCGGTTTGGATATAAGTAAAATCAATGTCATTAGATTTCAACAATCCATATGAAATTAAATCTACTTGCTTTTGGATTTTATTGTGTGCTATATTTTCATCAATGTTTCGGATCACACTTAGTGATCCATCATCATAAAATTCAAAAACTGAATGAACAAGAATTTGAACCGATGGGCAAAGGTGCTAGCGCTGTGTAAAATCCTTCTTTCAAGATCACCCCCAAGAAATCTAATGACATGGCCTATGAATGTATCATTAACTTTGCAGTACTCCCTCTTGAAATTTCTATATTGAATCCAAGGGTACTTTTCATATACTTTCAACTTCATTCATGGATCTGGATTCAGTGCAACAAATAGGACTTTGTACTGGGCATGGTCGACGAGCAAATACACAAGATAAGATGTCATATAAAACTTTGAGGTCTTCTTTACTGCCATGAACTATTCATGTAGGCACTCACTAATAATTCCTTCCCAGTAAAAGTAAGTATTCCCTTGAATGATTTCCTCAATGAATTAAAACATCCATTCTTGAAAGTAAGCAGAGGTCCAAAGGCCCATGCCCCTACTTAGAAGAGTTACCAAGTTGTGGTAATCTTCAAATAAATCACTTCGGAACAATTCCTAGGGAACTTTGTTTGCACTACCCCTCTTATCCTTTAGTCACTGTTGGTTAATCAATTTCTTGCAATTAAGGGGATCTTCATCCCACATCTACTTGTCATAGTCTGTGGTAGCTTGTTCCATTTTATTGATGATGGGGATGTGGAATTTGTGCCCAATGGATTTGGAAGACAAGTCGGCCAATATGTTTCCATCCCTATCCACGATGGTTCTAGTTTCTGCCCTATAGGCCTCTCTACAAGCCATTACAAGTTTAGGGGAAATAAGGGTTGGTAGGAATCCTGTGGCCTTGGAAAACCCACTTGCTCTGATTTTTCGGGCATTCTTTGTTTTAGGATTTATCCTCACCCTTTGTTTAAACTCATCAAGGTCTATATTTCCTAGGTTTGTATCTGAAATGTCCTTCCATTCAGTGAGGACTTTAGAGTTAAGGGGATCCCCCTAGAACTTATACTTCATTTGATTTGTGTCTTCTTTGCACCAAGGATTCTTTGCAATCTTCTTCCCTTTGTCCTTTTCTATAGCTGCCCCCAAGGTTCCAGCAACCGGTTCCATATATCATGCAACCAAGGGAGGCAGTAAAATATACAATCATGAAATGCAAGGAGTGCTAGCTAACACCCTACAAAATAGTGTTAGGTGACATAATTAATGCATAAAAATCCTTTTAAATATTACCTTCACCTTTCATTTGAGGGAAATTGTGTAATACAGGCCCAGGGGGGCGGACTTCCCTGGGTTGGTAGTTGTTTTTGTGTTTGTTTTTGAAATGACATTGGAAGGATGGACCTCCACGGATGAAGTTCCGCATTGTGGGATCCACAAGGGTGATGAAGGGTTGGGGCATGTAGGCTGAGAGACACTGGAGGACACAAATATTTGGCCATTTGAAATGGAAAAGAGGGAAAGGTGGTCCACACATGGAATCTAGCTCAGTTGGGCCCATAGAGAGTCATGGTTGGTTATCCTCATTTTTGTTTAATTGTTTAGTTCAATAGTGAATAGAGGTGTGGGATCCATAGAGAAGGAGGACACAAGTTGGAGGTCATTCAAAATGGAAAATGAGTGATAGAGTCCCACACTTGGTGGTCTACAAGACTTCACCCGCAAACATAAGATTTCATTGTTTTTTGGCCCTTTACCCTTCGACAAAAATTTGGGCGGCAGTGTCCGACAGTCGGGAAGACAACATCGAACAACCATTCAATTTGATAGGAGGAAACAACCTGGAGAAAATGGAATTTCATGTCAGCGGACCCGCAGAGGGCGGCAGACAATTCCCTTGTTGAGTTGTTTTTGCAGTCTTTCGAATGGCAAAGGGACGTGCCACATCCATAGGTCAGAAAGATGGGTTGAAATGAACATTTACAATAGTGACTCCAAAAGGGCCAAGAACGGACGAACACCCGCATAGTCGGGCCTGAGAGAGACGACAGTTAGTCAGTACAACTTTAAGTTTTCATCATTGTCTACTACTTGGTCAGGTTCCGATAAGCGAACCTTTGTGAGGAAATAGTTGTTTGGAATGGTGGCTCCAAAATGTGAAAGGAATGTAGAAGCCTACATTGACGGGTCCGCAAGGTGCATTGGACAATGGTTTCGATGTGATGGGAGTTTGAGGACTCAATAGCCAAATAGTTTGCATTTTGAGAATGGGGCAACCAAAAAGGGAACTAGGCCCGTCGGGTAGGAAAGTCAAGTAGAGGCAGAGCTTCCACATTCTGAGGGTCATAAAATCACCATTGTCAAGGTTTCAGGGTATTATAACTCATCAATTTCATAGGGAGAATAGCCCTTCACTTAGATTTGAAGTTTTAACTGAGAAAATCATTAAATCTTATGGTCATTTGGTGAGAAGAAAAGGAGGCATGAAAAATGGAAAACTTACCTGATGATCCTGCAGTGAAAATTGACGAACTCCATGCAGAATGTATGCTAGGTGGCAGACTCGAGCTATGGGCGTGATGGAGGCTACAAACAATGTTTTGACTCCTCTCTGCAAATGAACTTGGGTTAAAATGATAGGTCAGTCCAGGCTTAAATAGGGTTTTCAGCATTTAATGCCCACAATTAATATTCGTATGGCAACTGGTAGGTTGGTTGATTGGTCATTTCAAGATGGTGTCGGGGTCGGCGAAGTTCGACATGTGGGTGGACGTTGCATGATCGCTGCTCAGAACAACAATGACCAAAAGGGTGGACAGGGGTGTAGGTCCCACAAGATGGGAAGATTGAAGGTGTTTTCCATTTAGAATGGAGGAGGCACAACGGAATTCCACACATGGTGTCCCACAGGGGCAGACCCACACCATCCC
Organism: Sequoiadendron giganteum; assembly: GCA_007115665.2. Lineage (NCBI taxonomy): Eukaryota > Viridiplantae > Streptophyta > Pinopsida > Cupressales > Cupressaceae > Sequoiadendron > Sequoiadendron giganteum. The sequence goes on from CM021109.1 coordinate 552,126,370, forward strand.
AAGGACATTGATGCAAACTAGGACTTAGAAGATTTTGGGGGAGGGGAAAAATTTGATTGGCTTTGAGGTGATTTTCAAGAGCTCCTTAATCACTTGGAATTCAAAATAGGGGCACACAAAATGAGGCAGAGCAAAAAGTGACCCAGCACAGGTGAAAAAGGGAGGGTCCTTGTTTTGAACGAGATGTGTGTGCTATAGGCACAACATAATACATAGAGAAATCGTTGCATATTTGTTGGATACTTAGATGATGTCAAAGGCTACAAGCTTCTCCATCCTACCACACATGATTTTTTCATCAAGATGAGTGTTCATTTTGAGGAAATTCTTTCCAATCCTTCTCTTGAAACTTCTCCCACCACCATCAAATTGGAGTCCTTGCATCATCATGATAGTTCTTCAGAGGATAATAATCCTTTTGATCATGATGAGGAGTCATATTCCTCCACTTCAGATGATGATAGTGATGATGAGGGTCCACAAAACCCACTTTTAGAGGATGATGACTCTCCTCTTGACTCTCCTCCATCTCTAGTTGCAAGGCCTCTTTGGGCTCATCAGACATTGCACCCATCAACGGATTAGGTAGGGGATCCTGCTTATCACAAAATAACAACACAGTTTCAATATGCTCCACATCTCTTCCTTTTTACAACTTCTTATTGGCATTACTTTCAAGAAGCTTTTGGTCTCCCTAAGTGGGATGTAGTGATGTAAGAAGAGTTTAGTTCCTTAGAGAGGAACCACACTTGGGATCTTGTCCCAGTTCATAAGGGAAGGAAAATTGTTCAATGCAAGTGGATTTATCAAACTAAATTTTTAGCATATGGTTTGGTTTACAAGAATAAGGCTCTCTTTGTTGTCAAAGGATTTTCCTAGGTTCCTAAGATTGAATACTCTAAGAATTTTGCACCAGTACCCAAAATGAATTCCATTTGACTTGTCCTTGCTATCACAGTAGAACATAGATGGGAAGTTCATCAGATAGATGTGAAGAGTGTCTTTCCTCATGGTGATCTTTAAGAGGAGATATATAGAGCACCCACAAGGGTTTATTTAGGATCCTTCACTTACATGTCATCTTTGGAATTATCTCTATTGCCTCAAATAAGCCCCTCAGGCTTGGTATGCCAAGATAGAATCCTTCCTTCTAAAATTCAAATTTACTTGATGCCATTCTAATCCTAATATCTACATTTTGTAGTAGGATGATACTCACACCTTCATGGCTCTCTATGTTGATAAATTTTTTATTAGAGGAAGTCACTCATCCACCATTGAGGCAGTAAAATCCACCCTTCATGATCAATTTTTGATGTCTAACTTGGGCTTGTTGCACTACTTATTAGGGATTGAGATCACTTAGTCTTATTCAGGTATCTCTCTTGCACATCCTAAGTATGCACTTGATATACTCTACAATTTTCACATGGTTGACTGTAAGTTTGTGTTGACTCCATTTATATTAGGTGTCAAAATTGAGGTTAAGTGTTATTCACCCTTGGTGGATGGTACTTTGTATCAGCATATTATTGGTAGTCTCATCTATCTAACTCATATAAGACCTAAAATTTCATATGTTGTGGGAATTATCCTTTGATTTATGCAAGAGCCACATCAGCTACACTAGAAAGTAGCTAAATGGATTTGTCATTACATCAAGGGTACTTACAATTATGGGATTCATTATGTAGTGAATGTGAATTTTGACATTGTGGGACACAGATTTAAACTAAGCAAGAAATTATTAGGATCATATGTCTACTTCAAGGTATTGGTTCTCCATTGGTTCTAGTCCAATTTTTTGGTTGAGAAAGAAACAATCTACTATTTCTCTTTCATTTATAGAGGTCGAGTATCGAGGAGTGGTTAATGCTACTATTAAGGCCATCTAGATTCAAAACATTCTCACTCAGTTTGTAATTCCTTTTTGAAAGCCCAAAATCATCTTTTATGGAAACTAGAGTGTGATTCATATCTCTCACAATTTGATCCATCATCAAAAAACTAAGCACATTGAGATCTGCATGCACTACATTTGGTATCTAATTTATGCAGAGATCACTTATCTCAAGTACTGTCTTACATCAAATCCTACTGTAGACATCTTCACCAAACCCTTCAATAAGATAAATTTCCTTCATTTGTGAGCTTTGCTTGGGGTGTGGTTATTGTCCTCTTTGGGGGGGACTACTTGGTCCTTCTCTTCTTCTTCTCTATTTTTGGGGGGAGAGGTTTCTTCTTCTTTTGGGGGAATTTGATATGTACATGGGTACCTGACATGGACTCATTTATTGAGACCATTGTATTTTACATCCTCCTAAGCTATTCTTAAGGGGGGTGTTGGGGTAGATTTTTATTTTCCTAGTGGTATAATTTATGTCTTCCTTAGTTATAGGTTTTTCCTATACTTTTATTAAGCTTTCTTATGATAATAAATTGAGTTTATTATTTAATAAATAAGAGATAAGTGATGTGGTTTCCTCTTCCTTAAAGGGTGGAACACTTTCCAATTTTGGTGGTTAATTCATATTGGTTGGATTTTCCACCTCCATCCTCCATTTAGTTCTATATAAAGTCACTACCTAGCTTGTATTTTTCATCTTGAAATCTCTTAAAGCAATTCTCTCATCCTGACATTGCATATCTCTCAAATTTTTTATTTGCATTGTTTATGTTTTTCTAGTTTATGTAACTTTGAATTTCTTATAAATTTCCTTGGGTTATTCAATCTATTTCAAATTTCTAACACAATTCACTATCTGAGGTGTCATGTTAGCCAATTGTTCCACCTTCCTCTATAAACTTAAAATTTCTATATTTTTTTTATTGATTTCTTCTCCTTTTTGTTTTACAATTAATTTCTTTTCCCTGAGCTTACCCTGCTCAAGTTGCTTCTATAGCCACAATGCAATGGTTAGCTAGGATAATCTAGGGGTGACTAGAATCTAATATCCTTGTTATTTTGACTAATTGTCTTCTTCTACTCCAATTATGTTACTACCAATTACACTAGCTAATCTAACCTACCTTCCTACTATTGAAATAATTGGAGTTGTTTTTCTAATTCATGTACCATTTATATAGATGAATACAATTCTCTAGTAGATTTCTCCCTATCACTCAAATCTAGAGAATAAGTAGGTGGACTTGGGTGGTTTCTAGTAAAGAACAACTCCTCATGCTCAAAAAATGTTTCTTAGTTGAGAAAAAAAAAATTAACTTCTTAGAAGTTACTATTGATTTTATCCTTTTCTTCTTAAGGTGATGTGATCACCTAGGGGTTTGAGGCAACCCCCTACTTTTTATTGGTTCTTTGTGATGAGTAATCCATTTTTTTTTCTTTTGGTTGCATGTGGTTTTGTGGCCACAAGTTCGTGAGATAATATTTTTGAAAACACCTGCTTGGGATAATTCTCTCGAACTAGAGATGGGGATGCTCTATGTGGTGAAACCAATGGCACATGCCTAAGACTAGAATTCTAAGAGGAGAATCTGCATTAGGGGAAGTTGCACTAGAGAGGCTACATGTTCCCCTCTTCCTTCTTCATTTCATCTTCACAACTCTTGGACTATGATTAGTGTAGATCATCTTGGTCCTCATCATTGAGCTTGTAGTCTAACATTATCTTTATGTCTTATATCTTCCACAAATAAAAATTCATCTCAAGCCAAGTTTGGGAACTCAATTCTTAGAATTATTTTCACCATTAATTGAATCAAACAATGGTGATACATTGATTAAGGCTTGCCCTTTTTGAATTCAATTACCATTTTTGATAGCATGTGGTAGAGAAAATTTGGCACATAAATGACTAAAAAACTTAAAATGCACAATATATAAAAGATAATTCCTTCCTTCATAGGTTAAATATTTGAGTATATAAATAAATACAAATTCCCAATACCAAGGTAGGGAAAGGAATTTATTACCTTATGAAGAGAAATCTAATTTCTCTCTCAGAATAGTGAGTTCATTCCTAGCAATAACAACATCAATTTTCTCTACACAGGATTCTCTTACTGTAGGTAACCCTATTACCTCTACAATAGATGTTTCCAAATAACCTACACACCTTCCTATCATGATTGCAATATTTTCTATCAAAGTCTACAAATTTCTTGGCTACTTTTTCATCACACCCTATTAGCCTCTAAAAAATAATCTATCCAACCCACCTACTAGAATATGGGAAGGAATTCTTGGTTTTCAAGGATTAGGTTGTGATCAACTAGTTCTTGGTGAATTGGGTTGCACCAAATTTTCCTAAATTCAAAAACTCAATGCAAATTGTTTGTGATTAAAAATTCTTCCTTTCCTTGTTGACTCAATTTTCTTTGCTATTGTATGTCAATAATTTTGTTTGTGAAATGGCTACTAGTATGATTTTTAAAAATGGATTATTCATAATATTTGATGAGGAATAAGCTAGTCAAGAACTTCAAAATATATTTTTTAATTAGTTAACTATCATAAGTTCCAAAATGGTGACACTTTTGGATTCCCTCACCCTAGCTATATTTGGATATTTATCCTCAAATGTCAAGCTAGATACAAAATAAGATTAGTGTATGGTTACTAATTAAATCACTAAAATTAATAATGATATTTATGAAAACTAAATTGAATGAATTGATTACCTAAAATGTGAGAAATATTAAGATATATTATGAAGTCATAAAGAGAATATTTGATTGTTGTGTGCTAAAAAGACTGGATGAATGTCAAATAATTGAATAAGTATCATAAAAATAGGAAGATGCTACATGCAAGATGAATAAGTTGCATGTGTTTGTTGCATGCTTCATAAATGATAGTGATAGAAAATTGTATGTGATGATAGGTGCACAAAGAGTGGTGTCATGGGAAAGTGGCTACAAGTTGAAATAAGTTTGATTACACATGCATTGGTTGCATGTCTCATGTGTACTAATGACTAGTGAAGTTGTAGGTCCTATAATTATTAGATGCATTTTTATTGAAATAAGATGACCAACATCACTTGAAGTTTTTTTTCTAGAGGTTTTTTTTTTAAATGAAATATTAGAAATTATACCTATTAGGTAATGAGGTTAGAGAAAATAAGCTCCACCCTAGATGTGGTATGTAGTTGAATTATAGATGTTGTGGGACTAGGTTCTATGGAATATTGAATCTAATCCATGAAATTTTTCTTATCCAATGGCTTCTGATATAACTTTATGTAATGCCTATTAATCATTAGAGAAATTATTACTAGATAAATGGGTTTTAATTGAATAGGACCATTCTTGTAGATTTCTTTAATCTCCTAAGGGATCAACCATATGGTCTATAATTTTCCTTTATGTTCCTTATACCTTGAGTGATATAGGAGTTCCAAGTATCCTTTTTAGAAAAATTTAGACATGATAAATTGGTCATGTCACTTTATTCTTTTATTATGTACTATTTTAGTACAATGAATGGCCTCTCTCCTTATATCATCAAGAGCATTAAGTTGCATGATACTTTATTACTATGCTGAACATAATTTCATACCAACTAAAGAATTTTGTGTATTTTATATTCAAATTCAATTAGAAGTACAACTTTCATTCCATAAACCATTTCATAGGGTGTAAAATTGATTGAGTTTTATAGGTCATTTATTTTTCCCAAACAACCTTAGTAAGGTGACCCACCCTATATTTTCTATGCAATAAAACTATCTTATTCAATATTTCCTCTATTTCACTATTGGTGACCTCAATATACCTATTATATTTTGGATGGTATGGGGCGGACTTCATGTGCCTGATATTGTATTCATTAACCGATACTTCAATCAAGTTTGAAGTTAACTAAGCTCCCTAATCTATAATAATTTCTTTAGGTACTCCATATCAAGTAAAAAAAATATTCATATAATAACTCAACCACTTTTTTTTCTCTATCATGTTTCATAGCTTGTACTTCCACCCACTTTGTAAAATAATTAGTGAAAACTAGTAAGTAGTCCTGCTAAGCCTATAAAAATTCTCCATTTGTCAAAAAAGTGTTATGACCAACTATTTTGTAGGGCCATCTCATCATTATGGGTAGGATGGCCCATCCTTTGGCATCTGTCACATGTTCTTATATATTCGACTAAATTCTCATGTAGTGTAGGCCAATACCAACCAATTATTAATATATTTAAGGTTATTAGTTTAGCCAAAAAAATTCCACCATAGGTATCATCATGACATGCATGTAAAATATCAAACACTTCATCTTCTCTAATGCACCTATGGATCATATTATTTGGGATAGTATATAAAAGGTACCCAACTATCCATGTGAAGGGAAGACTCCTCTTCACTAAATGAATTTTTTCTCTTGGTGATAAGTGGGGAGGTGTTCTTCACATGACTAATTTTGGGAATATCAATAATACCAAGGAGTTTGCATAATAAATGCATATAATTTTTCGTCAATGAATTAATCATCAATAATGGAATTGGCTACAAGAGTATATTCAACCTAGAGAGAAAATTAACTACTACATTTTCTTTACTAGGCTTATTCATTATTATGATATCAAATTCTTGTAACAAAAAAATACACCAAACTATCTTACCATTAACAATTGGTTTTTCACTAGATACTTAATGGCTACATGAGAAATATGCACAAAAACTAAAGGTAGCTTGTAACGTAATGGTGAAATTTTTTAATAGCATAGATCATGGCCAAAATCTCTTTCTTAGTGATAGTTTAGTTTAATTTAGCTATCCAAATCATCTTGTTGATGTAATAGATTGCATATTTCAGTGTTCATTCTTTTTTACCCAAAACAACTCCTACTACAAAATTAAAGGTGTTTGCATGAATATAGAAAGGTTAATTCCAATTGGGGCCTCTTAGCACAAAGGTGTGAGTTAAAGAATATTTAAGGGTCTAAAATGCATCTTGGTAGGCTATTGTCCACACAAATTCAAATTATTTGGTAAGTAGGACAAATAAAGGGGACACTATCTTATTGAAATCCTTGATGAACCTTTTGTAGTATCTTGCATGGCATAAGAAGCTTTGTACAAATTTTTTCTTATAATTAATTGGTGGACGTATGAATACTTAAACTTTATTGGGGTCCACTTTAATGTCTTGTTGTGAAACATAATGTCATAATACTGCTCCTTCTTCCATTATCATATAACACATCTAATTAATGAGGGAAATATGTTGATCTTAACATCTTTTTAGTACCTTATTAATATTTTTCAATGCTTCTTCAAAATTGTCACCATATGTGGTAAATTCATTCATATACACTTCCATACATTCATGGACTAGATCAAATAAAGTGCTTAATATATAACATTAGAATGTAGTAAGAGAATTGCATAACCCAAATGGTAGGATTGAGTAAGAATAAGTGCCTCAAGGATAGGTGAAGGATATTTTATCCTAATCCTCTACTACTATTATAATCTGGTTATAACCAATGAACCCATCTAATAAGGAAAAGTGTTTCTTCCTTGCTAAGGAATTGAAGACCTTATCAATGAAAGGTAGAGAGAAGTGATATTTTCTAATAGCCGAGTTTATCTCCCTATAATCCACATAGACACACTATTTTCCCCCATTTTAGGTACTATGACTAAAGGTGAGACCCATTGACTATCTAATATAGGATAAATTAATTTAGCATCTATTAGCTTTTGTAATTCAATTTACACAATGTATTGGATAACATGGTTTATTCTTTTTGGGGGTTTTCTAATAGGTATATATCCTTCCTTAATGTAGATTTAGTTTTTTCACAAGTTAGGATCAATACCTTTCATATCATGATTTTCCCAAGAAAATTTTGTATCATTCAATTACAACACAAATATCAAATTAGTTTGTTGTTGCATGGCCAATTGATCAATAATGTTGAGAATTTTTCCTAGTGAGATTTCAAAAAAATTAGCCATTTTTATCATGGAAATAACATCTAAGAAATATATATTAATTTTTCAATTGTGGTGTAACAAATAATGGATTATTCATGAAACAAAAGTGTATTTGGTTGAGTATGTTGGAGGAAGAATATTGTGTAGTGGGAAAGACAAATACACTAAACAAGAGTGTTGTTACGGGTCCCTTCCAAAGTTATTTTACACAATATTTGAAATGATAATTTCATCATTCTGTAAATTAAGAATCAAATTTCTTTCAATTATCATGGTTGTCTATAGTGAATTTAAATCATAATCCCCTAGATCAAGCTAAACTAGTTGCTCCATTTCAGTTGATGGTTTTGCTAGAGGATACAAGAAAAGTTTATTTGTTACATTTTCATTAGATATGATCATGTCACCTAACCTACAACCTATAAAATCATTGGTTTTTTCCAACCATGGCCATCCTAATATTAAATGATGACATCCCAAATTAGTTTTTGGCTAGAGGATCATAAAGTCTACAGAGTACTCCCAAGAATCAAGTGTTATGATTGTATATTCTAAAAATCCTTTAGTTTTTATAGTTGAACTATCTACTAAGTGTAGTATTGTTGGGGTTGGTCAAAGGTATATTAACTAGATATTTTGTACATGGTCTCTTTATTCATCACATTAATGGTTACTCTTATTTTTATTATATTATTATGTATAAGGATACCATTAATATACACATCTATCACTAGATTGCCAAGGTTTGTGTACTTGGGAATAAATATGTTTCCTAGCATGATATCCACAAGTTATCTAATTAATAAATTATTTGTGCATCTTTTATTTTTTGACCTATTTTCTTTAAAAATAGATCCCTCACACTTATACTATATATTAGAACATCTTTTATGGCTTGAAAAAATGGAATCTCTATACAAATATTTTTGTTACTCGATCTTTTTGAAAAATGAGTTTCCTTATTAACTAATTTTCCTACTCAAGATGGTGGTTTAGATCACTTGGATACAAGTTATAATTGATAGGAATTATTTAATAAGGAATTTTAATGATCAATGGAGATATAGGGGTGGATAGCATTTTTCCTAAGTGAAGATGCACATTGTTGATCTTCGTAGCATAATTTGGATACTACAAGGTATCATTAGTATAATCCCACTAAACAAGATTATTGTTAGGATTGGGCACAAGTTGAGCCAAAAATTATGTGGCTTATGGAAGAGTATAAATAAAATTCATTGGGTTTGGAAAAATAGCTAGTTGTGGTGATAATGTTTTCACTTGTTGTAGTTAACTTAGATTAGGATCATGCCAGTGTTCATTCCCCTACCATTACTAATACCATGCAAATTATGGTGGCTACCAATATTGGTTTTGGGATTATGGTTGGTATGGTTGTTGAGGCCACCCCCTTTTGAAGATACTCACCTAGGTGGTATATAATTTGACCATTGTAGAGGAGGTCTATTATACCATGAAGGATTATTTGCAAAATAATTTAGAAATGACATTGTAAACCATTGGATCCTAAGTGGTACCTTGTCATTGAATCAATGGTTTTTATTGCACTAGGTAGAACATTTAGCCATATTCATTCTCCAACACCTAAAATTTTGGTCGATCATGTTTATCTTCAATGTTGGCCACACTTTTGCATTTGCAATCTCTCTTATTTTGGTAGTAGTGGAGATAATATTCTAGTAAATCTACTTCCACCTGCTCATGTTTATTTTTTGTGTGCAAAGTATCCAATTGAGTATCCATATGGTTTATTATATTTTGCTTCATATATTTTAGTAGATTACTAAACTTCATTCTTGACACACCTACAACTACTTTAATAGTCATTGGTCATGGGCCTCGCATCTTCTTAATTTTAGAGTGTTAGTGAATGAATTGGATGATGATAAATATGCTCAAAATAGATGACTCTCAGTCCTATTTCGCACTACTATTAACCCGCTAACAGCTCTAAAAAGACCACAATTACATTTGTGGATTCTCTCTCAATTTTGGAGGTACATCTCCCTCAAATGATATGCAATGAATCTAAGTAAACTAAATAAACATAGGTATAATTTTAACAAGAAAGTAGGAAAGGCAACATATTCTAGTTCATAAATATGAAACTAACACGAATGCGTAAACAACAGCCATAAATGATCAACACAAAGGTTGAAAAGACCTATGAATATCTCATTAAAAGAAATAAGATCATACTACAATAAATGGACACTGTAAATCTTATCTCACAAAGAAGACATAAATTTATCACATGCATAACACAAAGATCAATGTACTAAGCATCTCATAAATTTCATAACTCAAAGATTATGAATTATTACAACATGAAATAAGTAACCAAATCCCTCTTGAAAACACCATAAGGTGTATATCTGGAGATCCCCCCTATCCTTCAGCTTAATCCCATATATGTATAGTCAAACCACCCCCTCAAACTAATGTTAAATTCATTACTAATTTGGCAGTTTTCTTGTTTCTCCACCATTTTCTTGGAAACGGCTAAAGATTAGTTGAAATAATTAATCTAGAAAATGAAAGAGCATCAGGAAAGAAAAACAATCTTATTTTCACCAACAACCATTGGATGACCTTTCACACGATTAAATAATTAATGGAGCCTTAAGAGAAAACCATATGATAGCATGTGTGTACTGCCAACTAATGATGCGATTAAATTTTGGTTTCAAATCAGACATTAATTCAAACCAAGCTATCATCCCATAAAATCTAAGAGAAAAACACCAATGTCTGACCAGCCTTCTATAAATTCAAATATCATCACCACTCTTCATTATTCAAAATCATCCAACATGGCGAGCACTCAAAGTGATGGTGATTCTACAAACGATTTCATTGTTCTGGAGGAGATTGAATGTAGTACATTGTTCAAGAATTTTTTGGATCATTTGAAAGAAGTCTTTGTGATACAGAGTGAGGTGGAAGAAGAGGTACTTCGCAGTGTTATGGGTGAAGCATTTTTGATCTAGGCACATGTACACAATACCACTATGTTAGAGTGTTTTGTGTACACGGTCACTAGGACCTTTGGCCCCCACAACTGGGGTGAAAGGGTGTTGAAGTGTCTAGTGAGGCCTGAATTTCATCATCATTTCAATGTAGCTATCATTGGGCTCCATCACTATCCTCAGAGTGGATTGGTAGGCGACGCCATTTGTATAGCATCGGATCTTTAGAATGAGGAAGTGGAGGAAGTGGTTGCTCTTCTTTGTGTGGGAATTGTGAGGAATGATATGGAGCTCTTTGTCTAATTCCTACAATCACATGATAACCTATTGGCCCCTTCTTAGGTTGAACGCCTCCAGATTATGATTGAGGGCATTTGAGTCCTGATGTTTTCCTTGTGTGTCTGAACAAGAATCTCTCCTTTTGTCTTTTTTATCGATACCAACTTTTGTAGTATCAATGTAATGTAAATAAGTATGCACACATATATAATAAAGTATCATTTTAATATCTTTGTTCTCTTATATGCATGGATTTTTTTACTCTTGTTCATATCATATTTGAAAATGTTGTTTTCTTTCTCTTCATAATACATTGGTTTTATGAATCAACTCACTGTCATTCCATTTACTGATGGGTGGAAAAATGGGTAATTCGTGTAACCTAATAAAACACTGTTTAGGTTCCAAAAAATTAAAAGAATACCACCCACAAATATAACTTGTGGGGTAAGATACTAGGTAACTTTTGACATATGACAACTCATCATGCAAGTTATACATATAGCCCCTTTTATGGAAGGAGAGGAATAACAGGGTTTTTTAGGAATATTTAGAGGAGTCCCAAGTAGGTGTTTGGCATTGGAGTTAGGCTCATTGAGGAGAATATCTTTCTCTTTAATGGGAAACTCCCGGAGATGGGGCCGATGGATTACGAAATAAAAATGGCTAAGGAATGGCACCAGGATTTAAAGGCTAACTCCTTTGATAATTCAAAACTTTTAGCTAGAAAAAATACTAAATGGGAGCCTCTGAATAGAGGATGGTTTAAAATTAATTTTGATGGGGCTGCTAAGGGCAACCCAGGTAGAGAAAGTATTGGTGGGGTTATCAGAGATTATATGGGAGCTCTAGTGGCGAGATTTGCTAGAGGTATTGGGTTTCAGTCAGCTTTAGTGGCGGAGGCTCGTGAGCTACTAATGGGCCTCAAAATTGTTGTTTCTCTGGGGATTGCTTATCTCCACATTGAGGGAGACTCCGAGTCGGTTACGGATGCTATGAATAAAGACAGATTGATTGGTTGTTATACAAAGGACATTTTGTTGGATGTTAGCTTCCTTTTATCCAAATTTACGGATAAAAAGGTGACTCATATCTTCAGAGAAGGCAACCATGTGGCAGATGCCTTGGCTAATCTTGGCTCGGGCTGGGATTATGCTAAATGTTGGAGGAAAAAGGAAAGGCTTCCACCAAATATTCAATATTTAATCACGTGAGAACAAGGATACCATGGTTTGCAATGATTTTTAATCTTTGGATGACGGGAGTTGAATGGGGGGCCCACTGGATTTTTTTGGGGATCTGGTGGATGATCAGCTGGAGGTTTCCTGGAAAAGATCTGATGTGTGGGGATGGAAAGGAGGATCCACATGTCTGTTCTTTGGACATGGTGGATGGGGTCGGGTTCTAAGGTTACGGTGAGGTGGTGGAGTTGGGACTTAAAAGATGGTTACAAGTATAATTTTGGTGGCTTGATGATGGATAGGTGGAAGGACATGACTTCATTATATCTGTGGAGCTGTACTGTGTGATCTATTCTCTTGGGGATTGTTGGATTTCTTGTTTTAACTCCTCCTTGCATCTAGTGGTGTGAATGTATTTATAACGATTTGACTATTCATCATTGGAGATGGCCTCCTTCTAGGGGCTTCGAGCTAGTTAGTTTAGTGTGGGACTCCTTTGGCTCCATTTGGATGGTTTCTAATTTTAGTTATTCAACCTTTCCACATGGTTTTTTGTGCATTCCCTACATGTCCACCAATTCTTGCCTTCTTGGCCGTAATCATAAATTCATTAAATTTTGTGTCCAATCACCCTGTGGTGATTTTCCCCTCCGCGCATGTGACTTGTACGCGGGTTTTATTATCCTTTGTTGTATTCCTTTCCTTAACTATCACATTGTGATTATTATTCATGGCTACTGTAATTGGTATTTTTTGCAATATTTTGAGTTTTCGTGCATGTTGGTAGTATGGGTGGTGAGCGGTTTAGGAATAAACCTGACAACTACGAGGAGTTTCAGAACAACCCTTTGGTTTGGCACATTTTTGTGGGGGGTGGCATTGCTCCACTTATGGAGTGCTTGGTCGGCCATGATCCTATCTTATCGGGTCAGTTTTCCAATTCGTGGAAGGATAGATGGGTCTCCATTGGTGGTATATCGTTTGAAATCAATGAGGAAGTTATAGCGCAGGCTATAGGTTTGCTATGTTCTGGGAAAAAATACCCTAAACACACCAAGAAACTGGACCATGAAAGCTTAAAATCCTTTTTCAGAGGTGACGAGGCCTCGGTGCGGAACTAGTCGGGGTTTGAGAGGGATGCGCTCCGGGACTAGGTGTGCATGGTGCTGATGAAGTATGTTAGTTTGGAAGGTAGATTTAAAGCCTATTTTTTTTACCATTTTCCTCTATTAAATAACCTTAGACATAAGATGTTGCTCATTTTCTCATTTTTTCTTTTAATGGACCTTGAAAGCTCTGTCGATAAGTGCAAAGAGTCGGCCAGCCGTAACCCCTTTGATCTCTCGCCACTCTCGCTCCATCAGGGGCTTATCCTGAGACTATATCACTTTCATCTTGCTCTCTATCTGCCTAAATCCATTACGACTATCTGCATTGAGAACATTGAACCCCTTTCAACTGTGCATATTTCCCTGGCTGAGTCTAAGAGCCCTCCTCGGATGTCTAATTCGGGCATTGTGGGGAATCCTAAATCCAAATTTTCCACCAAAAACCTTAAGGGTGGGCTGGGTAAGGCCCATGCCAGTGCTACCAGTGCAATGGAAGGATTTTGTGAACTAAAAGCCACTTAGGGTGACTCGGCCTACAAGGCCACTTCAACCAAAAAAGGTAAGGAGAAATGCATGTTGGCCCCGACTGCTAAGGATGGAAAGGGAAAGAATGTTGTTAGGAAAGACTCCAGAGGGGATACGGTTGTGGGGACCATGGAGATGACTGGAGGGGAAAATTCCAGGATGAGATCCAAGAGGCTAGCCAAGAATAGCAAGAAGAGGCTAATTATTGAAGACTCTGAGCAGGAGCAGTGTGACAGCAAAGGTTACAAGGAAGAAGAATCTGAAGATGAGGAGGAAGAAAATGTGGAGAGGCCCTAGTTTACTCTGGTGGATAGCAAGCTTCCTATTGATGGCTCTGCCTCTCACTCTCTACATCCCCTGGTGGATGAGCCTGGAGAGTTTCAGGGGACTATGGACGTTGGGGTGGAATCGTGTGATGTGGTGAAGAGAATGGACACTCTTGACAAAAGGTTTCAAGGGTTAACCCGCTTCACCATGAAGTTGGGTCACTTTGTCATGAGCACCCTGTCTAATGCTATAAAGGAGGATCTAGAGGGGAACAACATCCAGGAGAACAAAGAATGGGTGTGTGATGAGGCGGTGGACCTCCTGATTAATAACTAGGACAATGCCAGTTAGTTGCTCCCTATGCCTTTCTGTCGGTTGTTGCTCTGTGGTTGTTGTGCTGCCTTTGGGTTGTTTCTGTGTTTTTTTCCTTTATGTTTGTTGTTTAGTCTTGTTCCTTTTTGGCCTTAGTGGCTCATTGTGAAGGGTACAACACCCTGAAAATGTTGCTTAACTTTTCAAAAACAATACAAGCAATAAAGAGGGTGGTTAGGGAAACTAATGTAAACCCCACCCAAGTTCTATATGTACAACAAAATGTTGCCTGAACATGAATTTAAATAAAAAGGCTAAGGCACATAAGTAAATACAATTGACAAAGGGAAAGGGTCATGTTTATGAGTAACATGGAGCATAAATAATTCCTACATTTTTGGTAGAGGTCATCCCATGGAACTTGAGATATATCTCCTCCTCCCAGAAAATCCAAAGTGTCAATATACTCTTCACTAACTTCGAGCTTAAAAATATTATTTTATGAGAATCCTAGGATAGATTATTTTGTTGGGACTTCTCTAGAAAAAATAGAAACCTTTATACATAATCTTCTAAAGATCTACCCTCCTTCTAGGTCATATGGAATATTTAATCTCCCCTCATGTATCCTCCTCTATAGTAATCCTTGTATTACTTAAGTAATTTACCCTTCATGGTTTTCTAGTTTTCTATTGCATCTCTTCCAAGTCCCATGAACCATCTCAAGGTTGCTTCCTTCAGAGTGGCTAGAAATAATTTCAACTGATGAACATATATAGTATATTCATAGCTCTAGCCAAGGACATCAAATTCAAATAGGAACATGTCTAGGTCTTTTGTGGCAAGGTCATGAAAAGTAAGAAGAGTATGTGTGTGTTTCCAACTGATTTTCTATTTTTTTCTAAAGGTTAGCTAAATCTTATGATAAAAAATCCTAGGTTAGTGGCCAATGAACAGGAGACAAATTTTATAGTTTTCTCCTTTGCACTTTAGGCTCTATAAAACCAAGTTGGGTTCCCCTATAACATAACATAACATATAGAAATACTCACAATGATGCCTTTGAAACAAGTTCACACTAATTTTATAGAAAGTAATCCTAACTGGTTAAATCATCTTCAAAACCCTCTATATTCTTTATATTTCTTGTTAGTGTGGATTTGAGCATAAAATAATAGAAATGTGATAAAAGTAAAATCTTGATTTTAATTTTTGATTTGATTTTTATTAGCCCTAAACTCTGTGAATTATCTTGGCCAATGCCTTATCCATTACAAAATCAATAAATGAAGTAAAACCTCCTACAATAGACCAATTTTTTTGATTCTTATAAACCTTACAATGAGAAACCAGTAAAAATATAATGATATTACACTACTTAAAAATCCTTATTGCAACAACACAATCTCTAATGAACAAACTAAAATAAAATTTAATCCATTCATTTAACAAAAGCTAACAACTTAAACATTCATAATAAAAAAATGTGGTATGAGAATCATTAAAAATCCTTGATTTTATTGATTCAAAAAATTAAATGTATTAGAATATGGAGAGAATAATAGATTGATTCTTAAATTTGAGAAAATACACTAAGTATTTGAGTCATATGTTGTTATTATAGAGAAAAATGACAACATTTTTCTCTAAATTTTAGAGGACTTGTCTTTACAAAACCTAACTCTATACAAAGACTAAGGACTCCTAAGATTCAAAACCCTTAAAATGAGGCTCAGAATTCCCTTTTATAGACACAAGGGAAGCAACAAGTAGAAATCCTCATCCACTGCTTAAGTCACAAAAGACAAAAAATTTAAGTGGTGCCACTATATACAAAAGATAAAAGCATTACAATCTATATAGAAGTTAGTGAAAACCTTGGTGAAATCATTCGAGGTAAGTATTATAACATGAAAATTTGAGTCTCCTTCAAAATACCCTCTATATTCATTCCTGACAAGCCCATGCGACATTTATACCTAGTTCGTGGAGACCAATTGAAACACAACTCAAATCTCCCACTTTATTCCCTTTTATTATTATTATTATTTCCATGCTAACCTATCACAATTTATTACCAATTGATTGAGAAATACCTTGTTTTGGTTACACTTTTCCAAAAATATAAAATTATCATTACATGATACAAAATTTGACAACTTGTACACAAAATATTGTCAACTAAACCAGGCACCAAGATAATATTTACAACCTTAGTAGCTAATTATAATTCTCATCCCATGCTTGATATATTATTTTTGGTGGCCATGGGTATGCTGTATCAAATAAATATTAGACATATAACAATGATACCTAGACAAAATTGAATATGTCTCCTTATCAAAATCATCTAAAAGTTGATTAGTATCAATCAACTTATCCATACAAGTTTTAAGGAGTGTTATATCAATTGTATTACCATCACAAATGAAGAAATACAAAGTGGGGGTTAGTTTCTTAAACTAATATTTACACTGAAGAAATTATTTTATCTCCCCATCTTCATTTCTAATATAAGGTATTATTATAATCTCTATATTATCAAAATGCTTTATTCTAGTTTTAGACTTCTCTGTCAATTGATCCATATACACTTTCATTTCTCCTGCTAGCTTAGCCATATTATATGTAGGAAAAATATCCTCACATGGATTAGACTCATGTACTAATCCTTTATTCATACCTTGCAATTCATTTATTCTAGGGATATATTTATTAATAATTTTCTTATTATTCTCCTTATCTATTGTTACCTTATTAATCACCTTTACAAGATTGGAATAATCTCTATGAACCCTCTCCAAAATTCTCAAAATTTTGGACATTAAATGTCCCAAAATTATTGACACAACATGAAACATGCCTTCATTTTGGTCACTCTAAACATTTTTCAATTTATATTCTAACACCTAAATGTTTTCCTTAAGTAATTGATTCTCTTTGATTAAATCTTCTACTAGTGGTGTTGAAGAAGAGTTGGTTGCTTGTGCATTTTATGGAGGGGATTATTGAGCTTCTTTGATCTTCATTTTATTGTACTCTATTGTTAATGCTATATTATCTTGTACTAATTTATTAAATTTGTTATATAGAGCCTTGGCAGTAGCTTCATTGAATTTGGTAGTGTCAGTTGATGATGCATCAAGTTTAGTATTTGAGGTGTTAGACACCCTCTTTATTACAAGTCCTCCTTTTACATCTTAGGCTTCTTCTACAACTTAAGGCTTGTTAGTGTTAGGAGCAAGGGCCCAAATTGCAAGGGTTTCTCATTTAGGGTTGAACCCTAACCTTAATAATGTCAAATGTGCTTGCTCCTCTGAAGAAAACAATTCGTCATCCTGTCTCCTTATTGTATCAAGGGTAATAGCCAAGGAAATTTCCCACTCTGGGAGTAGTAACAATTCACAATCCCTTACTAGTTTTATCCCTTCCTCTGGAGTGATGTTCCTGGCATTAAAATTCATTTATGTCAATACCTTTTTTGTAACTTATTCATATATCTCCTTGGGAACTTCTACTTTTCCTTTTCATTTGGATTTTGTGGTTGTGTTGCTGATATGTGTTTGCCATTGATGTCAACACTATTAGCATTGGTGATTCCAAAGGTTGTATATGTTGAGTAGATTGTGAAAATTGTAATAAATATGTTGTAGGCAGTCAATGAAGCTGAGAAGGTCAAAGCAATGGAAATTTGTGTCTGATGATCAAGTGGCATGCACTAAAGGGTTTTTTTCTGAGCCTATCTAGTATTTTGTCTGAAAGTTTCAGTGGTACGCATCAAGAATTGAGAAAGTTATTAAGTTTCTATGTTCCTACTGTTATTCAATTATTGTAGCAAGTGTTTCTAGAATATGAGATTGCAATTTTGGTGAATTGGGTTGTTGTGTATGTTTCTAAGATGTTCAGTAATGTTTCTAGATCATGCTCTGTCATTTCAATACGTCCACATTGATCGACGTGTTTGTGATTGAAGATTTTTCCTTGTGTGTTCAAGTTTATCATGTTCTTGGCCGACATGAAGGTGATAGCATGTTGTGGATCCTTATGGATTAATATTTTATTGTTTGGCATGCTCAAGGATGTTGATTTAGGTCCTTACTATGTTGTGACTGACTTAGGTTGGTGCACATTAAGATTTTCATGTATTGAGGCCGACAAGTTGTAATTCATTTATTCATTTATTATGTGGCCGATGGAGTTGTTGATGTAAATCCATGTAGCGGATATATAAGAATGATTGTTTCTTCATTTTTAAGTATGCTCGGTGTATGTCCATGTGTGTATGTGTGAATAAAGATCAAATCATCCGATTGCAGAGTAGAGTGTGAAGAGTTTGAGCAAAGTGTGAAGAACTGTATTTGTGCTTAATCAAAATTGTCATCAAGCTTTTGAACAAGCTAATTTCTTAGTTCAACCTCATCAGATGGATTTAATCTGATTATCTTATGTAAGGTAGTGAGCCTTCCCTTTGAGCAGTGAGCTCTAGGCAGTGTGCCTAAATGAAAGAGCATTTTTTATTCATTCTTCATTATACTTTTAACAGGGTATAATCTTGTGGACTAACATCCATCGTGGTTTTTCCCCTAACAGGGTTTCCATGTATAAAATATTGGTGTTCATGTGTTTCTAATGTGTTATTGGTTTATTCTTGCATTGTTAATTATCAGATATGAGATTAAATATTGATTAATGTTGAATAAGTTGGATTTCGGTAACAACTGATTCACCCCCCTTCTTAGCTGTCTATCCTTGTTTTTCCAACAATTGGTATCAGAGCTAGTTCCTCTGTAGAATTCTAATAGGTTGAGGTGATCTGAGATGGCATCATACAATAAGGATAGTCCTAGATTTTATGGTACAAACTACTCTCTCTGGAAAGCTAGAATGGAGTGTCATTTGAAGTGCATTGGTGAGCCCTTCTGGAAGATTACAAAGAGTGCATACACTATTCCTCAAAATGGTCCCTCTACTACTGATGAGATCAAAGAAGTAGAAACTAATACCAGGGCTATAGAAGCATTGCTAAGTGCTTTGAAAGATTCAAAGATGACAAATGCGATAGGTTTGAAGACTGAACATGAGATATGGATAAAGTTGGAAACATTGTATGAAGGATATGCACTAGTGAAAAGTGCTAAGCTATAAAGTTTGAAAGGAAAGTGGGAGAACATGAAGATGAGTGAAGATGAAAACATCTTTTCTCTCTTGCAAAAGGTAAATGAACTAGTGATGGACATTAGATGTGTCGGTGGAACCTTGGATGAAGATGAGATTTTTGCTAAGATACTTAGATCTATGCCTACTTCTTACAAAATAAAAGCTCGTGCTATTGAAGAGCTCAGAATAGTAACAAATGTGAAAAGAGACATGTTGATTGGAAAACTTGTTGCCTTTGAGTTGAGTGAATTTGGTGAATCTTCTCCTAAGATAGAGTCTGCATTCAAAGCTACTATATCTAGAAAAATTCAACAAAGATATAATCCATGAGAGAGTTCCAAGAAGACATTCAAGTATGAAGAAGAGATGAAACTGAATGAAGATGAAGAAAGAGAGCTAGAAGAACTGGAAGCACTGATTGTGAAAACAGAAGCCAGAGGACAAGGTAAGTACAAAGGAAAGTTTCCTATTAAATATTTCTCTTGTATTAAGATAGGTCATTTTGCATCAAGGTGTCTTGAAAGAGTGTCTAAGTATCAACCTAAAAAGAATAGATTTCAAAATAAATTTTATTATGCTAAAGAAGGTGTTATTGATGATGAATCTGATAAAGAAATTTGAAATGAAGATGAATGGGTATTCATTGCTATCAAGGAAAATGGTCTAGTGTCCACTGAATCAACTAGTAATCAAAATATTGAGAAACCTCTTGCAGCCAGGATTGATGAGAAGGATGAATGGGTAATTGACAACAGATGCTCACGTCATATGATTGGTGAGAAAAGAATGTTTCTAAGCTTGGAAAAAAATGATGGTGGTGTTGTAAGATTTGGAGATAAGAATTATGGTGTGATTCGTGGCATAGGCACTATTTATCTTGGTGGTAAATGCACTACTGATGATGTTCTATATGTTGAAGGTTTGAAGCATAATTTGTTGAGTATTGGATAGATGGTTGACAAAGGTTACAATCTTCAGTTCAAGGATGGTAAGTGCAAGATTTTGGGAAGCTCAAGAAAAGTGATTGCTTCAGGTACAAAGACAAGAGGTAATATTTTTCACTTGAATGTTGCTAGTGAAATTTGTTTGATTTCTCAAGTTGATGTAAGTTGGTTATGGAATAGAAGGTTGTGTCATGTGAACTTTGATAAAATTGTCAAAATAAGTTCCACATAAGCAGTCAAAGATCTACCTAAATTAGTGAAGCCTACTAAAATTATATGCAAGGAATGTCAGATGGGAAAACAGACAAGAATTTCATTTTAGAGTAGATAGTATCATTCAAATGGAGTACTGGATTTGGTACATATTGATTATGTGGTCCATCCAGAATCAGAATTCTACAAGGAGAAAGGTACTTTATGTTGCTTATTGATGATTATTCTAGAATGGTTTGGGTTTCTTTCTTAAGAGAAAAACATGAGGCATTTGACAAACTCAAAAGATTTAAGGTTATGGCAGAAACTAAGACAGGTTTGAAGATCAAATGTTTGAGATCAGACACAGGTGGTGAATTTACTTCCTGGGAGTTCAATTCATTTTTTGAAGAGCACATAATAAAAAGACAATTATCTTCTCCCCAAACCCCACAACAGAACAAATTTTTTGAGAGAAAGAATAGAACAATTTAAGATGTTGCCAGAACTATGATGTTGGAAGTTAATGTTCCTCATTCTTATAGGAGAGAAGTTGTAAGCACTACAATATACACTATCAACTGGGTGAATGCCAATGATAATTCTGGTAAGACTCCTTTTGAGCTATGGTTTGGTTATAAGACTACTGTTAAGTAATTCAAAATCTTTGGAAGTAGATTTTACATCAAGAGAGATGAAGATATTGGCAATTTTGAAGCTAGAAGTGATGAAGGAATCTTTTTGGGTTACTCTACTAAGAGCAAAGCCTATCGGTGCTACAATAAAAGATTGAAGAAGATGGTTGAAAGTGAAAATGTCAGAGTTGATGAGGATATTGAAAGATCATCCAGGTATTGTGGATATTATTTAGATGACCAACAAGATAATACTGAGAATGGAAAGGATGTGTAGACACATAATCAAGTTCAAATTGTTTCAGTGAATCAAGAAATCGTGAAGAAGAATATAGTGGAAATGCAGAAAGAAAAATAGAAGAACTCAAAACTCCAAGATATGCAAAGAGAAGTTATTCTAAAATTCAGATCATAGGAGACAAAAACAAAGGTTTAAAAACTAGAAGAAGGATTGCAGAAGAATATTGTTTGATATCCAAGACTAAGCCTAGCAATATCAATGAAGCATGCAAAGATGAACATTGGATGGAAGCAATGAAGGAATAACTAATGTAGATAGAGAAGAATAATACATGGATTCTTGTTCCTAGACCTCAAGACAAAAATGTGATTGGAACCAAATGGGTCTTTCAGAATAAGCTGAATGAACAAGGTGAAGTGACCAAGAAAAAAGCAAGACTAGTATGTAAAGGATACTCACAGATGGAAGGTATGGATTTTGAAGAAACCTTTGCCCCTATTGATAGAATTATAAACTCTAGCAAATGGATGTGAAGTTAGCATTTCTAAATGGTGAACTAGAAGAAGAAGTTTATGTTGATCAGCCAGATAGATTTCAATTGACTGATGAAAAGGACATGGTTTGTCAATTGAAGAAAGCACTATATGGAATCAAACAAGCCCCTAGAGCCTGGTATGCTAGATTGGATAAATAATTGTTGAAGCTTGGATTCAATAAAGGTACTACTGACAATAATATGTATTTCAAATTGGATTAGGATAAAGAGTTAATCATTGAAGTCTTTGTTGATGACATTATTTTTGAAGGTGATGATGACTTATGCATAAATTTTTTTGATGAAATATCAATGATAGGAGAGCTGAAATTCTTTTTAGGATTGCAAATTACTCAGTTAAATGATGGAATATTTATATCTCAGTCTAAGTATGTGAAAGATTTATTGAAAAAAATTGGCATGGAAGACTCAAAGCCAGTTGGTACACCCATCATAACCAAATGTAAGCTAACACAGAATGATGATTCTCCTAAGGATAATCAAACAAGATATAGGTCAATGATTGGTGGATTGCTATATTTAACTCAGAAAAGACCAGAAATTATGAATGCTATACACATGGTAGCTAGATATCAAGTTTATCCAAAAGAATCACATGTGACTGCAACAAAGAGAATATTCAGATACTTGAAAGGAACAATTGACTTTGGGTTATGGTATCCAAAGGATGATGATCTTACTCTGAATTCCTTTATAGATGCAGATTGGGAAGGTGATGTTAATGAAAGGAAAAGTACAAGTGGTGGTGCATTCTTCTTGGGGAATAATTTGGTGTCTTGGCTAAGTAAAACGTAGAATTCCATTTCCTTATCTATTGTTGAGGCAGAATATATTTTTGCTGCAAATAACTATACCCAAGTGTTGTGGATGAAGCAGATGTTGAGAGATCGGATTTGAGTATGATGAGCCTATTGCTATATTCTGTGATAACTCAAGTGCCATAAAAATTTCTAGGAATCCGGGGCTACACTCTAAGACAAAGAATATATCTATTAAGTATCACTTTTTGAGAGACAAAGTGAGTGAGAAAGAAGTCAGATTGGAGTATGTGCCTGCAAAGGAAAAAATTACAGATATCTTCACCAAACCGTTGCCTAAGGATACATTTGAGTATATCAGAGGCAATTTGGGGGTAATTTCCCCTCTTAATCTAAACTAATATGCAAGTCTTTGCATCAATTTGTGGACTCACAATCAGATCTTATTTCGGATTGATGTTGTGGTGGTTGCTACTTAGGGGGAGTAGTCAGATGATATGTGATCAGAGCATGTGTACCTTTGCCATTGATGTCAAAGAGGGAGAAGAATAATGTGAAAATCTCTTGAAGAAAGGGGGAGAAGAATAATGTGAAAAACTCTTGAAGAAAGGGGGAGAAGAATAATTTGAAGAACTCTTGAACAAAGGGAGAGAAGAGTTAAGAAATGGAGAGAAGAGCTATGAGAGGAGAACTATAGAAAAAAGGGAAAGAAGTATGTGAACATCGAGTTGTGTTGATGGTACAATTTTTTACATCATGTGTTTCCATCAATGCAAAAGGGGGATATTTTTGGATGTTGTGGTTATTTTTCTAATATGTGGTTTTCATTGATGTCAACACTATTAGCATTAGTGATTTTGAAGGCTATATATGTCGAGGAGATTGAGAAAATTGTAATAAATATATTGCAGGAAGCCAGTGAAGCTGAGAATGTCAGAGCGATGGAAAGTTGTGTCCGTTGATGATCAGGTGGTGCACACTAAAGGGTTTGTTGCTGAGCCTATCTAGTATTTTGTCCAAAATTTTCAGTGGTATGCTTCAAGAATTAAGAAATTTATGAAGTTTTGTGTTCCTACAGTTATTCAGTTATTGTAGCAAGTGTTTCTAGAAGATGGGATTGCAATTCTAGTAAATTGGGTGGTTGCGCATGTTTCTAAGATGTTCAGTAATGTTTCTAGATTGTTCTCTATCAGTTCAATATGTCTGCATTGATTGACATGTTTGTGATTGAAGATTTTTCCTTATGTGTTCAAGTTTTTCATGTTATTAGCCGACATGGAGGTGATAGCGTGTTGTGGATCCTTATGGATTAATATTTTATTGTTTGGCATGCTCAAGGATGTTGATTTAGGTCCTTATTATGTTGTGACTGACTTAGGTTGGTGCACATTAAAATTTGTTCATATATTGAGGCCCACAAGTTGTAATTCATTTACTCTATGGCCGACAGAGTTGATGTAAATCTGTGTAGCAGATATATAAGAATGATATTTTCTTCATTTTCGAGTATGCTTGAAGTATCCTCGGTGTATGTCTATGTGTGTATGTGCGAATAAAGATCAGATCATCCAATTGAAGAGCAGAGTGTGAAGAGTTTGAGTGAAGTGTGAAGAAGTGTATATGTGCTTAGCTGAAACTATCATCAAGCTTTTGAAGAAGCTAATTTCTCAGTTCAACCTCATCAAATGGATTTAATTTGATTGTCTTATGTAATACAATGAGCCTTCCCTTTGATTAGTGAGCTCTATTTAGTGTGCCTAAATACAAGTGCATTCTTTATTCATTCTTCATTATACTTTTAATAGGGTATAATCTTGTGGAAAAATATACACCATGGTTTTTCCCCTAACAGGGTTTCCACAAATAAAATCTTGGTGTTCATGTGTTTTTGATGTGTTATTGGTTTATGCTTGCACTATTAATTATCAGATATGAGATTAAAGATTGATTAATGTTGAATAAGTTTTATTTCGTTAACAACTGATTCACCCCCTCTCAGTTGTTTATCCTTGTTTTTCCAACATTTCAAGCCTTTGGAAGTACTCTTCTCTTTTTGACCTTAAAAAAAATCTTTAAACTTTTGGGTTTTCATAAATTCATTATCTTCAATGAATTGTTGGCAAGACAATGCCTTAATACCATTTTCATTATCCCTTCCACTTGTGATATCAATGCTTAGTATTCCTTGAGGCAATTTGATTTCAGGTTCTCTTTAAGAAGGAATTTCTTTATTCTCTTTCTCCCTTGTTAATTCAACATTTTCTTCCTCATCTGGCCCAATAGGATAATCAACCAATGGTGCTTGATAAATTCTTCTCCTTTTTTGTGGTTGTACTTGTGGAGGGGATTCTACAATGATCACATGTGGAAAGGATAGAGATGCTTGTGGGGGAGATGGTGGTGGTTGTACATGAGGGGGAGAGGGATGAGTGTGCTCTCTCATTATAGGTCCGTTTGGCATTCTTTTGAAAGAATAAACAAATAGGCTTATGGGGGTTGATAGGTGGGCCTCTCCTCAAGTGTTTGGGCCTTTCCAATTATCCTAGCAAAATTTTGCAAGATCATTTGAATTATCGCAATTGGCTTCCTTATATCATAAAATTCACCTTGATAATTAGGATCCCTTTTGCCCTTAGCATCTTCATATTTCTTGAATGTTGTCCATTTGACCTTTTTATCATTTACTTCTTTGTCATCCTTGAAATTTTTGATGACATCCTCATTTAAGTAGACCTTATGCTAAAAGGTTGATCTCTTTATGTTTAACATAATTTAATTAATAAAATGCTCTGGATCAAAGGCTCTTGAAATTTCCTAAGTCATCTTATATTTATTCAATTTTGGGTATAATTGATCTAGTCCCTCTCTATTAACAACAAAGCTAGAAAAAATTGTAGAATAAGGGAAGAAGAAAACCTTCTTCTATCCTTCTAGATGAAGCTTGTCTACTTCACTAAGCTACCACATTACTTCCAGAAATTTTATTCTAAATTGCACAAACTTTGGTAGAATGTGTGATCCAATAGGGCATCCATATATTCTCAAAATTATGGAATTAGTATGGAGATAATAATCTGCCCAATTATGTTGCACTCCCAACTCTAGCCTTGTATCTTTAGGTCTTAATAAATCTAATATTTCTTTTTGTATTCTAACCTCTTGTACCCCCAAATGTGTGAGAACCTTTCTTGCAAAGTGGTTTTCAAATATAAAAAAAATTACTTTCACAGTGTTTGTCCCAAATATGTGTCCAATATTGGATAGGGATGGGATTACCATTTCCATCATCCATATGTATCAATAGGGAATTGTCCCATGCCCCTATTCCTATATACAAGAACATGTGGCATACCAAGGAGTACCATCTAAACTTGATCATTTTACCGCTCTTTTTGATCTCCACTAATTTTTTATGAATATCATTTGCAATAAAAGTTGCAAAAATAAACTCAATATTGACAAGAGGGTTTTAGATGTCTAGTTCCATGTACAAAAGGTGTACTAGAATCCTTGCTTGTAAATCCCCTCTAAGGACCTCACACTAATAATAATATGTCTAGATGAAATAATCCTTAAAGGAATCCAAGTTGAAAGGTTTCATTTCATTGGGGGAATTCTGATAGATTTCCTATCAAAACCCTTCACTTTATAATTAGGAAGCTATTCATCCCTAAAGATATTCATATCTTGTTGGTACTTCTATTTGAGATATTCAAAATCAATAGCTTTATTTGTGGCCAAATTCAATTGAAATACTTCTAAATGAAACCTTTATCAATTTTGATCAATTCACCACCATGGGTATCCCCAACCATTCTCACATTTTCATTATAGTTAGTTGCAATTATTCTAAGAAAATGCACATTTAAAAACACATTAGGCACTACCAACTTCCCAAATTCATAGTCCATACATTGAAAATGGGGACCTTTAAATTTCTCTTCTCGTACCAATGGACAAATAATTCCCATCCAAAAAGGGGTAATTTTGCATCTCTAAACTCACTAGCATTGTCCACCATTCTAGACACAAAAGCAAGACCATGAACCCTAATGGGCCTTTTTGATGAACCAGGAAGTTGGAAAATTAGATCTTCGTCCAATTTCCTCTTTGAAGTAGCAAGTTGGTCTTTTAGAGGGATCATGATCTTACAATCAATTTTTAAAATAGGGTTTCTAAGATGAGTTTTAAGGCATTTGATACTTTTAGATAATAACTAGGTAAATTTGGATTAATTCAAGACACTTGAATGTGTCATCTATCATATTTTCTATTGAATAAATTGGATACTAAGAGGGGGATGAATCAGTATCCACACAAACTTATTGAAAAAACACTAGTATTTCTCTACACCATAGAACAGATAAGAGCAATGACAAAACATGAAAATTTCACAACACAAGAACACCAGATTTTATGTGTGAAACCCAATGAGGGAAAAACCACGGTGAGGTTTAAATCACAATATATATAGTATATCAATATTGGTTACAATGAGGCTCACTGCTTAAAAGGACTTACTGTCCAAACATGGAGGCTCACTGCCTATAGAAATTGTGTAAACAAAAATTGGCTAACCACCAAAATTGAACTGATGAAGATACACCACAAGTGAAAATTCAATTCCTTTGATGCTCAGAGTATTTGTTCACATGACAAAATACCAATCTTCAACCATCTATTTGCATACTTTTCAAATAGACGCACACTTCTCTTCTCTTCACATTCACTTTACTTCCACTTCACACACTCTCATCTTCTAACCATCTTGCATATATACCTAATATATTCGCATGCATTATTTAGGTCGGCCTAATTGAATGCAATTCATATTTTCAAAATGATAACTTGTTGGCTTCATTTAAATCTTTTCAAAATTAATTCACCCATGTCATACAACATCATGTCAGCCATGATTAACTTAATACCGAAATGCAATCACAAAAACCGATCCCAACACATCACCCAAACATATGAAAATTTGAGAGTACATACATACACGCTTCCAACCATTATAAGATTTTTCCCAAAACCTTAGATCATATTGCTTATCGGAGAGAATATGTGGACCAAAATACCAGAGATATCGGATCAAATACTGGATGAGATAAGTGTGATTTGCACACTGATACAAAGTATCAAACCAACATAGTGACATCAATGAAAATATAAGACATACTTCCAACAATCTCCCCCTTTGGCATTGATGGCAACATGTAATCTCTCCAAAATTTCTCTTCCAAAACTCTAAATCTCTCTAAATCTCTCCCCCTTTGACATCAATGGAAAAGGGTGCCAAAAAGATGTAAACATGGTGACATCTAATATTCAAAAGTCCTAATTCTTTCAAAATTTCAAAACTTCAAAACTTTCAAGTATCCAATCTCTCAAACCAAAATGACACTTTTTACCTGAAATACCTTTTTGTACCTTTCTTTGATAACAAGATGTAATTTATTCCATTCTTTTACACATACTTTCCAATAGAGCTAGTAGAGTAAAGGAGTATGACCAATATGTGGATGAACATTGTTTTTCACAGTCTTCTACATGAGAGAGTATTCCAAAAAGATGGTCTAACCGGACCTCAACAATTTTCTTAAGAAGCTAGAAGGTATTCACTACATCATCCCTTTTTCTCTGCACAATGATCATTTATGCTTATAGTTCACCAACTCTTAGCCTTTTCTTTCCTTCTTTGTCTTCAAAAATATCAAAATTATTTCCAATGTTGTTCACTTCGGATTCAATTACTTCAATTTTTATATGTTTGACATTTCTTTTATGCACTTCTTTGTCTCCACAATCAGTTCAGATAACCTCTTCTTTGCTTTAGAACATCTCTTTTCAACCAGAGCTTCCAACTTGCATCCTTTTGTACCTTCAAGCAACATTCTCTCTTCAACTATTTCAACTAAATTTTTAGGTAAGGAATCATAAATGATAGATACATCAATACCTTTACAAAGTAGATAATCAAATAAAGAATCATCAATTTTAAGTCTGTCAACAGGAGAGGTTGTACTCCATAAATCACCAATTTTCTTCATTTTCCCTTTTATCAACATAGACCAAATGCCATATGGATCGAAAGGTTCGGATCTAGCTAGAGATTCTTCTTCTAATTCCTTCTCTTTAGGAATATCAATGATGTTTTTGGAGACAACTTTTCTTTTCTTCGATTCTTGAGGGGAATCACTAGTGAATACTTCCAATTCTTTTGTTCCAGAGGAAGAGCCTTCCTCAAATCGACTCAACATAGTTTCACCAGAACTCATTACATTCTGCAAGGATAATAAATTTTGTTTACATGCACTTGCTTTATCCTCTAAAATTTCCAAGTGTCTTCATATCTATCTTGCAGCGGGGATCCTGGATTCCCAATCAAAATCTTTCTTTCTCGATAGGTATTTCAGAAAATAAAGTACCAGACATGTAAGAAAGGACCCAAAATAGAATGGGTATCCTTCTCCCAGTGAAATTCATATTTTCTCGATGAGATTTTGAAGAATTAGCTTACATAGATCAAATTGTGTGTTCTCTTTTACCATTTTATGTGCCAAATACACTACGATGGTTGAAGTGGAGCTTTGTCAATTTCTGAAATAAATTTTATAAGAAATGTCATACACAACATACCTAACCGAGGAATTGACAATAGTATTGATCGACAGTGCTCGAGGATCTTTGTCAACTCCTGTCATTTCCTCTACTTCCTTGTATTTTATAGTCTTTCATTCAAGAAGTTCTCCAACGCTGCTTAGTCTGGTAACCGCTTTGATTGCTTCCTTTGAAATGGGATAGGATTTATCCAATACAATGTTGTCATCCTTGAATTTTCTCATAAGGAACAAAATAAATTCTCTATCAGCAATCCAAGGGAATTCTCCCCATAAATCCAAACCTAGGGTTTGTAAGTTCCGCAAGTCGCTCGGTTCCAATCCTAATTCCATCTTCTTTATTTTTTGATGATCGAATTCATCCAACTCAACTCCTTTTAACTTCAAAGGGATATTCCCACTCGATCCTCTTTTAGAAATTCCCATTATAGCTCTTAAAATTCAACAAGAAAATTCTTCTATTACCTTCCTCTACAGCCACGAGTTAGGGAAACTTTCATCACCTACTTTCAAATGTCCACAATGTTTTCTTCAAAGGTCTTCAAATCACTTCAGAAATGCTTCAAGAGAGTTCCAAGTCGCTCTACAAATCCTTCAAATGCATTTGATGACCAAAATGATTTGTGAAATTTTCTATATACTCAATCATTTTTCCTAACTCACATTAATTGCAAGAATTTGACAAAAAAAATATTCCACTCTACACTAAGAAACCCTAATTAATTTTGCAAAGGAAAATGCTCTCTTTTTCTTTAGATTCCTTTTGCATCCCCTTTGTCATGTCATTCCTTGCAAGATATCCACATGCCAGCACCTAGAACATTATACTTCCAAGGGTTTAATTGATTCTCTGATAAAGCTCCCCCTAAGACCATGCTAGGTCTAATTCTCGGAGGATTCATTTGCACCGGATGAGGGTAAAGATGCATCAGTAGTCTCTAATTCTTCTTTATTTTTCCATATCTTTCTCATTTCCTACTTAACCTCTTCCGTATCAATCTTTTTCACTGATTTATCATCTTCCACCGAAGCAGACTACTTTCCATTTTTACTTCTACACATTTTTAAAATATGTCCCGATTTCTTGCAATAGTAACAGATAATATTTCTCGGTCTTCTCTAATTTCCATTAATCCTCATTCTACATTGATTCACTTTATGTCCAAACATGTTACAGGTATATAAATATCCATCAAATGATTGATTCATCCTTTTCCCATTGAACCTATTCATTATCACCTAACTAATCATCCTTACTGAAGATCTGCATTCAGTAGCTTTATGTCCTATCTTCTTTCATGTATAACATTGTCCGGAGAAGGAGCCAATAAATTGATTCATCCTACTCCTACACTCATTTTACTTATGACCAAATTTATTACATGAAAAATGAACACCATTGAATAATGAGTACATTTGTGCATTTGGTTTTCTAATAGGTGATCTTGCATACATTTATAATAGATTTGCATAGATTTACATCAATCATCATAGAATTTATCATGTTAAAATAGCTTTCATCATGTTTCACACACATCTCATTGGTTTCATCAGTTTTATTCAATAAAACTGATTGAAACAAGCTCATTATCTAAGGGATTAGGAAAGGGTCACCATTCCACATCAATGCAACACTACTCCCCCAATAGGATAAATTTCAATGTCTTAGAATAGATGTTTTTCAAGCTTTCAATTTTTAGAATGGTAGTTTTAATGACTTCTGCATCTTTGTTTACATTGAATATATTATTGGGTTTGATGCTTAGTGGATTAAATATGCTTTGAATCCATATGGATCAATTATAGTTAACCTATACTATGCCATTGGTCACTTTTTGGCGCTAGGAGGGTCGTACTAATTGAATTTGATGAATTTCTCTTTAGATATCATTTTTTTTGTGTTTGCAGGTTCAATGATGCACTTTGAGCAAAATTAGCAACACACCTTGGGTGCATCGCTATACAGTGATGCACTTGGGTTTGAAAACAGTGACACATAATTAATATAGTGACACCTTATTAGCCACCTAAATTAAATACTTTTTATTATTTAATTTCTCCTATCACCTATTTGTTTGTGCTCATTTTAAATAAAATTATTTATTTAAAATAGTCCCACTTTCTAATTTCCCTCTTTTTAGTAAATAATTCAAATTAATTATTTACTATCATGTGACCCCACCTTTTGAATTAAATTTATTTTTTAATTCAAAATAGTCTTTGTCCTCCAAAAATCAAGTAATTTCTATTATTATTTGATTTTCCAGCCACCTCTTTTCCTGTGCCAGTCTTATCTCTTGTCACATGCATTGTCAACCCTTGATTTGATTTTATAAAAATTAATCATGTCAATTCATTTCAAATTTGACCTAATGTTACCCTAACGCTAATTATGGGTTGTCATATTGAATCTTGTCCATTGATTCTAGGGCACTTGTCAACTTTTAATCCTGGCCATTCACTCAAAATTGCATTTTCTATAAAATGGCAATTTTGGTCTCATTTTATCATCTGCCAATCTCATACTCTTGCACTCTTGTCATTTTTTCATAGGAATATTTACATTTCATCTAGCATAATTTAGACATATTTTAGAGGCTTACTAGTTGCATTATAGCATTATATTGCATGTAGTTACTCAAATCCTTCAACACTTGCTTAGGGCTTGTCATTGTCATTAGATTGCTCATCATAAATATGAGGGCAACATCATATTTTCAACAAGTTGAGAAGGTATAATGGAGTTCAACCATGGAGAATGACGATATTTTGGTAAGATTGTTTCATTTGTTTCCATTTTATTCCTTTGCACTTCATTATCACTTTGGATTTTCATGTTTTGCATTTAATTTGCCAAACCTAGGGAAATTCCCTTAGTTATATTGGTGAACTTGAAATTTTTTGACAAATTTTGAGGAATTTTGGAGTTGGATCCTTTTTGTTGCATGTTTTTGCATCATTTTGGGGACAAAACCCTAGTTTTCAAAGATTTGACCATATCTCTCAAACGGTTGCATATTTTCTCACAAAAAAAATTCTGCAGGTTGGAGACAAAATCAAGAGCTTCTAGTCCAAAAATCAGATTTTTTCAGTTATTTTAAATGTTATATAATTTTTTTGGTATTTTTCATGAAAAGTCTATTTTGAGAGAAAATTAGCGAATTGTTTGAATATTTTTATATTTCTGGAAATCTCTCTAAATTTCAATAGGGGTTTGTTCTTTATGTTTTTAATTTGGATGCAAAATAATTAGACAAAAAATAGATCTTTCAAAATTAGGGTTTCATAAAGATTTTCTTATATCTCACAAACGGTTGCAGATTTGTTCACAAATTATTTTTTTGTAGATTTTTAGTGATGTCGGGCACCTTTAGTAAAAAATCAGATTTTTTGGACTTATTTTGAATTTTTAATAATTTTTGTATGATTTTTCATTAAAAATAATAATTTTGGATGCAAAACAGTGAATTTTTGGGGTTTCTTTACATTTTTGGAAAGCCCTCAAAATTTTAGTAAGGCTCTATTTTTTGTGTTTTTATTTTGGATGCAAAAATCATTTCCAAAAATCAGATTTGTCTTAACTAGCTAACCCTCTAATATTAGTGATCAATTATCTTGTTAGGGTTTTGGCTTTGTTGTTGGTTTTGTGAGTGTGCAAGAAAAATAAACACTTCAAAGGACAAATTGGATCAAGTGAAAAAAAAAAATCTCTTAATTTTCATGGGTCCAAGACATCTTTTTAGACTACTAACAAGTGGTTTTGTAGGTTTGATAGTCCAAGAATTTTTTTGAAACCATTTGTGCTTGTTTTAGATTAGAAAACACTTCCATTGGTGCTTTAAAAAGAACTTTTGTTTGTCTCACTTAGATTTAATTAGGGGGTTAAATAACTTTTCTTGATTGTTCTTGAAGGTGGTAGGTGATTATGCTCTCACCTTGTGCAAACTAGGTGATCAAAAAACTAGACCCATCTATTTTTGTGTCACCCCAATTCAATAATAGAAGTATCCTCTCCGCTTGCACACTTGTGCAATCCTGGGTGTAAGAGAAATTGGTATTGACTCTAGGACTTGGGCCTTCATTGGTGGAAAAAATTACTCACCCCAAGGTGACTCAAACTGGCAACGGAGCTCTTTAGTTGAGCTACCCTCGACCGGTATATAAATGTGAATCCTAAGGGAAAGCCTAGGATTACGAGTGTGGATGTGTCATACGGACCAAGTAGTACTCCCCAAAACCCTGTTGAGTGTAACCTCTTCAAGTCGGAGTGCCTCATAAATGGAGCTTAATCTTGTGCCCCATTTATGGCCACTCAAACGGGGGTCCCGAACTAAACACCTTTGTGTAGTAGCCAAAATCCTTCTATTTTTTAGTGCAACAACAGTCGTTGTGAAGGAATCCACATTCTCGTAGTTCTTAGTAGAGGTGATCAACCTATCATGGGATTTTTATGGGGGTCGAAAGCTTGGTTGGCCTGAGAAGTGAGTGAAATGTAAGGGGGAGCGCGTGCGGCCAAGATTTTGGATTCACACACTAAGAATAAGTGCGGTTGGGGAAACCCACGTGGAATCTAGCGAATATTGTCCTTGCCTAACCTAGGATTGTGCTTTTCTTTATTGTGCTTGATCAAAGATAAAATATTGTGTTTTCCAAGTATTTTCTCAAACATTCAAACAAATAAACATCCTTGACAAATCTTGAAAACACTCTTAATCTGAAACAACAAAATCAATCCTTTGGTCATTGTCATCCTTGTCATTTTGTCACCTTGTAACTTAATCCTACAAGCAATTCCTTTGACAATCCAAATTGACATATTGGCCAAACTTTGAATTCTTAAGTGAAACTTTCCTAAAAATTATTTGACATAAGGCATCCCCTTTTATCACTTTGCATTGTCACCTTGCATAAAGCATAGCCTCATGCCATCCACCATCATTTCTTCAAGCCACTTTGATATGTTTGCTAGTCAAATTGAATTCCAATTTCTTAGTAATGGTCAAGCCCAACTAGCTAGGGACTTCAAAACACTATACCTCCAATCCAAGTCCAAATCCACAACCCATAGTCAACCACCCACATATCCATCTTACCAATAATTCATAAGTCCTAGTCCTCCATCCATCCACTCTAACTATCAAGAGTCCTTTAACACAAATCCTACCATTAGTACACAACAAAATTCCATTAGTCATACCCACCCTAACGTTGACAAGGCAAATAAATAATCCATCAATCCAGTCCAAGCCACCACATCCTATCATATTCCTTCATCCTATCCTAGTCCTTCATACACGTCTTATCCTAGTCCTTTCCAAGTCTCCACATCCTATCCTAGTCCTTCATCCACCAACACTTTCCAAGCCCCCACATCCTACTCTAGTCCATTATTTATCAATTTGGTCCAAGTCTCCATGTCCAATCCAAGTCAACCATCCATTAACACCATACAAGCATCCATGTCTTATCCTAGTCCTCAATCCATTAATCCCTTCCAAGTCTCCACGTCTTATCCTAGTCTTTCATCCACCAATCCATTCCAAGTCACTCTGTCCCAACACACACCTAGCCATGAAAATTGTATCCTTGTCCAAAGTCACATTCCATTGTCTAACTCTGAGAACATATGTCAAGACGAAAACCCAAAGCATGACACCATAACTCCCCCTTCATGTCAAGATCAAATTTGTCCATCCCATGACCCCATCCTTAAGTCCATTCAAGAAGTCCTCCTAGACAATAATGGCATACAAAATACACCCATCCTTGGACAAAATTCCATTCACAACCATGTTATCCAAGATGAACCTATCCTTGGTCAAGATCCCCGTCCAAATCATATCGTCCAAGAAAATCCCATCTTTGACCAAGACACTACTATTGAGCAAGAATTCCAAAACGATCCACTCCTCGACCTTCATGACATTCAAGACCAAACACTTGATGACCCTATTCGGGCTTCGACTACCAACACTTCCAAAAATGAGATACTTTCCTCCTTGGGGCACATAGATGATATACCTCTAGAATAGGAGTCTTCTACTATGGACATATTTGCAAATGATCAAGTTATAGATGAATTCACAGGACTATATGACAATGACCATGAAGATAGTTTTGAGATTGACTTGGAACCACCAACATAATCATTTGGATCCGATATGTCACAAAATTAGACCATGGATTTAATCAAATCTCTAGCCAACATGTCAATGAAGCTACAACATCTTACCAACTAGGGTCATCCACCTTTCTGAAAGCAGGATTTCTTGTAGATGAGAAATTTCCAAGCATTAGTTTCCACATACATAATGATGGGTTTGCATCTTTTTTTTCAAACCAACATATACCCCATTGCAAAGAGAATATGTCAAAGCATGCATTATCAAGGAAAAGGACTAGGCATACATGAGCAAGGCATTTGTGAACCAATACAGCTTCAAGCAAACTGCAGACAACAAGGTCTTGGCTATTCCTCAATTGAAAAATCTAATGATGTTAATGATACCTCCTTGATATTGGGGGAAAATTTATCTAATACAAACATCAAAATGGATGTAATGAGTAGTCCTCATCATAAGGTTTTTGCCAACACTCCTTCCATCCACACCATATACCATCATTCCAATAGAAATAAACCTTCCACTTGGAACCAACAAAAAGAAAATTATTACAAACCCAAAATTCAAAAACAAACGTCAAAGGCCATGAAATCAATCAAAAATACAAGTGGACAAATGAAGCTAAAGTGGATCCCAAAGAAAAATGGATCAAGTCAACAAAATAATGAACCAAGCAAAGAAAAAATTCAAAATACAAAAGTCAATCAAAATGTGGAGCCACAACACAAGAGGTCTCCCACATACAATAAATGTCCACCTCCTCCAAAATGGTCATCAAACAAGACATATAAAAGTGTTGGTTCCAAACACTATCCTAAGAAAAATTCCCAACTTCGTCATCTAACACCCCAAGTTTGGAAAATAAAAAATCAATACATCCAAACGTCCAACCAATCCATCCACTTCTACCATCATTTGTCATAATCCTACATATTGCCTAAAGTCCAAAAATACCATATCACAAATCCATCGCATCTTGGCGGAAACTTTTTATCATAAGGACTCTCATGGCATTCTATTACAATGTGTGTATTCTGATAAGGCCAACTCTAGTATCAACAAGGATCACAATGACATCAATCAGTTGTATGCAAGTGTTATGATCCTGACAAGGCAACTACTTCAGAAAGGTCATCATTGGCATATCATGGCACCGGTCTCTACATCAACACCATCAATGGATTCAGCACAATCAATTATCATCTAAGGAGTTAAGGCCATCTAGAAAATACAAAAATACAAAAAAAATCTCAAAAAAATTGTCACCTTGATGAAAATCGAGCAAACAGGCATCCTTGTGACACCAAAAAAATCAAAAAGACAAAAAAAAAAAAAAATAGTAAAGATAAAAATTCTGTCCAATAGTGAAAACCATTCTTATGGCACTTTGGATAAGTACCATGATGAAAACCTGGCAAACAAGCATCATGTGTAAAATAAATTATCTATGAAGACCACTACACTTGGGGGCAAGTCATCTCATCTCCCATACCTTTCCTATGAAATTTCTATCTATCCATCTAAGCCTTGGCATTTCCATCCATTGATCTTGACAGTGAGTGAGGTACAAACACAAATCATGCTTTGGAAAACTTTTGGCATGTCCATCCTTTGGTTATACACTAGTCATAAAATATCATGTCATTATCTTCATAGCCTCATTATCCCCTATGCGAAGTAGTCCTTGGAGAACATAATTTATCCTTATGTGACATAATCTTCATGTCTCTTATCTTTTACCAAGGCCATCCATCTTCCTTTTATACCTGTCACCTATCTTGGTTTCCCTTGTCAATGGTCTAAGGATCCTCCATCATCTTGTCTGGCCCTAACGAAGTCATTCCAAATGCAACAATCTTGCAACCTAGCAAACCAACCCAAACATTCTTGGATTTGTTCTTAGCCCTATTGTAGACCTCGATCCTCTTGTCACATCATTATCATCTTCACGTTGTTTTGAGATGTGTCCTTCCCATGTCAAACAACGTTGTCATTGTCATCGTCACCTGTCAATTGGTTTCCAGCTTGACTAGCAGAAAGATCATGGTTGTCCTTGGATTCATGGGCGTAGGAATCATTCACATGAATTTGTCTTGATCCTCATAAAAACATCTTGAAAAAATCCCTAAAAATCATAAAAGTCCTGAAAAAAGTCATAAAAATCAAAAAAAGTCATAAAAAATAAAAAAAAGTCATGAAAAAATGTTCAAAAAATTAGAAAAAGTCTTGAAAAAAGTTATATAAATTAAAAAATGTCCTGAATAAAACACAAAAACATTTGAAAAGTGTCAAAAACATCTCAAAACAAAGTCAATGCTTGTCCCATCAGTCCAATCAGTCACTTCAGTCAATCTTTATCCCAGTCTGAACTACATTGTCTCTACACATTTGCTACGTAGGCAAGGCCATCAGTCGATGAGTCCCCGAGACATTAGGTCAGTCCTTTTAGGTTTTTCAAAATAAAAATCATAACTCAAACATGGTCACGTTGGTCAAATAAAGCAAACATAGTCGCACTTGATAGAAGACAATCATTTGAAATGTTAATGGCCAAATTGGTCAAAATCAGACAACATAAGCCAATCAATCATATAGTCAAAATCAGTCAACTTGCCAAAACATTAGTCAAAATGTCAATCTCGTCACGTTTTGGTCCTCTTGAAGATGTGTCCTTCTTGGATTTGTACCTCGTCAAAATTTCATTTGCCTTTTTAGGATGTGTCCTTCCTGACCTTAGGCACCGTCAAACCGTCAAAACTGTTAGACTATCAAACAATTGATCTTCAACAAACAAACATTGGCAATACAATTAAATGGCTATTAATTTTTGGCTATTTTGTCTTATCCTTTTATTGACTTGTCTTTTGGTCATGTTACTAGCTACCTCGAGGATGTCCCATGAAGGATTTAGAGGTGCGATGACGTCTCATGACCTATTCTGTTTTTCTTTGACTATTGTTTGTGGATTGTCTTGACAAAAAGACTTGGGCAACATGACCCTTAGTATGAGTTAGGACATTCCTTGTCTGCGATTGTCTGTTTTGCAAGTGGATGACCTTGCACACCTTGGTCTATTTCATACCATGGTGTTCGTTGTCCATTTGTGTCATTTTTACTGTCCAATGATGATTCGAGCAACGTCTATTAGTACCTTGGAAAATGTTGAAGGTTTCTTTTCCCATCCCACCCTTCTTTGTTTTCCCTCTAATATTTCATCTAGTTTGCATCTTCATCATCCATATCTTTTGCACTAACATTTTCTTGTCCTGTCATCTTCTAGTCTTCTCATCCATTTTTGAGAGCACACTCATGTTATTGGAACCCGATTTTTCTCTCGAGGGGGCATACCGCTACCCCCCTTCTCATTCTTCCTCATTTTATTTGGCACTGGGGCATGCCTTTAACTTGTTTTCTTTGTCACAACGCGATAAACTGCATTATGACAAAGAGGGGCAAAA
Organism: Sequoiadendron giganteum; assembly: GCA_007115665.2. Taxonomy (NCBI): domain Eukaryota; kingdom Viridiplantae; phylum Streptophyta; class Pinopsida; order Cupressales; family Cupressaceae; genus Sequoiadendron; species Sequoiadendron giganteum. The sequence continues at coordinate 552,165,618 of CM021109.1, forward strand.
TGTAGACACTAAAAATTGTCCTAGGCTTACGATTTCTAAATTCTCCATCATTTCCCCTTTTGTCCTTGATAATTAAATAATTTTAATTATTTTCTAAAGTCATAATTCTTATATTAATTAAATAATTTTAATTATTTAATTAATTCATTTTATTTTTTCTTTATTCCTCCTTGATTAATTAAATAAATTTTATTTATTTAATTATGTCATTAATTAAGTCCTCTTCTTTCTAAAATTAAATAAATTCTTATTTACTTAATTTTTGTCCACTTTCCACTATAATTAAATAATTATTTTAATTTTTGTCCACTTTCCGCTATAATTAAATAATTATTTTTAATTATTTAATTATTCATCAGCCTCTTCTCTCCTAAATTAAATAAATTTTATTTATTTAATTTGGTCCACTCTCTTGAATTTTGAATTAAATCATTTTGTCACATTCTTCTATAATTAAATAATATCTTTATTGTTTAATTATTCATTAGACACCTAAATTAAATATTTTTTATTATTTAATTTCTCCTATCACCTCTTTGTCTGTGCTCATTTTAAATAAAATTATTTATTTAAAATAGTCCCACTTTCTAATTTCCCTCTTTTTAGTAAATAATTCAAATTAATTATTTACAATCATGTGACCCCACCTTTTGAATTAAATTTAATTTTTAATTCAAAATAGTCTTTGTCCTCCAAAAATCAAGCAATTTCTATTATTATTTGATTTTCCAGCCACTTCTTTTTCTATGCCAATCTTATCTCTTGTCACATGCATTGTCAACCCTTGATTTTGTTTTCTAAAAATCAATCTTGTCTATTCATTTCAAACTTGACCTAATGTTTCCCTAACCCTAATTAAGGGTTGTCATATTGAATCTTGTCCATTGATTCTAGGGCACTTGTCAACTTTTAATCTTGGTCATTCACTCAAAATTGTATTTTCTATAAAATGGCAATTTTAGTCTCATTTTGTCATCTGGCAATCTCATACTCTTGCACTCTTGTCATTTTTTCATAGGTATATTTACATTTAATTTGGCATAATTTAGACATATTTTAGAGGCTTGCTAGTTGCATTATAGCATTATATTACATGTAGTTACTCAAATCCTTCAACATTTTCTTAGGGCTTGTCATTGTCATTAGATTGCTCATCATAAATCTGAGGGCAACATCACATTTTCAGCAAGTTGAGAAGGTATAATGGAGGTCAGCCATGGAGAATGAAGACATTTTGGTAAGATTGTTTCATTTTTTTTCATTTTATTCCTTTGCACTTCATTATCACTTTGGGTTTTCATTTTTTGCATTTGATTTGCTAACCCTGGGAAAATTCCCTTAGTTACAATTTCTAAGGGCTAGGATTCTTCTTAATTGAGTGAATCACCGCATGTATAACACCAATTTATCCTAAAAGTCTAGGTTAAAAACCACTTGTTATAGCAACCAAAAACCTTTTTACTTACTGGTGCAACAATTCAAACCTCTAAAACTATGCCCTACATTTACTATTAATTGTAGAAACAGAAAACTCTTCGGATCTTCGGGGTTTGAGATTTGGTGTGCCCATGCTATGTAAGGGGGAGTCACTGTCACCAAATCTCTATTTTTTCACTTTGTCTTAGTTTTTGGAGTAATCCAAGTAGGGACTTAACAAGTAGTATCTTTTGAGCCTAGGTGGTAAATGCTTGTGAGTCAGTTTAATACTTTGTTTGGTTCCAAAAAAATTCAAACACACATCAACATGATTCATCAAACTTCAAACCCTTTGGTTTAAACATGGATACCCTTTGAAAAGCCTTGATATTGATGATTTTCTAAGGACTTTATCCTTAGATATTTCTAAATATCTTGACTTATATCTCAATCCATACTTCCCAAAGTTAAGAAAGGCAACTATGGCTCTAACTTCATGACTTTCACATAATGGACCTTGTGAAATGAATGATTTTTTTTTTACTTAGAAATTTAGTTTGAAACTTAAGCAATACAAGTGTTTGTGGTAAAAAATAAACTCATTTAAGCAAGATAAATTGACAAATTGAACCCCACACATGATCATTTGGTGTCCGATCACTCCGGTTGAACAACCAAACCTTATGCCAGCTATCATACAACCAAACTTTGAATTGATTGAAGGAGAACAAACAAATATAATTATTAGTTTGAGGAGCTTCACTTTTGAGAGAAAGGAAACACCAACCTAGTGGAGAAAAGCAACAAATATCTTAGAAAAATAATAGCGAAAAGTTGATATTGTGGTTGAAAGGCCCGTATTACCACCACCTACGTGGCAATAGATATCCTCTTTTTATAATCTTGTACTTATCTTCATGATCTCCTGCAAAATCAAGGTCCCTAAACAAAGGTCCATATTCCCCCATTTCAAATGTAGGCATCATAGTTTAAAGTTTAACAAAAAATGGGCCTGGAAACTTTACTGCAACTGAGACTCTTATTAAGAAATTTCTATGCTCACCCTATTTTGGGTGACCCAGATTTATATGTCCAAATTTTCCCTCTCATTTAAAACAACATTAATCTTTTGGGTTGGAGTTACTCATAGGGTAAAGAATTTTTCTCACTACTGTGGTCTTACAACACAAAGGTTCACTCTAGGTTAACATCATTGGGTCAAACATTTCATCCACCCTTCATCAAATTTCACACTTCACCTCACCAAAATTTACAAACTTTTGAATACACCAACACTTTGGACTTACACATCTATCAACCCAAACCCTAACTTAGCTACTTTGTGTGTGAAATGGATCATTTTCCATGCATTTAGTAAATTTAGTTATCACTTTTGGACTAGTTTATCTTGAAGGTCACAATTCTACCTTAAATATTCACAAGTTCATTAACATCCTTTATCTAAACATCAAACATCAAACCTATAGTCAAAAGTGTTATCCCAAAATGTTTGCAAAGATCACTTTCCATATCATTCATCTTTTCATATCCCACTCACATCATTGCTCCAATGACTTAGAACATCCCTTTTACCTAAAGTTGAGTCAACTAGAGAGTTTAAACATTACAAATATCAACATAACTCTCCCATAGTGACCCAAAATTTATGGTAACACCAAGATCACAACACAAGAGAATCATGGAGAAAACAAAATTCTTATCCACCATCAATGATACCAACCCTCAAGAATTCAATCCAAGAGGTCATTCTACCCTCACACAACAAATCCAAGATCCGGTAGGACCAAATGAGGTAGAAGACGTTACAAACAATCCATTTGAGATTACCAAAGAATAAATAAGTGAGTATAAACAAGAGCATAAAGCCTTAGAAAAAATGACTTCAATTCCCGCATATTTTTCTGCAAAAAACTGGACACAAGGCTTGACATAATCTATGCTTCAAACAAATCCATCACTAGGGCCAAGCCAAAAATGAACTCCTAGTCTTGCAACTAGCCTTGCTAAGGACTTTGGTCACACTCTTCCTTGGCAATCAACACACTTGTAGGCACTATAAACACCAATCCTCCACAAACCACCACTTAGACACCTAAATTTGGTTCCCCACCTCCATCTTCCACCACCATTCTATAACACCCCTTACATCCACATAAACCACTTACACTTCATGAATCCATGATAACCTCAACATATCAAGGTCACCCATCTTCATGCATCCTCACAAGTACCACAAGTTTGTCCAATGGCATGCAAGGTAGCATGGACCAAGTGCCTCAAATAGACCAACAATGAAATGTCAACACCATTACATAGAATCAATCCTTAACATAACTAGGTATATCTTCATCCAATCACCCCATTGGTTCATAGAATGCATCAGTCCCATCCATCATCGACCCAAATCAAAACAACACCTTGGTTACAAATCCCATCAACCAAGGTAATAACTTGATCCCACCATAAATACAACAAGGGAACCCCCTAACCATCTCTCAAGGGAACCTTTTTAATCAATTTCCAAGTGTGCCATTACCATCACAATATCAAGTGGCACCATCATCATTGTTACTATTGGTCCCCCACGTCATCCAAAATCCAATGGGACTTCAAACTTACATTCCTCCATATCAATCCACCATTCTTCAAGTAATGTTAAATCAAGGTAACCTTGAACCACTCATCATCCACCCAACACCTATCATAGATGACCCAACAACACAATGATCCTACATTACAAGCACATGCCCTAGCTTTACAACAAGCACAACAGGCTTATCACCAAGCCATCCAACAATAATAACAAGCACAACAAGAATCCTTAGTGGCACAACAACAACAACAAGAAGCACAACAAGCAACCTTAGTAGCCCAAGAACAATATAAATTAGCCCTAGTAGAACAATAACAACAACAAGCATAATAAGCAACCTTAGCAGCACAACAACAACAAGAAGCACAAAAACCAGCCTTAGCATCCCAACAACAACAACATGCACAACATGTAGCCTTAATAGCAAGAAGAACAAGCAACCTTAATATCCCAACAACAATGGTAAGCACAACAAGCAACCCTTGTAGCCCAACAACAATAATAACAATAGGGTTTATAACCCCCAATAGAACATTGTCAACCCAAACACGTTAGGAACATACACACCATCACCACTATCATATTCACAATATCCCACACCATCATACACACCCTACAACACCCCATCATATCAAAATCTCACTTATAATTCATCCACCATCCCACCATATACAACGCATGTTCCTCCACCAACCCCACAGGACAATGTAGCATCCCAAATCAAGTCACTAACGCAAAAAATTCAGAACATGCAAATGGGATAGACAAGGAAACCCCATTCACAACAAAAACATATGTCCTTATCCATTCAATAGAAATATCACAATGGTGCCTTTCCCTCCTAGTTTTGAGGCCCCTAAATTTGAGAAATGCAAGAGGAGGGGAAATCCTATGGACCACATCAAATAATTCAATGTCATGTGCATAGAGGTGGCCTACAATGATTCCTATTTAATGCGCCTCTTCCCACAAAGTTTAATAGGTCTTGTTATGGATTGGTTCTCACAATTTCCTCTAGGCATCAAAACCTTTAAAGAAATCATGGATAAATTCATTCATCACTTCTCCTTCAACCTCAATATAGATGTGATCTTAGAGGAGTTATATACACTCAAGAAAAATAAAGGAGAATCATTCGCCAATTTCTTGCAATGATGGAGGAAAAGAGATAGAAAAAGAAAGTGGCCCACCCCCAATGAACAACAAGTGGGGATTATCATGGAAAATGTTGATCTAGATCTATCCTTCCACTTGAAAATGCAGTGTATTACCACTTATGATGAGCTTTTCCCTAGGGCCCTTAACATTGAAAGAGCCCTAATCTCATAGGTAAATACCCATGCATACAAAGACAACCGTGCATCAACTAGTTCAAACAAAAAGCCTCGTGTCTAGGCTAAAAATAAGAATGTGATGAATGATGTCGTGGTGGATGCTAAAGTGGTTATAAGTGATCCTAGGCCAAACAAAAACTAACCAACCATCACACAAAGTGTCCAATAAATAACATCACCACCACAAAATAATCAATTCAATAACACTAAAACTTAACAATGACAAACCCACAATCGAAACAACTATCCTAAATGAAAATACACACAATTGGGGGAACTTATTGAAACCATCATGAAAAAATTGGTAGAGTCAAAACTGATCATGCTTCCCAATTTATAAAACTACCAAGAACCACAATATAAACCTCCTTGGTACAATGAAAAAGATCTTGGTGACTTTCACAAGATTAAGGGATACAAAACATCAAATTGTATGAGGCTCAAAAATATTATCCAAGATCTTATAGACAACAAAGCCATATCTATTGAAGTACCAGCCAACAACCAAGATCTCAAGATATACAAGAACCCTATGCCAGATAATAACAAAGAAAATTATAAAGGAAAAGGGAAGACTTACAATAATGTGCAACATGTCTATTCTAATGCAATTGCCTATTATGACAATGTTGTCACTATCATTACCATCAAAGGACATAGGGGGGAGTTTGGATTCACCACATGATGTGGCAAGGTTACCATCCAAGGAACATCATCCCAACCTAGGTTACAACCTAAATTGCTAACATCCAACCCTAGTAACTATAGTCTACTTGACCAACTAAAGAAGACTCCCGCACATATCTCAATCTTGGAACTATTAGGCTATCTCCCACACTTAGGGAAATCTTAGATAAAGCTTTATTTGCATCATCCATCCCTAAAAATATTTATAAAGATCAATTTCAAGCTATGGTAGGGCATATCACTATCCCTCACCTTCTCACCTTCTCAGAACAAGACCTACCATCATAGTCATCTCATAACCGTGATTTACACCTTGAGGTCATTGTTCATAAGAAAAAATTTAAAAGATTCTTAGTAGATGGAGGTGTTTTCCTAAACATTTGCACTCTTCATTTGACCAAGAAATTTGGTTATTCAAAGGATTCTATTGAGAAAGCAAAGAGTACAACCATCAAAGCATATGACGATCAAGAGTGAGTATCGCAAGGCATCATCACACTACCCATCCAAGTAGTACCCCTCATTGTTGATACCACATGCCAAGTATTAGACCTTGATCTCCCCTACAACATTTTTCTTATTCAACCATGGATTCATGCCCTAAAATTTGTAGCTTCAACCTATCACCAATGCGTAAATTTTCCTTTTGAGGATAGAGAAGTTACCATCCATGGAGATCCTAAGCCTTTTTACTATTGCAAGAACCTTGAGGCCAAGTTTTATAAAATACCTCAAATCCTTAAAAATGATGAAAGGCCTACACCCTCCTCCTCATTTGTTGACCCATCATCCCTTACATCTACCTTAGAAACCAAAACACCCATTGTGCAAAACATACCTAATATCAAGGCAATTATCAAGGATAATGGTTGTGGAGACTATAACCTCAAGAAGGACACTTTTTTGTTCGGTGAGTTACCCCTTTCCCCTAAATCTCATGGGAAGCCCACACCTATTAACAAAGTGGTGAAAACATTAATGCTTGACTCTATCACTTTCTCCAAGTGGGGAGAATTAAACAAAGAAGATATCAACAAGGAAGATGTCTCTAAACTGCTCTATCAAGATGACCAACCTGTACCCATTATTCCCATGGAAGATGACAACAAAGGTTTGCAGCTAATGAAGGGATGTGGCTACAAAAAGAATGAGAAACTAGGATAAAATTACAATGGTTTTTTGGAACCCATCGTTCCTAAGAAATATCCTAAGAATCTTGGATTAGGGTGTACTACTACAAAGGTTACCATTCTTGGAAAAGGTACTTCTACTAAATGGGTTGAGGCTTTCTCTTGGTTACCCACATCATGCGATACTACCCTCAATGATTTCCCCCTTGATGTTGCTGACCTATTTGATAATAACTCCCTTTTTTATGATATCCATGACATCTTTCACGCCAAACAACCAAAACACCGAAATGAGCCCAATATACCCATAACTCATTGACTGGGACTAACATAGACCACCAATTCTAGATTTATTCAAAAATGATGAAGCCATCTCAAAATTTATGGGACTCCATGATAACTTACCATGGGTAGATCGCAAAGATGGTTTTGATATAGAGATAGAAACAGGGGCGTACTACGGGGGGATTGAATCCTTTAGTCACAAAATTGATGACATGAAAATAATATGTTGATCTTTGAGTGAAAACCACACTGTGGCACTCTCTGATCCTAAATACTAAAAAAAAAAGGATGCATCTAATAGTGAAAACCTCTTTGAGGCACCCAAGGATGAGGAATTTAATCTTCCCCTTAGTGTGATGCATCTAGAATAGTCAGTAGTGCTAGTAGAGAAGGCTACTCTAGTAAATGTTGAAATAGAACAAGCACCCAAGATAACTTTCTACATTGAATCCTTGTTCGATGAGGAATAAAAGAAACTTGCAACATTCTTAAAATGGAGAAGAAAAAAATTTGGATGGTCATACATAGATATGCCAGGGCTCAATCTAGAAGTGGTTGTGCATCATTTAGGAGTTTATCCTGAATCCAAACCAATGAAGTAGAAGTTGAGAAAGATGCACCCTCAAATAGCACTCTTGGTAAAAATTGAGTTAAAAAAGCTTCTTAACGTTGGATTTATCCAACCAATTGACTATCCTGAGTAGGTTTCTAACCAAAAACTAGTCTCCAAACCCACTAGGGGCATCAAAACTACACAAGTTTCAGAGACTTAAACAAAGAATGTCCAAAGGATGATTTCCCTCTTCCTAACATTGACATCATTGTGGATTTAACAACGTGACATGAAATGCTATCACTAATGGATGAATTTTTAGGCTATAATCAGATCATGATCGCCTAGGAGGATCCACACAAAAATACATTCACTTGTCCATGGGGAACATATTGTTGGAACATGATGCTATTTTGGCTTAAGAACACAAGAGCACCCTATCAAAGATGAATGACCCTCATCTTTCATGATATGATCTATAAAATAGTGAAAGACATTTTGGCCAAATCAAAGAAAAGGAGTGAGCACATAGAAGTCTTAGGACCCATCTTCGACATACTCAAAGAGTATAAGGTATTATTGAATCCAAAAAAGTGTCTTTGGGGTTAAATCGAGGAAGCTTCTTGGTTATATTGTGTCACAAAGAGGGATAGAAATTGATCCAACAAAAGTGAAATCCATCCTATAAATGGAACCACCACAAACATTGAAGTATATGAGAGGGTTACAATGAAGGATGTAGTCCATTAGAAGGTTCATAGTGCAATTATCAGACAAAATCCACCCTTTCTCGCATCTTCTCCATAAAGGAATATCTTATAAGTGGGACAAGAACTGTGATAAAGCCTTCCAATAGATCAAAGACTACCTATTGACACCTCCGATGCCCATGCCACCAATACTAAACAAGTTGTTGATCTTGTATATCTCAACAACATCAATAGCACTAGGTGCTCTTCTAGAACAACATGATGAAAACAGAAAAGAAAGAGTCATCTATTACATCAGCGAAGCCTTGGTAGGCTATAAAATTACTTACTCATCCATTGAGAAAGCATGCTTAGCGATGGTTTTTGCTTCAAAAAAGTAAAGACATTACATGATGTCACATCAAATCAATCTTACTGCAAAGATCGACCCATTGAAATATTTTCTATCCAAAGCAACTCTCACTGGGTGAATGGCCAAATAGGTAATGATCTTAACTGAATTTGACATCGAATACATGGAGTGCAAGTCAATCAAGGATAAGTGATTATGGACCAATTGTAAAAATCACCTATCTATGCAAAGAATCCTTTGATATATGAATTTATTGATGAAACTATGTTCCTTGTCAATACAATAGATCGGTATAAAATATACTTTAATGGATCATTTACCCAACATGGATCAGGGGCAAGTATTCTCTTTATCACGCCTCAAGGTGACTGTATTCCAAAGTCATACCAGATATCATTTCCATGTACCAATAATATTTCTGAGTATGAAGCTCTAATAACACATCTAAGGATAGAAATTCAATGGAAGATCCAACAATTAAAGGTCTATGGAGATTCACATTTGATCGTCAATCAAGTCAACGACAACTACCAAACTAAGGACAATAAACTCACTCCTTACAAGAAGATGGTAGAAAGTCTTAAAGAATTTTTTATAGACATAAATTTTGAGCAGATACCTTGTATGAATAATAGAGCAACAGATGTCATGGTGACAATTTGATCATTGTTAGACATGTCGCACAACATCCTTCAATGTGAATTCTTGGTAGAACTTCTCATATCAGCTTTTGAAATTCCTGAGTTTAAATTTGTGTGTGTAATCATTGGTCCTGGTTCCCCATGGTATCATGATATATTCACCTACCTTAGTAGAGGAACCCTCCCATTCCATATCACCTCCAACCTTAAAAATACCTTTATTAAAAAGTCATCCCAATTCGTGATCCTAGGTGATACCCTTTACCACAGAAGTTTTGAAGGGTTATTACTATGATGTCTCAACCAAGAGGAAGCCTTGACCGCCTTAACAAAAGTACATAATGGTATATGTGGTTCCCATTCTAATGGTATGACTCTAGCTAAGAAACTATTGAGGATGGGGTATTACTAGCCAACCATGGAAACAGAAGCCCATCAATTTGTGCAAAAGTGTGTCCAATGTCACCAACATGGAGATCTTATTCATGCTCCACCTCAAGAGTTACAACAAATGGTCACACGTTGGCCTTTCTCATAGTGGGGGCTTGACCTCATAGGAAAGATTACTCCAACCTCATCTAAATGCCACAAGTTTATCATAACAGCCACTAAATACTTTACCAAGTGGCTTGAAGCCATTCCTATGACTTACATAATGGGGAAACAAATTGGAAAATTTATCCTAAATTACCGTATCTATCATTACGGTGTTTTGAAAGACCTTATTTCTAATAACAAAACACCCTTCAAGAATTTGGATGTGAAAGAGATATGCCAATAATTTAACATCCAACATCAATTCTCTACCCTATATTACCCCTAGGGAAATGGACAAGCTAAGGCTACCAACAAGACCATTCTAAAGATCCTAAAGAAAATGGTCAATGAAGTTGGTCATGACTGACACCTGTAGTTAAATATTTCCCTATGGGCCTATCAAACTAGTATTTGCACACCTACAGGTGCAACCCCTTTCTCCTTGGTCTACAGATCTAAATCCATGTTTCCTATTAAGGTTGAGCTTCCCTTGTTGTGAGTGTCACTACAGAATCTGATCATTGATGAAGAGTACAAAGTATCTCGACTAAATGAGCTATAATTCTTGGATGAGCATCATCTTGATGCCATTAATCATTTGCAAGCATATCAAAACTGATTGAAACAAAGCTATAATAAGAAGATGAAGCGTCAATCTTTCAAGGTAAGGTATCTTGTCCTAAAGAAAAATCATAAGAACATTTCAGATCAGAACAGTAAAGGAAAGTTTGAGCCTAACTAGTTAGGCCCATTTGTGGTCACAAAAAGTTATGGATCAAGAGCATATCAATTATCAACACCTAAAGGTGAACCCTTGCAGGAAATAATCAATCGTCTACATCTTAAAAAAACTTATGCCTAGGTTTGACGGGTGTAAAATCTAAAAATACAAAAAAATCAAAAAATTATCAAAAATCCAAAAAAAATCGTCCTCTAGTCAAAACCACTTTGGTGGCACTTTGGACAAGTACCTTGGTGAAAACATGGAAAAAAGGCACCTTTCATAAGTAAAGCACCTCCATCTATTCTTGTCTCTTTTAGCTTATCATTATTTGCATTGCATCCATCACATCACGTCATTCATCTTGTTTATTCCATCACTCATTTGTGTTTGTATCATAGCTTGATATTGTGAAGTATTGTATCCCCTTTAGTACTACTTGGAATATTCCCAAGGTCATCTTGTCTTGCCTATATCGAGGTATTCTATTGGATCACGCAGGGGGGAATTTGTTATGGATCGGATTGGGTTCTTGTATTTCTTAAGGTTATTTGAAATCTCATCAAAAATCCCAAAAACATTCATAAAACTTCATCAAAATCTTAAAAAACTTGAAAAATCTCAAAAAAATCCAAAAATGTCAAAATCCTATACAACTAAAATCCAAAATCATTCATAAAATTATAAAGTCAAAAATCCAAAACATCCAAAACACCATCAAAATCCCTAAAAAGGTCAAAACATCAAAAATCCAAAAATAGTACCTTGTCGAACTACGTTGTCTCTAAGCTTGAACGTAGGCAAGGCCATCATTGATGTGCCCCTGAGACATCCTAGATCAGTCCTTTAGGAGTCTTTCATAATAAATTGGCAATTCATCAATTGTTCATCTCTCATCACCAATAAGTCAATTTAGTCGAACTATGAGGCTTCTATGTGTATAACGTAGGAAAGGCTAATCTTTGATCAGCCCTCGAGGCCCCTAGGATAGTCTTTTAGGTTAGGTTCTTGGTCAAAATCTTAGAAAACCCCTAAACATTTGAAAGTAAAAAACACAAAAACATTTAAAAACTTAAAAATTCCAAAAACATTTGAAAATTGAAAACCCCAAAACATTGGGAAAACCTAGAAAACCCTAAACAACCTCAAATAATTGAAAACCAAAACATTCACATAAAATTTCAAAAAGACAAAAAATAGCCTCAAAATTTTTTAAAAAAACCAAAAACATTAAAATATTCTAGAAAACTCCAAAACCATCCATCCCACTTCACTTTCACCCATAATCAACTTTCATAATAAATCAATCATCACCTTCAACCTTTGGAAAAAAAATAGAAAACAAGTGTTGCAAGTTGAAAAGTTAGAGCTTCAAAGTATCAAAATATGAAGTCTAGATCATAGGTAAATGAGTCAGTAGAGTTTGCATCAACAACTTATCAAATAAACCTAGTCTTCGTCAAAACACCTGATCAATATGTCCTAGGATGTATCCTTCCTACAATGGGCATCAACATCAGAAATTACCTTAGCTATGTTAAAATTGGCAAGAGATATAGATAACACTAATTGTTTGTCTTTGATTTCTTCTTATTATTTATCTTATTGACCCATTTTGAGGACCTCTCAATGATTTAGAGAGAAAGGAATGGGCATTGATCATAATCTTTCATTTTTTGTGCTTGTGGGTATTCTTATAAAATAATATTGGTGCATACTTGCTTAGTTGTGTGTAGGGAGGTTGTTTGGAGTAGATTGTTGACTATTGCATATGCTTTGGTTTGATATATTTTAAAACTTATAAACTACATTCCAATTAGGTTTTTGTATGTCAAGATGTGAACAAGAACTATCCTATCTATTTGTAGAGTCGAAATCCATGTCACTAGATACAATGCCATCCTAGTTTTCAGTATCAGGATGCATTGTTTCTATGTGTTATATCAAACATAAATAATGACAAAAAGTCCCAATTTGGAGATATGAGAAAAATCATCCATCTCATCACAATATCTATTAAAGTCTCATTGGATCATAGACTTGTTGGAATTTTGAATCAATCTCAAAATCAATGGTCAAATCATTTTATTCTTCTATCTTCTTTCCATGCTAACTTGCTATCATGACAGTCAACAAAAATAAAATCATCATGCATCCATCCTGCATCCACAAAATCATAAACATGCATACATCTTGCATCATCATAGCATATCACAAAATGCAATCCATTGCATCATCATTATCACTTAAGTTGTTTTGAATAATGTAGACTTGTTATTCTAAGCATCTTAATCCATTGCATTTATCACATCAATATCATAAGCATGAACATATGCATCATCATGAATCACATGGAAAAAAAACACAAAAATAAATGCATCCATTCATATCATCTACATGTTATAAAATATCATAGCATATCATAAAAAAGATACTGAAAAAGAAGATAGCATGTCCATTGTATTGCATTACATCCATCTCATAACATTGCATATCATAATCATTACATCATCACATATCGCATATCACATAAATAAGGAAATTAATACATCACATCATAATATTTGCATCCATACATCCATAAATCATGAAATAAAAGCACATGACATCATGAATCCAAATCATCTCATATATATATATATATATAAATGACTTTCATGATAGAATATATGAGTTAGTGTGTGAATATCATCAAAAATAAAATATGCACGAGGCTATCAAAAATAAGCCTATGAATGTGTATTTGTATAAATAATCAGGCAAGTACTCAAAAATGTTTCTATGAGATGGCTAGCCCTAGTGGCTACTCGACTCCCTAGGGTCTCTAATTGAAGGCTAATCCTCAGCCCTAAGAGGTGTCCTACTCCTCTAAGAAAATTCAAGCTACTTCATCTCTCTGGGGACATTGTGATGATACTACATCCTGTAATATGTAGCCTCTATGACTGCCTCTCTATACATGCAAGCTAAAACCATTTTTCCCTGAGATGCCACTATGATGGCCTCAAGTTATTGTTGTTGCCCAATCTCTTGGGCTAGATATAGGTCCAATTATTGTTGCAATTGAACCTCATGATCCCTCAATGCATTCATCACCTGTAGTTGTTGTTGCAGTTGATCCCTCTCTACTCTAAGGGAAACAATCTACCCATCTCATGGATTTGGTTGTTGAGGTGGTGGAGGAGGTAGCAATGCCCATGGAACCTATCCATTCTACTAGCCACCCTACCAACCATCCTAATCTCCTAGGTCCTAGTTACCCTAATCCTGTTGAGGCTGCTTTCCATCCCCTGGCACCTATGCCCTATCCTACTCTGGTTGTTGCTTCTCTCTACCTATACCTCCATCTCAGCCCCCATCTCAGCCTCAGCCTTTTCCTTTGCCTCTACCTCTACCTCTCCCACTAGGGTATCCCCTCGCTAGGTCTATCAAGTGAACAAGTTGCCTGAACCATGCATCATAACTAGGGGTAGTCCCAACATTTGGTAAACCTTGATCATATGCCCAAGGTTGGGCAACTAGCTATCGAAATTCATTGACCACCACTGCAAGGTCAATCTACACTCCCCACTTGACCTCTCTCTGAGATCTCACAAACACTGATGTATAATCCTATAGAGGTACATCTATTACCTCCCTGAACTATCTCACAACATAGTTTGGAAGGTACCTCTCTATCATAGTGTGCTCCCACCCTTAGAGATAGTGGGTCTGATAAGAAAAACATAGTTGTTGTTGGTCATCATACCATGCAGGAACCTGTAGCCATGACCTCCATCTAAATACAGTTGTGTCATCAATGACTCTTTGCAAATAAGGTATACCTATCGGCCCTATGTTCTATAGTGTCATCAAAACCATATAACTGAACACAATGGGCTCATCCTCATTCACGTCTACCAAAACAACCAGAGGCCTCAAAGCTGCAATATGGTCATAAGCCCAAATCTAAAGCAATGTAACACCTACTCCAATGATTTGGCCCTGGTAATAAACGGCCTGATGCATATCATGATATAGAAAGGCAAGTAGAAGTAGACCCCATGCATACATAGTGGTCCTCCTGATCATCCCGTGCCATGCAACCCCCCAACCCAGACTGAAACCTTTGCCCTGTTAGTCAGGATAAATCACTCTAGCAATGAGTGCAACAACAAACAATCTAAATATGGGCACTCGGGCTCTGTATAGATCAAGATCTATCTACGAACTAACCAAAATGATGTTGTTCATGCATAGCAATGAACATGTGGCCCTCCTGGCATCTATATTGTAGATAACCTACTCCCCATTAATGGGAAGCCACAAGATCCACCACACATCCTCGAGCGTGATAGTGGCCTCGCTAGTGGGTAAGTGGAATAAAGATGTCTCATTGTGCCACCTCTCAATAAGTGTCATCATCATCGCCAAATCGGTGCGAACCTTTGGCAAGAAAGTGATGAAACCTAATCCCAACATCCCCAACCACTCCACCTCTAGGTCATCGAAGTCTCGGGCCACTGCAAAAATCTCAAAATAGTGCTCTCATGACATCAACGATTAAATCTCCTCCTACACGCATCACACACACAACATCAATTTGCCTAAAAATTGAAAACTGATCAAAATGTGAAAGTTTGCATCCTAAAACATCAATTGTGTCATTGAAATCAATAGCGTCACTATTTTAAGGATGCATCACTATATCAATTTGGGTGATGCATCACCAATTTGGTGACATGTGTTGCAATACTCAATTGTGAATCGATATTTGCATACGTCGTTAAATTTTGGTGCATCACCATTTGCTACGTGTGTCACCCATCACATTTTCACGTCGCTAGAACAAAAAACCCTATGTGTTGCTATTTTAACCATGTGACACCCTAATCAAATGCGTCGCCATAACAAAAAATGTTGGTGCACCGATAAACAAAAGGTGTGTTGTTAAAAAATCAATAGCAATGCTTCCAATTCCTTTTGTGCATCGCTATATAGTGATGCTCCTAAAAACCTAATTTGGGCATGCTATTAAATGCACTAAAATGTGAAAATCAAGGCAAGTTTTGAGTCACATACCCGTGGTCTTGCATCCACTCGGATTTGGTACTCTCAAACCCAATCAGAAAGGTGAAGTGGAATCGCATGGTGAGCCATCTCATTAGAGTGCCAAAGCTCCAAATGCACAAAATCACTAAAGAGTGAATGCACAAATGAATTGGAAGTGCAACCTTTTCACCTATTTAAGCCTAAAAATTAGGGCTTTTTGCCCTAATTTGAGACGAAAGCTAGGGTTTTGACTTGTTTTACCTATTTATATGCTTTTCAACCTATTTTGAGCCATTTTTTGCATTTTTAAGCTCATTTTTAGCATCTCGAGGCATGTTTTGGCACCTGAACCAATATTTTACCTTTGTTGAGAGATTAACCCAAATTTCAAAATTTTCGCCCGATCTCTCAAGGGGGTATGGAACCATCTTATTCCTTCCATTGGGGCAATAGGGGGGCATCTAAAAATAAAATTAAAAAAATTGATCGAAGCAATAGTTTTAATTTGAAAAAGCGCCAGTCTTTGAACCAACGTAAAAGGTACCTCACTTCAAAGAGGGGGAAAATGTAGACACTTAAAAATGTCCTAAATGATATCACACACTCGCATCGGATATACTAACACCGCTTCATCTTGAAATCCATCCTCTTTTCACTTGTTTGATTAAATTAACCTAGTTATTTAATTAAATCCACATTTTCATCTATTAATCTGATTGATCTAATTAGGTTAATTCCTACCCCTTTCATGCTAACCTTTCGTCCTGTTAAATTGGATAATTCAAAATATTTAATTTTAACACCCTAAGTCCTCTCATTTAATTAAATTATCTTAATTATTTAAATAAATGCCATTTTGATCTCTTTTCATTAAATAAGTTAATCATTTAATGGATATCCTAAATTCCTCTAATTTACATAATTCAAACTTTGTTTTAATTATCAAATTTCTAATTAATTTTAACTCTCCCACTTGCAAGGGAATATTCCTTGAGAATATTCCTCCTTTGCACATTTCTTCAAAAAGGGAATATTCTCATGGAATATTCTTTGCCTCTTCACTCATTTGAAAAAAGGAATATTCTTCTTTGAAAAAAACCTCTTGAGCAAGCTTTGAAAGTGTACTTCTTTGCATGATTTTGAACCCTTTATTAAATATCAACTTGCATTTTCAACCCTTGATGGGAATCCATGATCCATGCCTCCATCTTCTTTCCATCCTAACCATTGATTGATTCTTTCAATCTTGACCGTCAGTTTCTTTTTGCCTATTTTATAAATAGACCTTGCATATATTGAATATGGATCCATATTTTAATAGTAAACTTATGTTGTTAAGATCACTCTCATTTGCATCCATATTTAGCACATATTTAGCATTTTTAGCTTAAATCTTGATCATAGTAGCTTAAATCATCCATTAATGGCTTCCATGGTAACTTAGTTGCATCCATTTAGTATATTTTGAATCTAGAACTTGCATCCTTGAATCTTGCATACATTTAGAAAAAAATTGCATACATTTACATCAATCATCGTAATCATGTTAAAATAGCTTTCATCATGTTTCACACGTATCTCTCATCGGTTTCATCAATTTTATTCAATAAAACTAATTGAAACAAGCTCATTATCCAAGGGATTGGGAAAGGGTCACCATTCCACATCAATGTGACACCACTCCCCCAATAGGATAAATTTCAAAGTCTTAGAATAGATGTTTTTCAAGCTTTCATATTTTAGAATGGTAGTTTTAATGGCTTATTCGTCTTTGTTTGCATTGAATATCTTATTGGGATTGATACTTAGTGGATTAAATATGCTTCAAATCTATATGGATCAAGTGTAGTTAGCCTATACTATGCCATTGGTCATACATGTAATAATTGTATACAACTTTCCACCTTCCATGATCATCATTAGTGAAATTTTTGATATTTGATATGGTATCTAATAATCCTAAATATTGAAAATAAAATTCATTATGCCTAAGAAAACAAGAAATAATATTTAAAAACCCATAAATTCTCATATCTTAGCATCATCCTTGGTAATGGTGTCATAAATACATGTTTTCCCTTCTTACCTAATGATATGGAGTAACTAAGTCATACACTACTACCTAATGGATTGGGTCATCCTTTATCAAGAAACCATTACCAATAAAAATTTACATTTAAATGTCAACCAAGGACATGCTTCTTGAGATTATGTTATCATTTTATTCATGGTAAAAAATTCTAGGGGTTCCTATGAAGTTAATTATAGCAATCAATTTTACTAAACTAAAAAGAAACTTATTTTAAGAAAAAATACAAAATATTCATTCACTAAATAAAAATTGTTGTTACAGGTTATTACTATGTGTGAATATTATATCTATATCTTTGGGTAGTAACTTTTATCAAATATCAATCTAATATACAATGATAAAATATTAATTACTAATCTTAACAATAGAGTAGTAGCATACCTCAAGTGGGCCCTTGCTTAGGTATCGACACTCTCTTACTTCACAAGATAATCATCTAGTCAATTCTTCTTGTACAATTTGATTCAATAATCTAGATAAAAAATTATACTTGCTTGCTATTCAAAAAGAGAAAATATAATTTTTGGAGGAAAGATTATGGTTACTTTATTCTATAGAGTTGTACAATATATAATAAACTAACTCTATATAACTAGGACTCTTAGATACTACTTTTCAACTCATTCCTTCAAAGTAGGAAGAAGATTATTCTATAGTAAAGACACAAAAGAAATACTCATAAATAAAAAATTTAATTTGATTTTACTTTAAAAAGATAAAGAACAAGTTTTCACAAGAATGCATGGGAAAATGGAAAAGTTTTTGGTCATGAGCAGAAAATTCTACAACCTTGTAACAAAGTCCCGCATTAGCTCGTAAAAAGTATTAAATTTTCAAATGATTCACAATTAACCTGGCTACAAGTCTCACTCTCTTTCATTGCAGGTTCGTAGTCCTTTGGGTTTGGGTCACTAACTTTTGTGGTTGAAATTTAATAATGGTCCATTGATTTTGGTTTGTTGCTTCCTTCTTTCTACATATCAAATTAGTTTCTACAAAAAAAATTATTAATCATAATCAACATAATTTACTATAAAATTTCATCAAATTTCAATACCAATCACATAAATATACAAATATCTATCAACTTATCAATAATTACTTCTAATGGGCGGGTGAAAAAAGATGGGGGAGATCTAGGGGGGCAAAATTTGGACACCCAAATTTCAAATTTCAAAAATTTCATAATGTTACGTTCTCGCGTTATGGCTTGGTGTGACTGAGACTTAAGCTTGGCCACACCAAGGCCAAAACGTGCTTGTGTTATAACACCAACATGTTTTAGTTGATATAAACAAAAAAAAGGAAACTTCATTTCATTATATTCTTTGTTATTTCCAATTTCTTTCATGGCTTGCAAACCCTCAAAAGTGCACTCACATTGTAGGAAGTCTCAAACCGCTCTATTTCTTCACCCAATCTTCATCAAAATGCTACCACAATTTCGAGGAGGTCAAAGGAGTAAGTTTTTTTTTGTGAATTTGTTATTAAATAGGTAGATTTAATATATTTTTTGATGTAAATTTATTTAATTTTTAAGAAATGATAATGCACCTCCATCTCCTCCTCAAAATCCTAATTCACCTCATGCCCAAATCGCTCTTTAAGAAAAACCCCAACAAACACCTCCAGCAATTCCTCAACATTCTCTAGGAACTCAAGAAAATTTAATGAGGCAAATTGAGAAATACCAAAAAATAAATTAAGGATATAATCGCAAGGTTGAAAGATCCTACAAGATCAACCTTGCATAGAACCACGCTTGCTCAATCACTTGAATTGATGTTATCACGTGTATATTCAATTAGCAAGAAAATAAGTAGTTGGTCGGAGAAGAGATGAGAGTATAAAGAATTTTATTCAAATAAATTATCCTATAAACAAGTGAAAGATGAAAAAATTACAAAATTTGACTTATGTTCCCTATTCACAAACCCTAGAACGAATCAACCTTTACATCCTTCAATCAAGAGGCTCCCTATCCATTGGTGCAACCACCAAGGGATAAATAACCATTTTCAAAAGAGGTGGTGGATGGTTTTTGACCATCCTCCATGCAACAACAATGAGGTACTGCAATATTTTTTTGAGTAAATTATACTGTGAGTTTGTCCTCAATAAAATACTAAACTATTTTGATATGCATGACTTCTAGGGTAGAGGTGGGGGCTTCACACTGGATAGAGTTGGGGCATGTCTTGACCCACAACGACCAGTGAGACAAGCACTCACTAGATCAAGATATGAGCATGTGACTATCCCTTCTTTTGTGAAGGAGAGTGTCGAGGTCGATGCATTGCAGTTGATTAGTTTCCTAACTCGGAGCCTCGTACGACATGTCAGTCCTCTAGTACAAGGTGACTAGGCAATTCTTTGGGGAGTAGAGTTCCACCTCATATTTTTAAGGCTTGCAAGTCACCCTATATTGATGATCCCATGCATAGTCATGATGCAAGTGCCAAGGGTACATCTACAACTGATCAGATGGTGATGACAAATGCCCTCCTTCATGAGGAATTCGACCTAGATAGTACGGTAAGTAAATTTTAGAAAGTTCATTGAATTTAATTTATTAAATTTCAATCTTGGAATGCAAGATTAACTAAATTAGTTCAATGATTATAATGAAATTTTAGGGTCATAGCGTTCACTCTATTTTGAATGGTCCTCCACCTCCCTACTATGCAACCATGTGTACTACAAAGGTATGTAACTAGTAAATAATTATAAATATTACATGTGAATAGCTAAACACTATATGAATGGTATTCTTATATCCCATTTTGGATGTTGAATAGGTTAATCTTGGAGTTTCAATGACAACACCTCCCAATGGAGGTGCGCATCAAAGTTTCAATCAGGTAATACAGACTATACATTTTATTTTTTAATTGAATAATATTAAATGACTTGAAGGTTATAGATAGTTTGTATGTATGCTTTGTACTTTTTAATTAATTTTATTTCAGGTTGTTATAAACTTCATAATCTATGAATTTAATTTGTTCATGTTGTTGACCTCAAAAAATATAGGCTAGTGGCATCAATAGCTTGTAGCATAACATTTCACTCTTATCCTCCTAACTATCATCACTAGCATACCATTTCAATAATCTATAGATAATGTTTTATTTTTATATGTTGCAAGCAAAGACTCCTCCTAATGTTGATAGGGCAATGGAGCACAGTGTGTGTACTATAATAGATAGCTTGATGCCTTTGATAGGGGTATGAGGAAAATTAGCAAATTTCAAATTACATTCATTGTTATAGCTCTTTATTATTGAAAAATCAAATTATTATTGTTTTTTACTATAATTTCTATCCAGATGGTTTCTATAGGACTTTGGAATGCCACATCCTGAGCATGCCACTATTGTGGATGAGGAGAGAGATCATTTGGTGATGATAAGTGATTTGTTAAATATTTCATATTTAATAATGTAATGCCTATATATTAATGTATATAATTTTTATTTTAACAAGTAAAGCTCCATGAAGAATTAAATAGGAGGAGCAGCCCTTGAGTTTGAAGTAGATCACTATCATATGCATCTACATCCCCTCGACAATCAAAGGTCATCCATGATTTGTTTTCTTCGCCTTGAGGGGAATGAATTTTTATTGGGGTCCTTTGTTGTATTCCTACATATCTTTTTTGGACATATATTTTGTATTTAATATATGTGGCATTGTATGCCTATATGGAATTCTTGTAAGCCTATATGGCTATTTTGTATATATGTTATATTTATATCGACATATAGTGATGTATTCCTATATGGCTATTTGGTTAATACACATCTTTTTTATTGATGGTATCCATTTTTACATTATAAATCCACACTTCAATGGATATTTTTAATGGTTTACTTCAAATATATAAAATCCAAGTGTATTACATGCACTCTTCCTTTATATAATTGTAAATATATAAATTTTGAACATTATTCTCCTCTAAGATTATTTTAGGGAGTTTTTTTGCATACCTTTCTTCCTTTCAATTCCAAGTTCTAAAAAGTACTAGTGAACCTTCCATTTTTGCTAAATGGAGTTATTAACAATAAAAACCTTGAGAAAAACATTATGCAATGCACTCAAGATTCAGGCTAAGGAAAATATTAGGAAAAATTTCTCCACATAACAATAATCCATGTTGGAAAATAGCTACAAGCCTCTCATATAGAAGAAACATTATTTCATGTAAGATTAGTAAACATACTATAAATCAAGCACCCAAAACCCTAATATGTCTCCATTATCTTCTCTAGGTTGAGACAAGGGTAAGAAACTATAACAAGGTGATATATGGTGACATGATCATCACACTGACTGTTAAAATGAAACTAACTCTATTGAGGATACTAATCAAGAAGTGTAATGCCATAAAAATAGTGTTGTGACAACTAATGATTTCAAGGAATGTATCTCTTCCACATGAACTATTGGGTGAATGGAAAACCTAGACATGACATCATCAATCATATGAATATAATAATGCATGATGTAATCTAACACCTAGGTCTCTCTACCACTACACATCTAAGCCCATACTCTCTAGGATCATTGTAGCATGGTAAGGAAATCCATGTAATTATACAATGCACTTTCAAGTATGCAACTAAACATGAGCAAGACATTATTACATGTGACCTCATACCTCTAGAAGTTTGTGATATAATTCTTGGAATACATCTATCATTCCAAACCACAATAGTGGATGCTATGAATCAAAATATAATAGTTTGACCTCAACAAGTCTAAATTATAAGACAAAATAGTTTGGAATCAAGAGAAGATGATTTTTTAGAATATCCTTAGGATTTTTCCTACAATATTTGACCCAATAGTCATTGCAATAGAAGACATTAAATAACTCTTAAAGATGACAATAGTTGAGTTGATGATTCCACTTCAAACCCACAAGTATTGCCTAAATAGAGTTATCCCTTCTTCCCCAAAGATCAAACCAGCATAAGAGGTGTGGATTTCAATGAAGAAATTATACAAGAAAAAAATTACAAGGGAAAGGTGTCATTGCAATAGAATGATCAAAGGGATATGGGCATAGTTCATCAACTTTAAACTATTTCTTGGTATTTCTATCCTAAAAATATTTAATTGCATATTCAATGCCATCCAATTATTGATTAGGGTCTGTTAATGTTGAAGGGACCATTTTATTGGATCTTGGGTGGTTTATGTATTAATTGTGTGGAGCTGGAGAAGGGTGAAATTGATTAAAATATGATTTTTGTGGGGTTGAGAAGGATAATATTGAATTTGTGAAGGATTGAAGTACAAATATGGGAATTGAGATGGATAGTATTAATATTGATGAGGATTTGTATATGATTATGAAGGTGTTTAATATGGATGTGATGGATGTTTAAGAGGATTGGTATATGATTGTTGAAAAGGTTGAGATGAATGTGATTGATGTTGACGAGGATTGGTATATAATTATGGAGGTGGTTGAGTTGGATGTGATTGATGTTAAATAGGATTAGTATAGGATTATGGAGATGGTTGAGATGAATGTGATTAATATTGAGGAGGATTGGTATATTATTGTGCAGGTGGTTGAGATGGATATGATTGATGTTGAAGAGGATTGTTATATGGTGAATTTTGGAGCATGCTAGGATAAGATGTAATTATCGATGGATTTACATATGAGTAATTTTGTAGGATGTATGTATGTTGGGTGAGGTGTGAAGAATATTGGGGTTGGTTAGGCTATTGTTTTTGTGGCATGATTGGATTATGAAGGGGTGTCAAATTAAGAGGATTTTGAGATAAAATTATATAGGTGGATTGTGGAACATAAGAATATTATGGAATGTGAGTGGATTGTGGGATATAAGAAAAATATGGTGTAGAGGTGTGAGATTTATGATAGAATAGTTGGGTCAAATGTAATTGAATCAAGATGAAAGGGGAATGATAAGGTTATATCGTAAACTTCTTGAAGCATAAATCTAAAAAAATTAATAAGTTCAAAGAATTCAAGGCCCTAGTTGAGAAGGAATGTAGAAACTCATTAAGTTCAAGTTAGATTCGATAGAAGATGTGAGTTCATGGATTCACTAGGACTGCCATAGATTCATTAGGCCTATCATAATGAAGTTATGAAAATCCCAATTACCAGAGGTGTCAAGAAGATTATAAATATTGCCTTTGGTTCTTCTCCCAGCTGCAACAGCTTTTCCAAATTTGTTCTTGATCTCACATCCCTGTGAAGTAAACATAACATAATAACCACTATCAGAGATTTGGGTAACACTAAGAAAGTTGTATTTTAGGCCTTCCACATAATACACATTGTAGATAGGTGTATCCTCATTTAACAAAAGTGAGCCTTTACCTCTAATCTATATACCAGTGTTATCACCAAACTTTACATATCCACCAACATAATCTTCATGTTTAAAGAATTTATCCTTGTCACCTGTCATGTGGTTAGAGCAACCACTATCTAGGACCCATAAGTCCTTTTTAGAGTGAAATGCAATTTGGACCAGCATTGTTTGCTCTAGTCTCTTAATATTTTTAGGTCTCCAAACTGATTTAGTTTTCTATTATTTATTATGTAGATCAGTTTTGCATTGTTTGACAGTATGTCCTAAAGTGTTGCATTTAAAGCATCTAATTTGATTGACAAAGCCAAAGTACTGCTTATGTCCAAATTTTGGTATTCTAGAAGTCATAAGCTTGCAAGTACTTACTTTATGGTCAAATTTGTTGCAGTAAAAACAATAGCCATAAAAGAAGGGATTGAACCTATAAGATGTTCTAATGTCCTTAAAGGAATAAACATGATTCTTACCAGATTCATGATGATTTGGACCAGAACTCTTCTTTTCAAAAGAAACTTTTTGCTTTGAATTATTAATGGAGCATTCACCCTTTTAAAAACCAACACCATTTTTATCTTTATTTATTTTTTGCTTGTTGATCATCTCATTAAGCTTTAAGGTACTTTCATACCTTTCTATTTCCTTTCTAAGACAGACTACTTCTTGTTCCAATTTCTAAATTTCTTGATCTTTGAAACTTACAGTTACACGAAGACAGTCCTCAACTCTCTTAGCTTCTTCAAGCTAAGTTTTCAGAGAGATGATTTCTAGATCAAGAACTTGATCTGAATTTTTTTCTTGAGCAATAATTTTGTTTTTGAGTCTCTTAATTTCCTTTAATGCACATTTTAGTTCACCTTCAAGATCAATCTCGCCATCTTCAAGATCATTTTTGTTAGTCTCTTCTTGCAATTTGACTTCAACCATAAATAAAGCTTCATCTTCCTCAGCTAAAGAGTCATCTGTTTCAGTTTCAGATTCATCTTTACTAAGCAGACTGTTCTTCTTTTTGAAATTGAACTTTCTTTTAGGTTTATAAGCCTTCTTCTTAGGCAATTTATCAAATTTCTCATTGTCACTGATTTGATCATCATAGGGGCACTTAGCAGCAAAGTGTCCAACCTTGCCACAGTTAAAACACTTAAAGGGAAGTTTTGCCTTGTATTTTCCAGAACCCTTTTTTAGTTTCCTAAAAAAGTGGGATTCATTTAAATCAGAATATTTTGATTCACTGTCATCTGCTTTTTCTTTCTTTTCAGTTGTGAAAGTAGTTTCTTTTCCTGTTGAGTTATTTTTGCTAGTTCTCATTTCATAAGCAATAAGAGTCCCTTGCAGACTATCTAAGGTAAGCTTATCAAAAAAATTATTTTCTTCAAGGATGGAAACCTTATATTCAAATTTAGCCGGTAAGGTTCTAATGACCTTTGTAACCACATCAAACTCTTTTACATCTTCTCCTAATCCTTTCATAGCATTAACAACTTCATCTATCCTTAGGAAATATTTAGCCACTTTTTCATCATCCTTCATTCTCATTTCCTCAAACTGATGTTTGAGAGTAAGGATTTTTTACAGTTTGACTTTTTCATTTCCTTGATAAATGGTTTCAAGTTTTTCCCAAATATCCTGAGTAGATTTGCAATGCATGAATTTAACAAAGACATCTTTAGATAAACCACACAAGATGGCATGCTTAGCTCTGACATTAGTTTCATACTTCTTTTTCTCAGTAGCATCTATGGGTATTGTGGATGGGACAATGTACTCATTTAAGACAATGCTCCAAACATCAAGATCTATGGAAATCAAATATGTTTCCATTTTGATTTTCCAAAATACATAATCCATTCCATCAAAAAAAAGATCTCTAGTCACAGAGGTGCCTTCATGAGCTTGACACTTTATTAAATAGACTCCAAGACTAGAATCAATCCTAGGTGGTTAGACCTATAGGAGGACCCCATGCTCTAATACCAATTGTTGGAGTGAAAAATAACTGAGAGGGGGGGTGAATTAGTGTCATGAACCAATTTTACAATTTTCCAGAAAATGAAACAAACCTAAATTATGCTCTCAATATTTCAATGATTAACTCATCCATAAATTGAATGCAACCATTAAGAACTGAAATGAGAAGTATGACAGTAAAGCAGTGCATATCACAGCATTAACATAATGAAGTAAAGATACCACAAATGAGACCAAGAGACAAAAGATTTGTCGAGTGGAAAACCCTCCTGGGGTAGAAAAAGCACTCCTAAACTGCTGCCATATTGGCTTATATATATCAAATCATTGCTTACAGTGCCTTACAGGCAATTTTCAGAGCACCCACTCAAGGAGTAACAACCCCTCATTTAGAAACACCAATTTCAAGGATCACCAACCCCTCCTTTTTTTCAGAACAATAATACTGTCAGAGGATTTCTCTGTTTCAATTATTTAACACTCAAAATGCCTTACATTCCAATACCCCTAATATCCTAAAGATTCACTATTGAACCTTCAAAATACTAGACATATTAAAAATAAATCCTATCACTCTGCATTATATTTTTAGATTAACTATTACGGAGTTATCAATTATGTCTCTCAAGAATAGTCAATACAAGAAAAGTGATCAATCACCATGTATCACATTTTTATTTTTAAAAGCACATATTTCCTTTTGAATCTTCATCCAAGAGTTTTTCAGGAAAGACAAAGTGTCATTATAGTTTTTTGTTCTCCGAACCCCTAAAAACAACAAACACTACACTCATAATATCATATGTTCCATGAAGATAAAAATACCATATTGTATGCACCAATCATTTCACTTTCATTTTTCAAAGTGTTTTTGATGGAACAAAATACCCTTAATGATTTTTTTTCAAAAATCCATAATGATTAGTGACAAATGGAAACAAAAATTCACCAGAGCATCTTTTTCTTTCACATATTTTTTAGGCTGATAAACGCAAAAGAATCTCACTGCAAGGATCTAAAATGAATTTGTAACCGAACCCATTTCTTCACCAAATACCAAAATAAAAAATTATTTCAGGAAACCCATAATGGAAAAATAAATTTAACCGAAATCATAGCATGTCAATGTTGTCAGAGATACACAAGAACCCATTTATCCCTTTTCTAAATCAAGAAAAGAACCAATGACTTGCCCATTTAAAAATCTCTTCTAGCTGAGGAAAGAATACCTGATAATGAAGAGTGAAACTGAAGAACAAGAGAGCATGATAAACTGTTCAGAAGTATCTACTAACCCAGCAAAGTAACACCTTTGAATCTCCTTTCATATTTGAGCTTTCAGTCAATGAAAAGCATCAAACTGAGCAGCCATACCTTTCATTCTTAAACACAGAGATTGCATTTTGTCAATACCGTTTTAGCTAGCAAAACCAACAAAGAACAATAGTTACATTGACTCCATGGTGACGGTTAGGGTTCTGAACCCTAGCAATGAAAAAACCAAAAATAACTTGCCCTAGCTTCCATTCATTCCAAGGCTTTCGATGCCTTTTCCAAAACAAGATAAAACTTGAAGTCTTAAAGGATAAACACATGATATAATAAAATATTATAAAGACTTTAAACCCGCTGTCAAAAGAACCTTGATGCTGACATAATGATCACTTTGATTATTGTATCCTAGTTGTTGATTTAACATTACCACATAAAATACTTTATTCCATGTCCAAAGATTTCAAATTTCTGACAAGGATAATGATATAAGAAGGTTGTCGAATGCCCACAATAACCTGCCAATTATTATTTTCACAAGACTTTACACAAATTCAATAAATCAAGTGCCTAATAGGAGTGTTATCACCTCTATAGCATGCTTAGGAAAACTCGAAATACTTCATAATGTCACTCAAAATCTTATCAATGTCACTACCAACCATTACTTTCAAGTGACTTTACTTCAAAGTCAAATTCAAGGTAAAAATAAAGAGACCGATATCATATAAAAAGTGACTAATTACATATACCTTTAGAGCCACAAGGTGACTTTTGCTAAGTCACATGAATTTAAAAATGTGATAAAACAATGATGCCAAAACAATGATCATGAACCTTTTAGAACAATATAAGTCAATAACCATAATGCCTAAAACCTTTGACAAGGTAATTTCTAGCAATGCACTATATAATCAATGAGCCAAATTTTGTGAAAACATACCAAGTACCAATGGTGAAGTCACAAGAGCAAACCAACTTCTCATAAGTATTGTCAAGCCAATATGTCATGCTGAAACACTTTTTCTGTTTGAACCAAACTGAATATACTACAACCTGATAAATATCAATTAAGCCAAGATCAACCTAAAATGATATACCTGTCATGCAATAATGAAGAACCATCTTAATAACATGAAACCATTTGACAACCTGTAGCATGATCATGATCAACATTTTCAATTCACATAAATAAATAAAAACATCTGCAAGGGAAATATCTGAAATGAATAGATAAACATGGGTGAAGAAGCATCAAGATCCCATAAATGAACCAACTGTACTCATCATGTATCAAAGCAAGCTGAAAGTTCAAACTGTGTGACATGAGAAGACCATGTGAAGTAACTAACGTCATCAAGAGCCATCAAGTAAATATCATATCAAGACAACTAAATATGAAGGGCATAAAAAATCCTGAGAGACCAAATTTGAAGCAATCAAACCATGAAACCCAAACCAAGTGGATTTTTCATCAAGGACAAACCATGACCACAACTGAGAATCAACAAGGAAGTGATAAAGAAACATAAGAGAATGAAGGAAAATGTAAAGAAAATGCACAAAGACTTGACATACCTTAAAATTTGAGATTCAATTTGAGAAACTACCTAATTATGTGTAGTTTGTTTTTCTTCTTACATCAAAATCCTCAAGAATTTGAGCTTTTCATGAAATTTCTTCCTTTTCAAAGTTTAATTCTATATAACTCTAATATAATTACTAAAAACTATTAAATTAACCAATGTATAACGTGAAATTATAACAATAAAATCATAATTAATATTGCAACACTACAAATATATTTGATGTAAGAACTCTATTATTTCCTCCTTCCTAAGTTGGAAAACCAAAATAAGGTGGTGCAAAGTTGGAGCAAAGGTGGTGGAGTGTGTAAAATTTGCATATGCTTTCCCCAATGGTATGAAAAATAATTTTGTTGCCGAATCACACACAAGAGCAAGAGCATAATAGAGCATGTGGGCCTGGATCAGAGGTGTCCTACCTTCTTTTACCATTTTTAGAGCAATACAAAACATACTCGTGTTATAATGTGCTCGTGTTTTAATGCAAGCATGTTTTGGCTTGCTTTATAAATGGTCAAATTTCAAATTTTTCAAAGCACAATTGTATTTTGAAAAAGTTGATTTTTTAAAGGTTTTTCAACTATCATCGTGTGTCAATAGGTGGTTGGGTTGAGTTACATCTATTAGACCTTTCTTAGATAAATTATGAAATCTTGTAAGTGATATATATGTCTTGTTTTACATGTGATATGAAGTTTGACCATAATTCCCTATATGCTCAAGCTTATACATTAACCCTAAACCCTCAACCCTTACCTTAAACCCTAATTTTTCAACCCTCAACCCTTAAACTTTAATCCCTCAACCCTGAACCCTAATCCCTATCCCTAAACCCTAAACCCTTAAAACCTCAACCCTTAAACCCTAAACCCTATCCCTAAACCCTCAACCCTAAACCCTCAAACCTCAACCCTTAAATCCTAAACCCTCTACCATGTACATTAAACCCTCAACCCTAATCCCTCTACCCTATACCTTAAACCCTTAAACCTTAAACCCTCAACCCTTAACCCTATGCCTTATACCCTCAACCCTTAAACCCTAAACCCTCTACCCTATACATTAAACCCTCAACCCTAATCCCTTGATCCTATACCTTAAATCCTTAAACCCTGAACCCTTAAACCCTAAACCCTTAAACCCTCAACTCTAATCCTTATCCCTAAACCCTCAACCCTTAAGCCCTTAAACCCTCAACCTTTAAACCCTAATCCTTATCCCTAAACCCTCAACCCTTAAGCCCTTAAACCCTCAACCTTTAAACCCTAATCCCTATCCCTCAACCCTCATTCCTCAACACTATACCTTAAACCCTAATCCCTCAAACCTCAACCCTTAAACCATAATCCCTCAACCTTTAACCCTAATCCCTATCCCTAAACCCTAAAACCTTAAACCCTTAAACCATCAACCCTTAAACCCTAAACACTATCCCTAAACCCTCAACCCTATACCTTAAACCCTCAACCCTTCAAGCCTAATCCCTCAACCCTAAAACCTTGAACCTCAACCCTTAAACCCTAAACCATTAAACTCTTAAACCCTCAACCCTAATCCCCCGATCCTATACCTTAAACCCTTAATCCATCAACCCTCAACCCTTAAACCCTTAATATCTCAACCCTCAACACTTAAACCCTCTAACCTATACACTATACCCTCAACCCAAATCCTTCAACCCTATACCCTCAACTCTATACCCTTAAATCCTAATCCCTCAACCCTTATACCCTCAACCCTTAAATCCTCAACCCTCAACCCTGAACCCAATTCCTAAGCCCTCAACCTTCAACCCTATACCTTAAACCCTAATCCCTCAACCCCCAATCCTAATCCATATCCATAAACCCTCAACCCTCAATCCTTGAACCTCAACCCTTAAACCCTAAACCCTTAAACCCTAAACCCTCAACCCTTGAACCCTAAACACTCTACCCTATACATTAAACCATTAATCCTAATCCATCTACCCTATACCTTAAACCCTTAATCCATCAACCATTAACCCTTAAACCCTTAATCCCTCAACCCTTAAACCCTCTATCCTATACATTATACCCTCAACCATATACCCTTAAACCCACAACCCTTAAATCATCACCCTCAACCCTAATAGTTGAACCTTGAACCCTAAACCCACAACCCTTAAATCATCACCCTCAACCCTAATAGTTGAACCTTGAACCCTAAACCCTCAACCCTTAAACCCTCAACCCTTCAAGCCTAATCCCTCAACCCTCAACCCTAATCCCTATCCCTAAACCCTCAACCCTTGAACCTCAACCCTTTAACCCTAAATCCTTAAACCCTTAGACCCTCAACCCTTAAACCCTTAACCCCTCAATCCTTAAAACTTAAACCCTCTACCCTATACATTAAAACCTTAACCCTAATCCCTCAATCATATACCTTAAACCCTTAATCCATCAACCCTCAACCCTTAAACCCTTAATCCCTCAACCCTCAACCTTTAAACCCTCTACCCTATACATCATACCCTAATCCCTAATCCCTCAACCCTATACCCTCAACCTTATACAATTAAAGCCTAATCCCTCGACCCTTAAACCCTCAACCCTTAAACCCTAATCCCTAAAACCCTGAATCCTTAAATCCTCAATCCTCAACCCTATACCTTAAACCATAATCCCTTAACCCTTGACCCTTAATCCCTGATCCCTCAACCCTAATCCCTATCCCTAAACTCTCAACCACTAAACCCTTAAACCCTAAACCCTCAACCCTAATCCCTATCCCTAAATTCTCAACCATTAAACCCTTAAACCCTAAACCCTCTACCCTCTACCCTCTACCTTAAACCCTAATCCCTTAACCCTCAACCCTAATCCCTATCCTTAAACCCTAAAACTTCAACCCTAATCTCTATCCCTAAATCCTCAACCCTCAACCCTAAACTCTTGAACCTAAACCCTTAAACCCTAAACTATTAAACCCTAAACTCTCTACCCTATAAATTAAACCCTCAACCCTAATCCCTCGACTCTATACCTTAAATCCTTAATCCATCAACCATCAACACTCAACCCTTAAACTCTATACCCTACACATTATACCCTCAACCCTATATCCTCAACCCTATATCCTTAAAGCCTAATCCATCAACCCTTAAACCCTCAAACAAGAAATCCTCAACCCTCAACCATAATCCCTAAACCCTAAACTCTAATCCCTATCCATAAACCCTCAACCCTTAAACCATAAACCTTATCCCTAAACCCTCAACCCTATACCTTAAACCCTATTCCCTCAACCCTCAACCCTTAAATCCTAATCCCTCAACCCCTAACCCTAATCCCTCGACCCTATACCTTAAACTCTTAATTCATCAACCCTCAACCATTAAACCCTCAACCTTATACATTATACCCTCAACCCTTGATGCAAGAGCATTCAGGCTCACAACAAATCTTGCATATATATTTTATTTATTTAACCCATTTGTTTGTCTTGTAGGTTTCTAATCAAATTTGGAATAAATAAAATAAATATTTCAATTCTCCTACACTCCAAGGAGAAGACAAGGCAAATTGCATATGGACAAAATCCTAGTCACCTACATGCTAGCATACAAAGATTGGACAATGAAGAGTCTTCAAAGAACCCAAGTCATGAAGGAAAGAAACTAAGGAAGCTTGAGAGTCATCTTTCTCCAAGTTGGATGCCACCAAGGAAGAAGAAGAATACCAAGAGTCATTGAAGCCCAAAAGAGGAAGATGAAACTTGGGAAAGGGGATATTTAAGTAGATGGAAGTTTGGCTCCAAAGAGGATTGAAAAACAAGAGAAGAGCCCAAGTCTATTTCTAATATTTTTAGGTCATCAAGAGGACATACATAGGTGATGTTGAAGATAATTCTCCAAGGGAACTACATCAATTTTGTTTGGGAAAAGAAAGTAGACATTCATGGTGACTTGTTAGTTGAAACATTTCTGAATTTTGTAAGTTTGTAAAGGTGGATAGTTGGAAATTTTGTAAGAGATAATTCCTAGTTGGATTGGTGGAGGTTATGTGTGTGTGTTACCATCTTGATTGGCAGTAATAAAACATTTGAGTTGTGAGTATTTTCTGCTATGTATAAATTATGAAATTCTCAAGATATAATGATACTTCATAGCTGAAATTGTTGCTACAACATTCACAAAATATTTTCATTTAAGGGCTGCAAGTTTAAGAGGTTAATCCACATTTATTTTTTTGCATCTAAAGGAATCAAAGGGATAAATGAAAATCCTTAAGAGTTGGAATTTATCAAAGTTAATTTGAATCTAAGAGAAGAGGAATAATCTTGACAAATAACAATCTTAAGGCTGAAATTTAACAAGGATATCTTGGCACATATAATTTGTTACAATATTTGAAGTTTTGAGAAAATGATTATAAGAATTTGAAGGCATGAATATTGTTTTTATCACAGTACACATAAGTGAATTTGATAGCTCTGCATCAAATTGGTATCAGAGCAGGAGATCTTGAGAGTGGAGAGAATCCACCAGGACCGTGGGTGAAGAATTGGTAGAGAGTGAAGAAGACCCGAGAGGCTATTGATTCTATAGGAATCATGTTGGTTGTCCTCTCGCAAAGATGAAGCTAGGTAGAAGGTGTGCAAGCATCCTCCACTATGTGAAAGTGGGTAGAGGAGGTTTTGAGAGGTGCATCTTCTAGAGTCTTTGTTGGGTAGAGGATAATTGTGGGATTTTCTAGATGTGGAAGTGTGTGATTATCTCCATATTGTGAGACAAGATTGTGCAAGTTTTGTGGTTAATGTGTATGTGTGTGCAGGAAATATCTTCAAGAAAGAGGGAGAGTATGATTTTAGCCTTGGGTAAAGCTTCAAAAAAAAAATTATTGAAAGAAGAGAAAGGAGGTTAGATGCAAAACATAAGAAAAATTTGCAGAAAAATTGAAGAGAGGAAAGACCTACACTCAAGTGGACTTTGGTTTCTTTTTCCCTTGGGTGTATGATTGCTTTACATCCAAGCTCACAAACAATCTTTCATATATATTTTATTTATTTAACCAATTTGTTTGTCTTCTAATTTTTTAATCAAATTTGGAGTAAATAAAATAAATATTTTAATTCTCCTGCACTCCAAGGAAAAGACAAGGCAAATTGCATATGGACAAAATCCTAGTCACCTACATGCTAGAAGACAAAGATTGGATAATGAAGAGCCTTCAAAGCACCCAATTCATGAAGGAAAGAAACAAAGGAATCCTAAGAGTCATCTTCCTCCAAGTTGGATACCACCAAGAAAGAAGAAGAATACAAAGAGTCATTGAAGCCCAAAAGAGTAAGATGAAACTTGGCAAAGGAGATATTGTAAGTAGATGGAAGTTTGGTTCCAAAGAGGATTGAAAAACAAGAGAAGAGCCCAAGTCTATTTCTGATTTTTTCAAGTCATCAAGAGGATCTCCATAGGTGATGTTGAAGATAATTCTTCAAGGTAACTACATCAATTTTGTTGGGGAAAAGAAAGTAGACATTCATGGTGATTTGTTGGGTGAAAATTTTCTGAATTTTATAAGTTTGTAAAGGTGGATAGTTGTAAATTTTGTAAGAGATACTTCCTAGTTGGATTGGTGGAGGTTATGTATGTGTGTTACCATCTTGATTGGAAGCAATAAAACATTTGGGTTGTGAGTATTTTTTGTTCTGTATGTTTTATGAAATTATCAACATATAATGTTACTTCATAGCTGAAATTGTTGCTACAACATTCACAAATTATATTCATTTAAGGGCTACAAGTTTTAGAGGTTAATCCACATTTATTTTGATGCAACTAAAGGAATCAAAGGGATAAATGACAATCCTTAAGAGTTGGAATTTATCAAATTTAATTTGCATCTAAGAGAAGAAGAGTAATCTTGACAAATAACAATCTTAAGGCTGAAATTTAACAAGGATGTGTTTTTTATTAGGGGAAAAACAGGTTTTGATGGGACCCGAAACCCATTACAATACAGTTTTGAAGGGACCTGCAACCCTATCTAAGGAGAACATTCTACATTAAAGATAAAACATATATCATTAGCAGCCAAACAATAATAGCATTAAGAATACAGCAGGACAAACAAGCCACACAAGGAAATGCAAGGGTCAAAACCCCTTAACCGAATACAAACAGGTTTTACCTGGGACCTTAAACCCTCAACCAGGTTTTTTGGGACCTAGAACCCAAAAAATAGCCTTTTGAAATAGCTCCTAAACCCAACAAGTTGAACCCAACAGAGACAAACCAACTGGAAGTCAACACCCAACTAGTATAACTCCTTACCACCTCAATATGAAGGAGACCCACCTCCATAGGAGCTAAAGGGAAACAAACCTCAAGCTAAACCGACCAAACACTGTTCAACCCCACCAAGCAGCACCTCCCAGCTTCTTTGACAAGAACCATCTCCACCTCAATAGAAGATAGCACCACCTCAATAAGACTTTCCAAAGAATACCAAAGATGCTAAAACAAAAAACCAGCCCAGCCCAGCCAAGAACTCTCCACCTCGATATGAGAGATCAAAGCCAGGCCAACAAAAAGGGTAAAAGAAACCCCCTTCAAATCCATACCAGCAGGAATAGCCCACCTCCAAAGGGCCAATAAGCAGATCCGCAGAAGTAGGGACATTAAATAAAAAACTTTGCATGAAAAAAAACAAAGGACCCACACTATGGATTTCATAGAAGCACAAACAGGGGTCATGGAGAAAACCCACCAAAAATGGCCCAAAAAGGGACAAAACCCTACAAATAGCAGGTGATCCAACAACATAGATTGACCAAGAGAAATCACCCTCAAAACACCACCAACAGATCATTAGCTTCCATAGACAAATGGTCCCTCCCAACGAATGAGAAGGGAGCAAGGCATCTCTCACGAAGAAAAACAGAGAATCACAGCAGGGGCGCCTCTGCAAAGCATAGATCTTGGGGAAGACAAAATCCTTCACCATAGCCCACCAAATATGCTTCTGAACCACCAAGGGTTCGAGTACAAAAGGCCAAGAAGCACAAAGAACTCTGAAGAGAACATCCATGCACCAACCCCAAAGTCCTTACTAAGGAAATCCAGGCAAAGAACAACCCCCATCCTAGCATCAGGGGGTAAAATACCCACCAATGCAACCGGTTGCACCTTCACAAACAACCCCACAGAGGGAGAAGAGATCCAAAAACCACATCCTCCCAACACCGCGCCAAACTCCAATGCTAAGAGACCAAAAGACCACCCACCCGGGTCTTCTTCCTCAGCATCGCCTCCATCTCCCTCAACTACATTCAAATAGCAGCACCCAGTATGTTTCCTTCTTGTCACCCACGCCCTTCTCCTCACCTCCATTTTTATGGAAAACTTAATGTTATTGTCAATGTTTTTCCCAAAGCCTCTTGGTTGGATAACTTCAGTTGGAAATTACTTGAAATTAACAAGGATATGTTGGCACATATAATTTTTTACAATATTTGAAGTTTTGAGAAAATGATTATAAGAATTTGAAGGCATGAATATTGTTGTTATCATAATGCACATAAGTGAAGTTGATATCTCTATATCAACCCTATACCCTCAAACCTATTCTCCTAAAGCCTAATCCCTCAACCCTTAATACCTAATCCCTTAAACCCTCGACCCTTAAACATTAGTCCCTTAAACCCTCAACCCTCAACCCTTAAATCCTTAACCCTCAATCCTAATCCCTTAAGCCTCAACCCTAATCCCTATCCCTAAACCCTCAACCCTTAAACCCTAAACCCTCAACTCTCAACCCTATACCTTAAACCCTAATCCCTCAACCCTCAACCCTTAAACCCTAATCCCTCAACCTAAATCCTAATCCCTATCCGTAAACCCTCAAACCTCAAACTTTAAACCCTCCTCAAACCTTAAACCCACAACCCTCAACTGCCAACCCTATACCTTAAACCCTAATCCATCAACCCTCAACTCTTAAATCAAAATCCCTCAAAACTCAACCATAATCCTTATCCCTAAGCCCTTAAGCCTCAACCCTTAAACCCTCAACCATCAACCCTCAAACCTCATCCCCCAAACCTCAACCCTAATCTCTTAACCCTCAACCCTTAAACCCCAATCCCTTAAACCCTCAACCCTTAAATCCTCAACCCTCAACCCTTAAACCCTAAACCCTCAAATCTTACTATAGTTAGGGTAAAAATATTAAATCAGGTTAAATGTGTAAGCATCAATAACGAGACCCTAACAAGCACAATGAAGCACGAGACAACATGAAAATCAAAATAAGAAACACAAATGCAAACCGATCACCATATTAAGGTTGATTTGTCTCTATTTATCTTCTCAACCTCGCATGAGAATGCAAGATTTTGAAGGATTGTTGATGGAGGAATGTTGGTTGCTCAATTCAGCGACATAATGGTATGATGAAGATGATATATCGAGGAAGATAGATAGAGATGGATGAAAAATTCAAGAATGATTTTGACAACATAAGGATGCTTGAATAATCGAATCCCCCAAATGGCTTCTGAGAGGCTATATTTATAGAGCTTTAATGTGGACAAAGATAAGATTTGACAAGGATTTGATTTTTGACAAAAGAGGAAATACAACAAGATGAGATAAGATAGCAAGATTTGAAAAAAAAAAAATTGTTTTCAAGGAAATAAATCCTAAAAACAAGATGAGAGGGACAATGAATGAATTATCCATTTAAATAAATTAATTAGATAAACGTGAGTTCCAATTTTGGAAACAAAGTGAGAAGATCCTTTTAGAATTTTATTAATTAAATAAATATTTGATTTATTTAATTAATGCATTTATGATTTCATAAATTAAATAATATAAATTATTTAATTAACATTAGAAGAACAAAGAGATTATGAATAGGAATTATTTAATTAACATGAGAAGAACGGAGGGATTATGAATAGAAATGATTTAATTAATTAAATAATATAAATTATTTAATTAACATTAGAAGAACAAAGGGATTATGAATAGAAATGATTTAATTGATTAAATAATATAAATTATTTAATTAACATTAGAAGAACAAATGGATTATGAATAGAAAGGATTTAATTAATTAAATAATATAAATTATTTAACTAACGTTAAAAGAATGAAGGGATTATGAATAGAAATGGAATAAATGAAATTAGTCAAATAAATAAGATTTATTTAACTAATTAGATGATGACATGGGTACCTAGGGAAAAACATGCTACAAGATGTTTAAATGATGTAATGTTTTGACAATGTGTTGTAAGAGGACATTTTTGGGTGTCTACATTTTGCCCCTCTTTGAGATGATGTTCGAGATGATGAGATTTGTGTCGAGTAACATCATTTCAAAGAAGCTAAGGTATGGATAGAGGAAAATGGATGATTAGAATGATATGATGATGATGAGGTGGGGAGAAGAATGGGATGATGATGTAAGGATATGATGATGATGATGATGGGATGACGATGAGGATAGGCAGATTGAACAAACATGAGTATGCTCTCGAAATGAAATGATAAGGAGGAACAAGATGAATGATGCAAGATAGGAAGTAGATGAAGGAGATGAATGACACGTTATGTTGCAAGAAAGTGAGAAATCATGGTGTTTGATATAGCACTAGACGTTATGCACCAAGGTATAAGGACCAAGGTGATGATGTGTCTCGTGCCCCAGCGTAATACAACCTTGTATAAACATATGAGGAAGTAAACTTAGAGAATTAAAGTCCTAATGCAAAAAAGGTATGTTGTGAAGTTAGATGCAAAGGATAGTGCAAAAATCTATTCCAACATACACAAGATATGGATATTAGTTGGAATGATACGAATTTGATACAAATGAAAGATAAAATGATAACAGACACAATTAAGCATGCACAAATGATTCAAAAATAAACAAAGTATTGCCCCTATCAAGTTGTAAACCGTTGATTAATTGATTGATTGATTGGTGATGATAGTGTTATCATTGTGGGGAATGATATACCCCTAGATCAACCCAAGGATGATGATAACTAATTGATTGATTGGTTGATTTGGTTTATGACAAGATTAGGATCAATACCATTGATGCAATTGAATAATTTGACAAGATTAATTGACTTGATTGGTATGGATTAAGGATTGACTTGCATTTGGATTATTGCTTGGAATGAGCAAAGATGATTTGGTGTATGCATGAATGGATTTGATGAATATGATTGATTGGTTGAATGGTTGGATGATTAGATTGAGGTGATGGATTGATTAGATGAAATTAGAAGAAGTGATTGGATGGATTGATTTTATTGCTTGGATTTTTGTTTGCTATTTGATTTTTTGTCTTTTTTCAAGACCTTTTTCCATTTTTTTGTATTTTTGGGGATATTTTGATTTTTTTGGATTTTTTTAAGACATTTTATGATTTTTAGGGATTTTTTTAGGATATTTTAACGAAAGAATGCAAAGATAAGGCTAATGAATAGGATGATCAAGATAAACTAGATAAGATATGGACACAAATTCCTAAGTATTTTTCCCATATTCCTTATCAAGACCAAGGAAGGGAATAAAGGATGTATTTAGATAGAATGATGGAATATGGATAAGGTGAAGGATATGGTACGAAAGATATGGATAAAGTGTATAGGATAAGATGTATGATGTTCAAGAAGATCCTTAACCTTGACAAGATCAAAGGTGGAAAGGTAAAGGATGAACATAAAGAGGATAATGGATATGAATGATAGGATGGACGAAACTTGCCCCCAAGTGTAAAGTGAAAGAGGAATATGGAAGATAGGATGTGGCTAGGGATACGAAGGAAGGATTCAAGCATCAAGTTTCATGGCTAATATCCCTAGAATATGTGCTCTAATAAACCATGGCAATGGGAATTAAATTCATAAATGTTGATAGAATAATGGTGTGGTGGAAGAAGTTAAGGACTTATGCATAACAATATGATGGAGTTGATAGATGGAGGATGATGGATAGATATGGATGAAAGATTCAAGAATGATTTTGACAGCATAAGGATTCTTGAAGAATCAAACGCCCAAATGGCTTCTAAGAGGCTATATTTATAAAGCTTTGATGTCGACGGAGATAAGATTTGATAAGATTCGATTAGGATTTGATTTTTGACAAAAGAGGAAATACAACGAGATGAGATAAGATTTAAAAAGGTAGAAAGATTTGATTTTACACTTTAAAGGAAACAAATCCTAAAAAGGATGAGAGGGATAATTGATGAACTATCTAATTAAATAAATTAATTAGATACACATGAGTTCCAATTTTGGAAAGAAAGCAAGAAGATATTTTTAGGATTTTATTAATTAAATAAATATTTGATTTATTTAATTAATGTTGGATTTATGATTTCATTAATTAAACAATATAAATTATTTAATTATCATTAGAAGAATGAAGGGATTATGAATAGAAATGATTTAATTAATTAAATAATATAAATTGTTTAATTAACATTAGAAGAATGGAGGGATTGTGAATAGAAATGAAATAGATGAAATTAGTTAAATAAATAATATTTATTTAACTAATTAGACAATGGCATGGGTACCTAGGGAAAAACATGCTACAAGATGTCTAAATGATGTAATGTTGTGACAAGGTGTTGTAAGAGGAAATTTTTGGGTGTCTACATTTTTCCCCTCTTTGAGATGATGTTCGAGATGATGAGATTTGTGTCTCGAGTAACATCATTTCAAAGAAGCTAAGGTATGGATAGAGGAAAATGGATGATGAAGGAAAGATAGGATAGTGATGATGTAGAGATATGATGATGGGATGAGCAAAAGGATAGGATGATGATGATATAGGAATAGGATGATGATTCCCCCTCGAGAGGATAAGAAGGTTGGAAGAAGACGGGTATGCTCTCGAAATAGATGAAATTATAAAAGATGGATGAAGAGATGGATAATATGTTATGTTGCAAGAAAGTGAGCAATCATGGTGTTTGATATAGCACTAGATGTTATGAACCAAGGTATAAGGACCAAGGTGACAATGTGTCTAGTGCCCGAACATAATATAACCTTGTCTAAATATATGAGGGAGTGAACTTAGAGCATTAAAGTCCTAATGTATAAAAGGTATGATATGACCTTAGATGCAAAGGATAGTGAAAAAAGCTATTCCAACATACACAAGATATGAATATTAGCTGGAATTATATGGATTAAATGCAAGATAAAATGTTAACACACACAAGCAAGTGAGCAAGCATGCACAAATGATTCAAAAACAAACAAGATATTGCCCCTATCAAGCTATAAACCAATGATTAATTGATTGATTGATGATGATAAAAGTGTTGTCATTGTGGAGAATGATATATCCCTAGATCAACACAAGGATGGTGATAATTGATTGATTTATTGGTTGATTTAGTTTACGACAAGAAAGGATCAAGACCAATGATGCAATTGGATAATTTGACAAGATTGATTGACTTGATTGGTATGGATTGATGATGACTTGCATTTGGATTGTTGCTTGGAATGATTGAAGATGATTTGATGTATGGAAGAATGGATTTGATGAAGATAATTGATTGGTTGAGTGGTTGGATGATTGGATTGGGGTGATGGATTGATTTTATTGCTTGGATTTTTGTTGGTTATTTGATTTTTGTGTCTTTTTTTTTCAAGACCTTTTTCCATTTTTTTTCTATTTTTGGGGATATTTTAATTTTTTTGTATTTTCAAAATATTCGATTTTTTTATATTTTTCAAAACATTTTATGATTTTTAGGGATTTTTTCAAGACATTTGAATGGAAGAATGCAAAGATAAGGCTAATGAATATGATGATCAAGATCAACTAGATAAGATATGGACACCAATGCCTAAGTATTTTGCCCCTATTCCACATCAAGACCAAGGAAGGGAAGAAAGGATGTATTTAGATAGAATGATGGAATATGGATAAGGTGAAGGATATGGTATGAAAGATATGGATAAAGTGTATAAGATAAGATGTATGATGTTCAAGAAGATCCTTAACCTTGTCAAGATCAAAGGTGGAAAGGTAAAGAATGGACATAAAGAGGATAATGGATATGAATGACAAGATGGACAAAACTTTCCCCCAATTGTAAAGTGCAAGAGGAATATGGAAGATAGGATGTGGCTAGGGATACGGAGGAAGGACTCAAGCATCAAGTTTCACGACTAATATCCCTAGAATATGTGCTCTAATAAACCATGGCAATGGGAATTAGACTCATAAATGTTGATAGAATAATGGCATGATGGAAGAAGATAAGGACTTATGAAAAGGTTTCGATCAAAGGAGGATAATGGGGGATGGAGGTTGGATAATGGATAGGAGGTTGGAAGGCTTGTTGATGGATAGATGGAAAGGATGGAAAGGTCGACATCAACACAAATCTTGAAGGGTGGTGGAGTAATGGAGGAAAAATGGAGTTTGAAGGTGACAAGTTTTTAGATGGAAGATTAGAGGAAGCTTTTGGATTAGCAAATTTGGATGCCAATTTAGATTTTATTGCTTCTATGAGACTTTTAGGAATCCACATAGCTTTTGAATTTGACTTTTCCTTTGTAGGCCTTTGTGGCCTTTGAGATTTTTCATTTTTCTTTATGGGCCTTTGTGGCCTTTGAAATTTATATTTTTTATTTATGGGCCTTTGTGACCTTAGAATTTTTTTCTTTTTTCTTATGGGCCTTTTTGTCCTTTGAATTTTTTCTTTTGACTTTGGATCAGATTTTCTTTTATTTTTGCATGTCTCTTCGAGGAGACATGTTGATCCTTTGATGTATTAGGATTTTGATATGGAAGCTTTTGAAATTTAGTACCCAAATTTCTTCCAAAAGCAATGGGATGGTTGGAT
Organism: Sequoiadendron giganteum; assembly: GCA_007115665.2. Lineage (NCBI taxonomy): Eukaryota > Viridiplantae > Streptophyta > Pinopsida > Cupressales > Cupressaceae > Sequoiadendron > Sequoiadendron giganteum. The sequence goes on from CM021109.1 coordinate 552,208,774, forward strand.
AAAGATGAATGATATAGAGGTATTATGGATGGGTTAATGTAGGTAGAATTTTTAGAGGGCATCAAGGATATGTTCCTTTGTTGTTCTTGATGAATAGGAGACAGAGGGATGTAAGGCCCCAATATGGATGGAAGGGTTGATGAACTAGGGTTTGGATGATAAGGAACAAGGATAGATGGGAGGTTTGATGGACTAGGATAAGGACCTAGGATAGATGGAAGATTTGATGGACTAGGATACTTAGGTTTATTTTGATGGAATCTAGACTTACAATGGGTACCAATGTCTTGAGCATGAGGTGTATAACCAAGGCCATGATAATATAAATTTTCTTGGATATAAATGGGCTCCAGAATACCTTGTTCATGAAGTTCTCATTCTTTTCCTTTGTAGTTCATACTTTGACACATTCATTTTCCAATTGGATATGTATTGTTTTTGAAACAAGATGCAAGTTCATTTTGGGGAGGATATGATATGGATGAAAGGATAGGTGTTAGAAGTAAATTGGAGTGGATAAAGGTGGAGGATCCCATTTTATAGGTGTGGGAGGTTCATGGATAGCTTGGGTATAGGTTATAGGATCTTGTGGAGGATTAGGATCATGACATGAAGAGAAAGGGGTGTGTTGATCTTGACTTAAGGTAAGATCATGGGATGGGGTGGATGGTATCATTTGATCTTGATTATAAGATGGAAGGGGCTCATGACATGGAGATGAAGGGATGCTTTGATCTTGACTTAGAGGAAGGGGATCATTGCATGGAATAGAAGTTAGACTTTGATCTTGATTTAGAGAGGAATCGTGAGATGGAAGGGTATAATGTGATGGAGTGGATGTGACATCATGATCTTGATTGGGAGGGATATCGTTAGATGGGGTAATGAATGAAAATATTTGTTCTTGTGATGGACTAGGGTTATGCCATGGAGGTGGTATAATAGGATCATGATACGAGGTGGATATGATAGGATCATCAAATGGGTTGGATATGGTAAGATTATGAGATGATATGGAAGGGATACTTTGCTCCTAATATGAAAGGGGATTATTTTGAAATTCTTGATAAATGGTAGGATCTTGATCAAATATAGGTTTATCCTAGATGCAATGGTTATCTAAAAGGATTTCTTGAATAGATTTAAGGATAGGATCATGGGATGGAATGTGTTCACAAGAAATACCTTGATCTTGACATAAGGATGAAGTTATGATGTCATGCTTTGGATTTTCCTTTTGACATATATCCCTAGGCTTAGGCAATGGAATAAGATTAGGAGCTCCCTTAAGTGTGATTATTGGTTTAGGTTCAGATGAAGATTTAGTAGAAAATGATGTGGAAGATAGGGATGAAGGCATGTTTGGCTTATGGTTTGGGAATGTTTTAAGGTGTTTAGGGATGCTTAGAGATGATTAGAGTGATATGTTTATGTGTTGGTGTTTATAGCTTGATATAGCAATTTGCAAACAAATGATTACACATGTACACACATGAATCACACATGCAAGACACATAAGAAAATTTGAATTTGAAATTATGAATGTGATGATTAATCATGCACTTGAAGAAGACACATCAACAAGTCCTAGAACTACTCAAGTGGGTATGGCCAATTAGTTTTGAAGCTAGGATGCACGAGGTTGACTAGGGATGATTCGAAAGCAAAATCCTCTCACATAGTTGAGAGAAAGGGGTAACCCGCCCTTCACCTTCACTTCCTAAAGGTATAAAGTTATTTAGGGCTTAGCCAAGAGTGACAAGATTTCAACTCCCAAAGGAGTGTGTCTTTTGATTCACACTTTGATTGAGGTCATCCCTTGGAGTGGTGTGTGCTCCAAGTAGGCCTCCTAAGAAGGGTATGACAAAAGCGAACCAAGTGAGGTGATTTTGATCACACATGCACTTGATTCACACTCGCAATTGTTAATTTCCCTTAGAAATGAAATGTGATAGAAGCACTCATTATTTTTAGATCCCAAATCAAGATGTGATGGAAGACAATGGTTAATTTTAGACCCGATTTTTGATATGTGATTGAAGATAACATTCGTTTTAAGAGCCCAAATCCAAATGTGTGGTAAACAAGATTAATGAGAAAATGAAATATTAGAAGGAATGCACCTGATTATTCACTTTCCAAGTTGTTGTTGTGACTGATCCCAATGCTGCTATAGCTCCTTTGATTCACCTACAAGCCAACAAATCGGAAAACAACAAATAAACTTGCAAAGAAAAGCATGATATGCGAAAAATTAAGAATCTGATAAAATCTAATGAAGATGAAATGATATAGAAAAATTGACTACATGAATGGAAAGTATGTGAAATTTTAATCAATTTAAAAAAAAAACCACGAAAAATTGGATCAAAAATGCAAAAGATATAAGCGTTTGAAGTTCGCATGCAAGGTTGAATTTGACTGAAAAAAGCCTGAAAATGATACAATCACTTGAAATGGTCTTCGCCACAGTGTAGTTCGTCGAGTCAGCTTTCCAACACTTTTTGAATTTTGAAAATCCAACCTGTTACACAAAAGTTATGTTCGTTTTCGTGCAACTACCTTTTTAAGGGTGTGCAAAGAAAAAGGGGGACTAATGTTTAAGCCCCTAGACACCAAATCTCATCCCTCCACGTGACCAGATGTTGGCTAGAATATTTTGGGTGCTTATTAGTTGATCTCTTGGTCTTCCATATGACAAGGGGTTGACCCTGAAAATAAAACATTAAAGAAAGTCAAAAGATTTAAATAAATTAAAAAACTAAAAAAAAAAAATGAAAAGTAATCATAAAACTTCAAATCTAATTTCAAGCGCTTATACTCAAAGAATGATTTAAAGTTTACGTTTTAAGAAAGAAAGGTACGTAGGATTTCCTTTTAGCAACCCGTGTGATCATGGAAAAGGAAGTGGTCGCGGGCTGTGTGTACTCCACAAGTCGTTGCCTTTGTGAGGATACACAAAAAATACTCACCAATATTGATGTTAAAAGGAAAACATTGCAGCTACATAGGCATAGAAATGGTTTAATATACACAAGCTTTATTTTAACTATATATATTTGCAACAAACCCTTGAATATACACTTGCAACAAGAGGGTAAATTTTTATGTGTATATACTTTTGATGTTTGAAAAAAAAATCTGACGTGAATAATTTTCAAGAATGATGCAGACTTATGTGTATATATTTGTAAAAATAAATCAAAATATCTTAAATCTGTATGCATATATTTGCAGCAAAATTTTAAAATTATATTCATTGTATATATATATGCAAGTAAAAAAATCAAATGAATATTTTAAAAATTTCTCTGCAAGCAAAATATGTCAAGTTATATGTCAAAAGTTGTCTCTCAACCCCTATGATCACAATGGTGAGGCTATTTTTTTGATTCGAGGCTCCTATAAAAACTTGATCTTCAAGCCCTCTTTAGAAAAACCCTAGACCTACAAAATAAAACTCACAAAGGCTCAAAAGAACAAGGGTTAGAAGGAAGGGTTCACCAATGTAGTTAGGGTAAAAATCTTAAATTAGGGTAAATGTGTAAACATCAATAATGAGACCCTAACAAGCATAATGAAGCACGAGACAACATGAACATCAAAATAAGAAACACAAACACAAACCAATCTCCATATTAACCTCAACTTATCTCAATTGCTCTTCTCAACCTCGCATGAGAATGCAAGATTTTGAAGGATTGTTGATGGAGGAATGTTGGTTGCTCAATTCAGCAACATAATGGTATGATGAAGGTGATATAAGGAGGATGATAGATAGAGATGGATGAAAGATTCAAGGATGATTTTGACAACATAAGGATGCATGAAGAATAGAATCCCTCAAATGGTTTTTGAGAGGCTATATTTATAGAGCTTTGATGTGGACGGAGAAAAGATTTGACGAGGATTTGATTTTTGACAAAAAAAGGAAATACAACAAGATGAGATAAGATAGGAAGATTTGAAAGATATTGATTTTTTATTTTAAAGGAAATAAATCCTAAAACCAAGATGAGAGGGATAATGGATGAATTATCCAGTTAAATAAATTAATTAGATACACATGAGTTCCAATTTTGGAAAGAAAGCGAGAAGATCCTTTTAGGATTTTATTAATTAAATAAATATTTAATTTAAACAAGATGAGAGGGATAATGGATGAATTATCCAGTTAAATAAATAAATTAGATACACATGAGTTCCAATTTTGGAAAGAAAGCGAGAAGATCCTTTTAGGATTTTATTAATTAAATATTAATGTAGGATTTATGATTTCATAAATTAAATAATATAAATTATTTAATTAACATTAGAAGAACGGGGGGATTATGAATAGAAATGATTTAATTAATTATATAATATAAATTATTTAATTAACATTAGAAGAACGAAGGGATTATGAATAGAAATGATTATTAGAAGAACGAAGGGATTGTGAATAAAAATGATTTAATTAATTAAATAATGTAAAATTATGTAATTAGCATTAGAAGAACGAAGGGATTATGAATAGAAAGGATTTAATTAATTAAATAATTAATTAACATTGGAAGAACGAAGGGATTATGAATAGAAAGGGAATAAATAAAATTAGTCAAATAAATAAAATTTATTTAACTAATTAGCTGATGGCATGGGTACCTAGGGAAAAACATGTTGCAAGATGTCTAAATGATGTAATGTTGTGACAAGTTGTTGTAAGAGGACATTTTTTGGTGTCTACACTTACACCCTCAACTCTTATAGCCTCAACCCTTAAACCCTCAACCCTCAACCATCAAACCTTAAACCCTCAACCCTCAACCCTTAACCCTTAAACCCTCAGCCCTCAACCGTCAAATGTCAGCTCTATACCTTAAACCCTAATCCCTCAACCCTATACCTTAAACCCTAATCCCTCAACCCTCAAACCTCAACCCTCACCCCTTTACCCTATACATTAAACCCTCGGCACTAATCCCTTAACCCTATACCTTAAACCCTAATATTTTAACCCTCAACCCTTAAACCTGAATCCCTTAAATCCTTAACCCTTAAACCCTTAACCCTTAAACCCTCAACCCTAAACCTTATCCCTAAACCCTAAACTCTCAACCCTTAAACCTTAAACCCTAAACCCTATCCCTAAATCCTCAAGCCTCAACACTATACCTTAAACCCTCAACCTTAATCCCTCAACCCTCAACCCTTAAACCCTTGTCCCTTAAACCATCAACCCTAAACCATCAACCCTCAACCCTAATACCTCAACCTGCAACCCTTAAACCCTAATACCTCAACCCTTAACATTATCCCTTAATCGTCAAACTTCTGCCCTCAACCCTATAATTATGTCCTAATCCCTCAAACCTCTACCCTATACCCTATACCCTATACCCTATACTTATTACCTAAACCCTCAACCCTCATTCATATGCCTAATACCCTAAACCTTAAACCTTGAACCATATACCTTAGACACTCAACCTTGAACATTATCCCTCAATTGTAGACCCTCAACCCTCAATCCTATACCCTTAACCCTATACTTAAGCCCTAATCCCTCAATCCTCCACTCTATACCTTAAACCCTAAACCCTACAACCTCAACCCTCATCCCTATAGCCTCACCCTTATACCCTAAACCCTAAATATTGTCCCTCAACCCTATACTTAAACCCTAAACCATACACTTTCAACCCTTCACCCTATGCCTTATACCCTCAATCCATATTGTAAACCCTACCCTAATCCCTATACCTTACACACTTAATCTTATACACTCAACAAGCTGAATATTATCCCTCAACTATAAACCCTCAACCCTATAGCCTCAACCTATTACTTAAGCCCTAATCCCTCAGCCTTCAACCGTACACCTTAAACCCTAAACCCTACCACCTCAACCCTCATCCTTATACCCTATACCCTCACCCTTATATACCCTAAACCCAAAATCCTTACATACATACATACATACAAGCATACATACATACATACGTCAATACATACAAGCATGCATACATACATACATACAAGCATACATACATACATAAAGGCATGCACACATACATACAAGTATACATTCATACATATGTACATACATACATACATACATACATACAGGCATACATACATACATATACATTTAAGCACACAAACATTCATAGAAATATATATACAAACATACTTACATCAAACATACATTTAACAAACTTGCACAAAAATAATTTCAAGCGACATAACATGAGCACATTATAATGCACTTGCATTATGTCTTGTTTGGGAAACATGAATCTAAACAAAGCAAAACTGAGCAAAATTTAATGCAAGGCATAATGTGAGCATGTTATAATGCGTTCGCATTATGTCAAAACTATGACATAATGTGAGTGTTATAATGCGCTCATGTTATGTCTTGCTTTGGGAATCCCAAGCCTTTGGCTTGGATTTTCTTTGGATTTCCAATGCAAAGGCTTAGAGTGCCTTCCCAACGTCCAAAGACGTGTTTTTGCATATTCTATAAAATTTTGCATAATCTCATTTGTGGCAACCGTCAGGTTTGCACATGTTTCAAGGTTGAGTAAATCAAACACCTAGGTAATGTTAGGCTCTATCTTAGCTCTTAAACGATATAATTTTTTTCACATTTTGACTATGTTAAGGATTTCATCTTTAATTTATTTTGTTTGTGTGTCTATTTTTTTGTCAAAAACCAATGTTTGGTATTTTTAACTTTATTTTTTTTACTATTTATTGAAATGTAAAATAAATTACATTTTTATAAAACAAACTCCATTCTATACATATTCAAAAAAAATGATTTTTGATTAGTTTTCAAAAATTATAGGAGTGCCACAACCAAAATTATATTTTTCAAGATGTGTCCACTTTGAAAATTAGTAAAAAATCATAAATTCATTAAAAAATTATAAAAGAAGAATGGGCATAAACTACAAGTTATCTAATTTCTCACCGAAATGTTTTTAAAAATACCCAAAAGAAAGTTAACCTTTTGAGAGAACCACAACAAATTTTATGATGTTTTTTGACAAAAACAACACTAATTTTTGTGGCTCCCTTTTTTGAACACCTTAATCTCTACCATTGAAAAAAAAAATAGTAGTTTAGAAAGTAGACTCGAATCACTACAATCCTTGTTTTTGTTGCATTTAATTTTTTTGAGTGTAACTATCTTCAATTTCTCATCCAAAGTTAGTATTTCCTAATTTTAGAAAAAAATGGCCACTTAAAACCCTGTTTTCCCCCCCATCTCTCTGCACTTACCCTAATGCTTTATAATTTATCATAAAGTCTTTGGAAATGTCTAGAAGTTTTATGAAGGTATCTACAAAACAAAGGAAAAAACCATAATTAAAGCAATAATTCTTCGACCCATCACTTGGTAAATAGTATTTTCCCAATAAATAAGTCGTATACCGTTGATATGGAGGATATTGGATGTGTTGTTGAATACCTAAAGAGCTTCAATATGATAGTTACCCAATTACACTCTATGGGAATGAAAATGGAGGAGGTCAATCAATGTAAGAATTTGTTTTGTTCTTTCCTAGATTCATGGGACCACCTTGTTATAGTCATTGGGATCATTATGACCAATTTCAAGATGGATTAAGTGGTTGCATCTTTTTTTTAGAAGAAATACTTTTGAGTTAGCTAAGGAGGCCCTAATAATTCATGGAAGATCCAAAGAAAAAGGAAAGAAGGAAAAGAAGTAAATAGGTCTAGATCTAAATCTTATGAGAAATCCAAATCTCTTGGTATGTTCAAAACAATTTTGAAACTATAAAAAAACTAGAAATATAAGGAGGAGAAGAAAAAGAAAAAGGTTGATTTTGATAATGAGTTTGAGAGACCATCCCATGATGAAGGTGATGATTTCTATGTTGCCTTGGTTTCTCATGCATCATAAGGTACATGGTTAGTAGAACTTGATGCCTCTTTCCACATGGCCTTACATTGAGGTTAGTTTATCAAATATGAAGAATATAATGGTAGGAATTTATACTTATGAAATGACTCATCTAAATATTGTTGGTCATGATAGAGCCTTGATTCAATTCCCTAATGGATTATTAAAGGTGGTCAATGATGTACTACATATCCTTGGTTTGGAATGAAACCTACTTTTAATAAGTAAATTGAATAATGTAGGTGTATAGTTTTTTTACTCAATGGAGATTGCAAGATGGTTATAAGAGTTATGGTTCTTTCTAAGTGTGTTTAAATTGGAAATTTATTTCAAATAGATTCATGCACAGTCCAATATAATAGTCTTTTCAATTCATGTAGTGAATATATCTATAAAATCTTCACCTTCATCATTGGAATGAGTAACAAAAAGATGTGTTGTATTTGGGTGATCCTACAATAGTGGGTTACACTTTTTGGCCAAACTTGACATTGAATTGAACTTTTTTAACTAAATCTTCACTTTCAAACACCTATAACTGCTAAACCATAAGAAATTTGAAGATAATGCAAACTAATAATTTGTTACATTTTGACTATATATTTTAAATATATATTTTGTAAAATTTGAAATCAAATTGCATTTCTTTTTCCATCTCCTTCGATAATTAGTTTTTAACATTAAACAACATTTTTAAAGAGTGATTTATATTGTATAATACATAACTTTTTTTATGAAAGAAAAAAAAAAATCTTTTTTTTTAATTTAGATTTATAACTACGATATCTAACTCCTTAATTTGGTTTCAAAGTGTTTTATTGAATATTTTTTTCTTAATTAAATTTTGAAGTCAAACCAATTACAATTTAGACATGTCTATTGTATAACACAATTTTTTTTATATGTATCGAAATTCTTTCTTTTTTTTGTTGGATTAAGGATATCAATACCAAGAGCATAGATATTTTTACAAATTTGTTTTGGTAATCTATTATTTTTCCACATGTGCAAAACAATGAGCATGATTTTTGATGAAAAACCTACATTCACAAGAAATAAAAGATAAATACAATAATCAAATTAAATATATTTAAAATTATACTTTTTGGGAAGTTTATAATAACTACATACTTACAAAATATAAATTTTAAATGAATTCATTTTATCCCCCAAAAAGTAAATCAAAAGTGAATTGTTATCAACATTTTGATAGACGTAAAGGAGATTCCATTATAGATATGGTTCAAAACTAACGAGGTTTTATCCAAAGGAGTTTGATCTAAAGGGGTTTGATCAAACCCTCTTCGATTAAAATCATTTGAATGAAATGTTTCAAAACTTAAATCATTATATTTTCTAAAAATATCTGACTTCAACAAAAATCAGGATGTCCTAGAAAGCAACACCCATCTACTTTTGATGGTCATTCTTTTTATGTACCTAATGGTGCTCATACTTTGGAGACTAAGTTGCCAACAAAAAAAAAAAACATTATGGCACCAAAGAATGGGTCATATAAGTGATAATGGTTTAACCTAAAAAACTAAAACCTTGTTGAGGAGTTAAATGATTGTAATCTTAAATTTAATTTATGTTAACATTGCATATATACAACAAAAAAATCATGTTTAATTTCTCTAGTTAATCCATTCTAATGTATTTTGGTCTTGTTAATGTTCCTTCGATTTCCAAATCCATACATTATGTTTCTTTCATTGATGATTATAATAGAAGGGAATGGGTATATTTCTTTAGAAGTAAATATAAAGTCTTTAATCATTTTAAAGAGTTTAATGTCCTTGTAGTAAATTAGTTTGGTTGGAAGATTAAGACTTTGAATATTAATAATGGCAATGGCTTTTATTTAGCATATTTTGATAGATTTTGTAAGGACAATGGGATAGAAAGACATAAGACAACTCTATACACTGCTCAATAGAATGGAGTTGTGAAAATATTGAATAGGATATTAATGGAGAAGGGTAGGAATATGTTGAGTGGGGCTAAACTAGAATACAATTTTTGGGAAGTAGTAGTTGCCACAACTTGCTACCTAGTTAATAGATATCCTACATCAACTCTTATTGATAATACACTTATGGAGGTGTGGTCAAGATAAAATCCTTCATTCAAACATATTTGAGTCTTTGGTTGCAAGGAATGTGCACATATGCCTATGGAGAAGCAGACAAAGTTGGAGAACAAGGTTTTAAAATGTATCTTAATTAGGTATGGTGTTTTTGTTAAAGGATACAAACTTTGGGACCCTATGACAGAAAAATTTATATAGAAGTATTATCTTTAGATAATTTAAGTCTTCTTCCATATTATTTCAATTAGAGAAGGATGAAAAGAAAAATGTGATTCAACTAACCCCAAGAACAGAGAAGGTTCAACCAAAATCCCATAAAGGACCTAAAGAGGAAGGGAGCTTGAAGAAGAGCTAGAACCTCCACCTTAGTCATTGAGGAGGTCCACTCAAAAAAAATAACCACCAAAAAGGTATATAGTGAATCCATGGACAAATGTACTTTGCATAATATGTGGCTTTTTCTACCTACAGCTTTTGCATAACTACCTCCTTTCCTTCTTTGACCCCACTTACTCTATAGGTATTGTTGTTTCATTAAGGGATTGGAATATAGATGGTTCATTGCCTTTCCCTCTTGTTAGGTGATTCAACGTACTCCATTTAATCTCATTAAGTTCAAGGGGCACTCCAACAAATCAATCCATCTTTCCTTAAAAACGTCAAGCAATCTCTGAGTCACCAATGGTGAATACAAAAGTGAGGCTCGCAGATTTATGTAACCATTCAAAAATTACGAGCAACAGTATATCATTAAAAATGAATGTGCACCACGTACACCCTCATGATCAAAACTACAAAGGCCAACAAAATAATGTTTAACAAATTCAATGAAAATGGAGCTTTTTTCTCAAATCTCTCTATATCTGTTAGAAATTGTTCAGGGAACCAACTTCAAAATTACTTTAGAACAAACAATGAATGGCATTTCTTGTGACATAACGTGTATTGTGTATATGATTTTATTAACCAATGTTAGCCTTGAAAGTATGTATTAGTAGACAAAAAGTTGAATTCATGAAGTTCAATGAATGGTCATAACAAATATCAGGAACTCCTAATTCTATTATACAAATAGATTATACTTATAGTCTTATACAAATCTTTCTCGTAAATATTCTGCCAAATTACAAACAAGATTTGTATGAACCCTTTCCCTGTTTTTGTTGGGAATTGCCCCCTTATTAGCCACAGTGGACCTTCTGCTCTGAAAGCCCCCAATGACTTATTACTGGAGCTCATCTGAATTGAAAAACCTTGCTAACATGAAATGGTTTTGTTTTTTAAAATTATTTGATACTAGATATGTGAATAAAACATGCGATTCTTTGCATTTCAACAATGTGTGGCCAATTCTTAAAACATCAGAAAAGACATTTGACAAAGATTATGTAAATTATATTTAGATGTTGTAGACCTAATAGCCAGAGCATTTACCTGCAGCCCAAAAAATCACAAATTATCTGCAAATACCTCCATGAGATAAAATGTTCATAATTTTAATGTTATAGAATGTTTCAGTGAATAAATTAGTTTAGAAAATATCTAATCTAGGAAATTCAAATTTATCTTCTTACATCTACACTTAAATATTTCTAAATGTCTATTGCACAAAATAAAAACATTATTAAGTAGCTTATTTGGTCAGAAAAGGAATTAAAACAGCAAGCATAGTGATTCTCAAGTACATTTTGAAATGATACACTACGATGGAACAGAGATACAGGTCATGAAAAATGGCTTTCCATTCGTTAGGCAGCAATTCATTTTTCATGGTTTCGTTACATAAAACAGGATGATAGACAGAGCAGAATATAGTACACAGAAATAATTGACCTGGCATTGGTTAGGGATGCTTAATATGACATGATAAGTTATATTTTAGGAATGTTATTCTGCAGCTGGTGCATTTTTATTGATAGCTTCCTCAAGCTTCTTTGCCTCATCTTCAGATTTCAGCTTTAACAAATACGGACGAGCTTTCCCAACATCTTTCTTTTCTCTCCCTGCCTCATCATTTTTTAGTTCTCCATCCTGTACAGAGCATAAAATTAAGTCAATTATTGAGGACAAACTGATCATAAAGAAGCCTCCAAGTTTTGCGATTATCACAGTAACATTCTATAATATTCCATAAGGCCCGTGATATATAATTAAATGAAAATTTTCAAAATGTTAATGACATGCATACAAGAGTATGTGTAGTTCAATTTTGTCTGTGAACTATGTGGGCAATTTATTGGTTTTTCCAGAAGTAATCGAAGTGCCTGACTCCTGGAATCTTGAGTACTTAATTTAACCCATGCTAGTATCGCATGAACAATACAAGATAACCCATCCAGTAAACACATGCAAATAAACCGAGAACTTAGATATTTGCAATTTGATATCTAATAAAAATGAGTGAGTGAATGAAGGAAAGTTGAAAGTGAACACTACAGATCACCACAGAGATTATTACATTTACTCAGCACTCGGCTTACACACTACTAGGATGCATAATTCCAGAACATATATCACAAAGCATTTATATAAACATACAAAATTAACCAAAGCACCAGCTTTAATCTTGATGAGTAAGGCTACCAGAAAAAACAGCCAAAGCGTCTATTTTGGCTTAGGCAACTCTTTTTGTCAGACTATAGGAGTATGAGTACAGACCTAAATCAACAATGGCATCCGATATAATTACAATACACCCATTTCCCTACGGGATTGTAATAGTGGATACAAATTATTAACTATTATAATACATTCTTTGAAGACAGTAACCAACAAACCATAAAATGTGTACATGAAGAACTAGTTAGTTAACCAAGTATTTCAATGATCGGTGATCTTTATAGAATGTTTGAATATCTGCAATGCATATACCATAACCAAATCTTTGCACCCTATAGTGGTATAATTGCTTTCAATCTACATCGATTTTCTTTTGGCAGAATAGATCAAATGATCCATCCTTCTCCTAGTTGTGCAAGTACTACACTAATAGTTGCTCTCAAAGCATTTATATGTAGACAGGGTTACACGGGGACACGTCCCCTGCCCCAAAACCCCCTGTCCCTGTCCCCTGCCGTCCCCGGGATGGGGGGACGCAAAGGGGACATCCCCCTGCCGTCCCCGAAATAGCAAAATTCATAGGAAACGTTTCCAGCAGTTTGGGGACATTTCCCCTTACCCGGTACAGATTGGGGACATTTTGGGGACGGCTAGCTATCCCCTGCAAGCTGAGAGCTTCAAACATTAAAAAACAATAAAAAATTCGATTTTTTAAAAGTTTATTTCTCCTTCCCAAGGTCACACAGGGCCCACCATCTCTCCCAGGATTAATTTAATTTTTGTTTTTGGCTAAAGTTTGATGGAGACAAAATATTAACATTTTGTCATTAGTATTACTAAGTCTCATTTTAATTTTTTAATAGTTCTTTAAAATGCAATATAGGAGAACTTCTAACATGCCTCGTAGAAACCTTCTGCAATCACTTGATTGTTCAGTAAATATTATGGTTTTAGAAGAATAGAGATGAATCAGATATAGTATATCAAAAGTTGAGGTAAATACTTCAAAAAGAAAGATACCTATTGCCTCTATGACTGACAAAAAGACACTACATAAATTTAACACTAATTATTTATGATCCAAACCCTATTGTCCCAAGTTACCAGTCTTGGTATTGGTTTGTGTTTGGTCAAATTTATTTTTAGGTTTGGGTTCATCCATACAAAAACATATAAAAATCAGAAATATGTACAAATTTGCAGCAGTAGTTAAGCTCAAAATACCACACATAGCATCATATATTGTATAGTAAACAACACCACCATAAAAATAAAAATATTAAAGTATCAATTAGTCAAACTCGAATGTCATGATATATATTGTAAATTAAAATTAAAAAATAATAATGTCAAGTGTCAACAATCAGTTATCACCGATCAACCATTATCATATGGGTTCAAAAATATCATCACCATCCATATTAGATGATCTAGATACAAGTAAATTAGAAGAACCACAAATAGTTTTAGACATTTGGATACATGTTTGAGACATTTGGATATTGATAGACCATGGTTTTATTGATGTTTGATACTGCTGTGATAAATTTTATAATGCTTTAATGATATTTTTTATGCTGTTATAGTACTACTCTTACGATTTATTTACATATTGATATTGTTGTTATCAATTATTAATTTATTGACATATCTATCTATCTTTCCCTCCCTCTCTCTCTAATATATTAATAAAATTTGAAAAAATCATATATATATATATATATATATATATATATGTATTTTGTATGTCGCCGTCCCCTAAAAATTGCCCCTTAGGAAACATTCCGGAAATGCGTCCCCTGCCATCCCCCCGTCCCCATCCCCAAAACGCCATGGAACATAGTATGTAGATGGTATGGCTTGGTCCAATCTAGAAATTGCAAAGTGGATTTGTCACTAGGTATTCTTTAAGTACATCACATGCCTCTTGGTGGCATTTACTCCAAAAGCAAGGTTCCTCGTTTCTTAGCAATTCTAATTTTCTTCCAATGGTGCAGAAAAGCAAAAATAGTTCTTAATGAACATCCTGTAGTATTATGCATATGCAAGATAGCATGCACCTCACATTGCCTTTATCATTATGGGATGCTTGAATGCAGAATAAAATATATATTAGTAAGATCAACAAGCATACCCTCTTTGCATATCTCATGCCCTAATAATATGCTAATTGGTATTGTAAATGTGCAATTTTTCAAATTAGTGAAATACTTAGCTGCTGACATCTTTCAAAAATTCAAACATAAGACACGATGAACTTACATGGTCTTTGAGCAGGCCAGCTCATATACTATTCAATTGTCCAAGTCAATCTACAAAAACTCATGGATGAAATCCTTGAATGCTATGATTACTAAGCATGGAAATAGTATTCACACATTTTCTAGTCCATATGGAATCAAAAATGCACCAACACCCTCCCTTTGTCTTGTTTTTCTTGATACCAGTTTCAGATTTGAAGGTATCAATGATATAAGTAAATTTAACTAGATCCTTTTCCCTTTCTTGAGTGATGTATTGAGCTTGGCTAGCTGTGAGGAAATCTATTGGTTCCTAGTGCCTTGTTGTGTTGCCGATCTTTTGTTTAGGTCCCATACTCTAATTCTATTGTTGTGTGGGATATACTCTTACAAGATGTCCATGCCTGTGGCAAAGTCTAAATCAAAATGGCATGTTCTCATAGCCAATCAGTTGTTCTAATTCTACCCCTCTTATGTCAAGAATCATTTGGTTTAGGAAAGGTTTGTTGAGAACCACTTTGACACTTATCCGTGCATGATTCAGTATTCCAGAATTATTTGTGACCTCAGAGGCTGTTATGTCCCTTGGAGGGTTAAAGGGCAAAGACCAACACTTCATTAAGGTCCCAATTTTTTAATAAACCAAAGAACTGCACATTTGAATACTTTGTCTCTTACTAATTTGGAAGTAAATATAGATGAAGTACCCCTATTTTAGGGGATGACACAATCTGTGAATGTTTGGGCATAGGAGATCTCCCATAACCTTAATCAAAGCCATTTTCTTTAGAAGACATACTTTAGACAATATTTCTTCCATTGAATGAAAGAATTTTTGTGGAGTTTTCAGGGGTAAGTAGCATCTAGTTTCCTTGTTGACTAGAAAATGTGGTTTGAGAACAGTCCTTTGTGCAAGGTACCATATAAATCGATGGAGTTCTCTCTGGTTGCTCAAATGGTCCTGTGAGATAGATTTCATGAAATTTAGGTGAGGATCTTGGGCTTGAAGGAGTGTTGAGAAGGCCATGACCTCCTTTGAGGAACGAAAAGAAAGGATAACTAGCTGAAAAGTTCGTGAAAAAAAAAACAATTAAGTGGGGTGAGCAATTAAGACAGCACACAAATGGTTGTGGGGTTGAAATTTTTCCAAAGAATTTACTAAACTAGAAGAGGTGGAAACTAAGAAGCACTAACTTTTAGGTGTCTCACATACTATGAAAATTGGAGATGCCAAGGCCATAGGTTTACCTTTATGCTCTTCAATTCTCATCATTTCCAGTAAGGACACTAAAACCTTGCTTTGACTAAGGACCTAAGTGATATTAATTGGAGTATATGTTGGTAAAACACAACTAAGAGCATTAGTAGGAACAAGTATACTCACCTTTTCCATCTCTCTTGCATTCTGATCCTTTGGAGTGTGAACATCACTAGGAGTGTGTTGCTTAGCTTTGTAGCTCTGAATCCTGGTCTTGTTTTTATGCTGAGAAGTTTCGACATGAGGTGCATTGTCTATGCCACCTTTTTCTTTTGCTTCACCATTTGTGGCAAGGGTTGGAATCTTTTGTTTCATTCTTCTTTCCTCTGATGAAGATGCTGCATGCATTACCTTGACCAACATTGTTTCCTTTGCTTCTCAGGTTATAGTAAACCTTAACTTGAGCAACTGCAGCAGTTGTTAGAGCTCTGATTTCTTCATCAGAAGGCCTCCTCAATCTGAAATCTGGAATAGTAGATTCAAAATTATGGACATGGTAAAAAAATTCTTCATCTTCAGAAAAAAATTGCTGATGATAATTGTTGTTCAGGCATCTTCTATCATTAATGTCTGATTCAATACCACATTCATCTGATGATGAATATTCTTCAAAACCTGAGCATAATCCAGTAGGCATCATGTTAACATCTTGGTGTTCATCGCCTTGACCTATTCCATGGTCAAAATCATTGCCTTCATCAAATTAGTGATTATACGCCTCAATAGATTGTGCTACCATACATTGCAAAGGAGAATGAGGCAATTGGCATGCAATACACCAAGGAGTTTCCTCCACAACATTTGCTCCAGGTTTTTTGAGAGGATCTAGTGTTTCCTTGCTTGAAGAGCCTCTCTGATGATTATCGACAAGCTTGCCATCATGCCAGGTTGTATGATAAGGCTGATAAAACAACCTTGACATTCTTTCTTGCTTCTCATAATTTGTCTTATCATGAGGAAAACCCTTTTCATCTCAAGCCATTTTGTAGCTCAGATCCTTCAAGGTGTTCGTCACTGTCTAATTTGTCTTCAAATGCAGGCACCTTATCCTGATGTCCTTTGTTGTTAGTCAAGATCTTAATGTCATCCCTCTTATGAAGCTTACTTGAAGCTCTTATCATATTCTCTATATGAGCAGCCACCTTGTATGCATCCCTCAATGTTTGAGGGTCTTTGTCTCTTAACTGATAGCCCATCTTAGGATCATATGCATTACAATATAAAACTAAACACGTAAATTCATTAGGTCTGAGGTAAGCTGGGATTTTATTCACTACCTTCGTGAACCATGCATTGAAATCAGGCACAAACCCATTTGACCCTTTGGTAATATGAGTGAACTCATTTATGATGAACCTTGGGTCAATCTTATCGCCATACTGTTCTCTAAATATCCTCTAAAACTCAACCCATGAGTCAATACTTGCTATAGGATGTGCTTTGTACCAATCCCTTGCTTTGTCAATTAGAGCTTGCACAAATAATTTCATGGGGACATCTTCATCTGTGAGAACCCCTGGTTCTCCTGAATCAAATTCTTTGCAACAACTGATCTAGGTTTTATGTGTTTTGAAGTTTTTGAAGTTTTTCGCCAAGAAATGGATAAAACACCAAACAAATGCAAATAGAGAGATGCTGAAAGCAAATATAATATTATATCAGAGTTTTGAAATTACATTGTAAACATTCATATCTGGAAACAATCCTCTGATGATGAAACCCTTATTTTTGAATCTCTCTATAAAATGTCAAATGATCAATTCTGAATGAGGTCGACTTGTCTCTTGCCTCTTTCATATTCTCCTCAAAAAGGCATGATTTCCGAAAAAGCACAATTTCCTCTTGAAAAGGTTTTAATACATTAAAAATGTATTTAAGACACTTTATAGTCTTTTAAAATATATCATTTCACTTGAGCATACCTTTTTGTTTTGCCTTTTTATTTCACTTTATTAAATTTAGGTGGCTCACTTTTTTAAAGTTAAGATATAACTTTATAATATCCCTTTTAATAATTAGAGCTCATTAAAGAGTCAACTAAGCCAAGCCTATGAGAGCTATAGGGCTTGAGTTTCATTAGAAGGTGAAATTTATTTTAAACCCAACGCAAGGAGTCTATAAGCCTATGCAATCTATTAAGGAGCTATGTATTCCAAGGAAAGTCCGTAACCATCCTTGTACGCGTTGTACTATTTTATTATGGAGTCATACTTTGATTCTGTGGGCCGTATGACTTAAGGAGGAATTGAACTACTGGAGGTAAACAGTAAGGAAAGTTATTATTAAATTAGCATTTAAAAGGGAGTTGATGCAGCTTAAATAGAATCGTGTCGTACCATGCAAGACATTCGTGGGAGATTCAAATTGAGTATAAATCCTATGTGGTACTTTCACTTCCTACACATCAGCCAAAGATTATATTCCAGTCAATGCATCCTTTCAAGGGGGTCAAATTCATTGTCATCACCATTGAAATTTTATAGAAGGAAAATTGTATATACAAAAGGTGCGTCGTACCCCTTATACCTCATATATTTGGACCGTAGAAGCTTGGAATGAGTTGTGAAGCTTACAGTTGTTGATGGGAGTCATATATTTAAAGGGAGCTATTAAAATAATATTTATATTATTTATTTAATGGTCAATTATGTATTATATTGTAATTGTGTAGTTTAGATTGTTTCTTTGATCTTCTTCAGTTTCTTTTTAGAAACTTGCTAATTTTGTAACTTTGTAAAATCTATATGAAGCATTCTTGTTTCTTGTAAATACAAGCAATTATTTTACCATCTTTTCTTGTAATATGGTATCAGAGCCAGAAACGTTTTGGGCACAATTCGTGATTTTTTGAGAAGCTTTTGAAAATTGCATCAGTTCGATTTGTTTGATTTTCTTCAGTGAAAAGCTTCATCTAAAAAATAGTTTTCCTTTTCCAAACCGCGGATCTTCTTATTGTCTCTTCTTGCAAGCTTCGAGTGTTTTGGAGTCCTTGAAGGCATTTTGGAATTTTGCATTTTTTGGGCTCGTTGAAAGACGTTCCTTTTTGCACGCGGTTTTCTATCTCTCTTGCGTGACGTGTCTACTGCGTTATTTTGGACGCGTCATTTTTTTGAGGGCACCATTTTCCTGTATCTCTAAATTGCGTTTCATTTTGTTCGCGTTTCTCATTTTCTACCCGCACGACCTTTGTCTGGTTTTTTTAAGGGTTTCAGTCACATTTTCTCTGCTCCTTCTTGACCCACAACTTTGTATTTTCTGGACGCAATCTATGAGCACGTTTTTCTACCCACGACCTCCCTGTTTGGGTCTTCTTTCTGGGCACAATTTCCTCTAGATTTTCACGAGTTTCTGCATTTTTTTAGTGGGCGTTTTTGTCTATTTTAGGGCGCCTTTTGTTTCAAGCCATGATTCTCGAGATTTTTGAAGTAAAAAAAATCGGCTAGGGTTTTGAAAAAAATCCTTTGTTTTCAAGCCAAAAAAAATTTTGATAACAGATTCTTTTTGGGTTTTTCATGTATGGGTGGTCATCAAAATTTTCTGGGTGCTTCGAAATCCGTGTATTAGGATTTTTGCAAGTGGGTTTTCCTTGAAAATTGTGTTTGCAACTACCTCAATTTTTTGGGATCAATGCAATCAATTTTATCACCTCTTTTGTTTGCCTTGTATTTTTTGTGCCTCGAAAAGCATGCAAGATGGTGAGTTTGACCAACATAATGTTGGAAGGCAGTCAGTGTTTGGCTTCTGAATAGAAGAAGCGAGGAGAGTCTCAGCAAAAAGAAAATGTAGTCGAGCACACTGAGCAGAAGGAATTTGCCTTTTATGCTTTTATGGCTAAAAGACCTGCAAACCATGTTAAGTCCTCTACCTGGTACATTGATTCAAGTGCTTCGTGACACTTCACCCTTCGACATGATTGGTTCACCGTCTTGTCTCCTTTCAGTGATCAGTTATTTTTGGAGGTGAAGAGTATACTGTTGTCGGCAAGGGAAACGTTCTGATTCAATTTGGTGGGAGGAATCTCATATTCCTCAATGTATACTACGTTCTTGGCATGGAATTGAACCTTCTCTCTACCAGTCAGATTATGTGACACTCTCAGTTGGATGTGGTATTCAGTGCACATAAGTGTTTGATTGTTGATCGGGAGACCCGTACCACTGTGGTTGTTGGCAATGAGGATCATGGTCTATATAGACTTGTGGATACAAGTGATTCTCCAAGGTTAGCCATGGCAGCCAAAAATTCTTCCATTAGCAATCTTTGGCATCAGCGTTATGGGCACTTAAATGTGAACTATCTCTCTCAGCTATCTCGAGAGGGACTTGTAGTTGGTTTACTTGAGATCTAGACTCAGCATCATGGAGTTTGTGGAGCTTGTCAAGCTGGGAAGCAGCACAAGACACCGTTCCCGGATGGTGACTCATGGCGAGCCTCTAAGGTACTACAGTTGATTCACGTTGGTGTATGTGGGCCAAAAAATACACCTTCTATTACTAGTTGCAAGTATTTCTTGCTTTTTGTTGATGATTTCACTCATAAAATGTGGGTGTATTTTCTTAGACAGAAATCAGATGTGTTTACTGTATTTCAGAAGTTTAAGGCCTTAGTAGAGAAAGAGTCTAGTTGTTCCATAGTCACTCTTTGGTCAGATAATGGGGGGGAATTTGGTTCTACTGGTTTCTCCAACTTTTTTGATACACACGGCATCAAACGCCAGTTAACCACACCCTACACCACTCAACAAAACGGTGTTGTAGAGCGGCACAACCGCACAATCACTGAGATGGCCCGCTCCATGTTACAACACAGGAATGTTCCTAAGAAATTTTGGGCAAAAGCAGTCTACACTGTCGGCTATCTCCTTAATCGATCTCCTACATAGGTTGTTAAGGGGAAGACTCCTGAGCAAGCTTGGACTGGTCATAAACCTCGGATCAGTCATCTAATAATCTTTGGCTCTTTAGCATATGTATGCATTCCAGAAGCCAAGCACCCCAAGTTGGATTCCAAGCGTCAAAAGCTTATGTTCACAGGATACAATGACAACCATAAGCCTTATAGGTTGATTGATGTAGACACTGATTGTCTCATCTTCAGTCGGGATGTTGTCTTTGATGAAGAATGAGGAACTTTTCACCTTTCCTCATCTATGCAGCATTCTAAGGATCAACCTTTGAAGGCTTTTGATTTGGGTGTTCATCTTCCGTTACATCCATCTGATGGGAGGAATGATGCAGATTCTATTTTTGATGATGCTCAACCCAATTTTCCTCTGGATGATATTGATCTTCCACTTGATGAACCTATTCCAGATCCAGTACCAGTTCCAACTCCTCCTATTGTATCCGATGTTGGCACTTCTACTCTCCGAACTATTGGTGATCTCCATGATGATGAGCTCATTGAGGGTAGGTCGTCCAGAAACAAGAGCAAACAGCAGCATACAGTTAATTTTTCTCTCATGGCCAACATTCACAGTGTTTATGAGCCTTAGACATATTCAGAGGTTAAAGGAATTCCTGAGTGGGACCAAGCTATGGAGGCTGAATACCATAGTCTTCAGAAGAATAGCACTTGGATTCTTTCTAATCTTCCTCCAAGAAAGAAGCCCATCAACTACAAATTGGTTTATAAGGTTAAGTACAAAGTTGACGGAACCCTTGACAAGTACAAAGCTTGTCTCGTTGCTAGGGGGTTCTCACAGAAAGAAGGCATTGACTGCAAGGAGACTTTTGCTCCTACAACCAAGATGAGTACCATTCGGCTCATCCTTGCCTTAGCCGCCTAGTTTGATTGGAAATTCCATCAAATGGGCGTTAAGAGTGCTTTCCTCAACGTTGAGTTGAAGGAAGCAGTCTACATGACGTAGCCTCCAGGGTTCAAGGTTGTAGGTAAAGAACTCCAGGTGTGCACACTGGTGAAAGCACTCCATGGTCTAAAACAGGCTCCTCGGGCTTGGTACATCAAGATTGACAAGTACCTCACAGATCATGGCTTTCAGAGGAGTCCATCTGATTCTAATTTGTATGTCAAACACACTAGTAGTGATATTCTTATTCTTGTTGTCTATGTGGATGACCTGATCATTACTGGCAGCTCAACACATTTGATCGATGAGATCAAACAGGATTTGTGCAGCTCATTTGACAGGACAGATTTAGGACTTCTGCATTATTGTTTAGGTGTTGAGGTTTGGCAGACAGAGAGCAGTATCTTCATCTCTCAGTCCAAATATGCTCGAAGTCTACTGGATAAGTTTTGCATGCAGGATTGCAAACTTGCCTCCACACCTAAGGAAAAAGGGTTGAAGTTGTCAGCTAAATCAAATTCACCTGTAGTGGATGAATCCTTGTTCAGGCAACTAGTGGGCAACCTCATCTATTTCACTGCCACTAGACCTGACCTCAATTTTGCAATGAGCTACATTTCACGCTTCATGACAACCCCCAAGGTTGATCATTGTGTAGCAGCGAAGCGTGTGCTGCGTTATGTGAAGGGCACTTTTGATTATGGACTTCTTTACACTAGGGGTCACGATCCTAGCCTCATTGGTTACACAGACTCAAATTGGGCAGGTTCAGTTGATGACAGAAAATCAACATCTGGGTATGTTTTCAGTTTGGGATTTGGTGCAATCACTTGGACTAGTAAAAAAGCAGCAAGCAGTGGCTCTTTCCTCGACAGAAGCAGAGTATCGAGGAGCAGTTAAGGCAGCTTGTGAGGCAGTTTGGCTTCGCTGGATGCTTGCGAATATGCAAATATCTCAAGCAGGTTTGACTCCCTTGTTCTCTGATAATCAGGGAGTTCTCAAACTTGCCAAAAATCCAATCTTCCATAAAAGAACCAAGCATGTGGAAACTCATTGTCACTTCATTCGGAAGCTTGTTGAGGACGGATCAGTTCAGTTGTTGTATGTTCCAACAAAGGATCAGACAGCAGATATTCTCACCAAGTCCCTCAATCCAAATAAGTTTGTAAAATTTAGGGGGCATCTTGGTGTAGTTGATAGATTGACCATTAAGGGAGGGTATTACAATAATATTCATATTATTTATTTAATGGTCAATTATGTATTATATTGTAATTGTGTAGTTTAGATCGTTTCTTCGATCTTCTTCAATTTCTTTTTAGAAACTTGCTAATTTTGTAACTTTATAAAATCTATATGAAGCATTCTTGCTTCTTGTAAATACAATCAATTATTTTACCATCTTTTCTGGTGATAGGAGCTGCTAATATTTACCCAACTGTGTCATACAAGCTTGGAGTTGGTACAGGTCAGCAGAAATTATTTAAATAATCTCTGAATATTATTCTGTAAATTGTGAACTGTGCACATTGTATCAGCAATATTAATGTCTGTGGGTTAATCTGTGATTTTATGGTGCATGATGTTTGCATTGATATTGTTATTTGCCTTATATGAAATGGGAAATTCATTGTTCTGAAGAACTATTCTCATAAAACCTGTCAAACAAGTGGAAAATCTGCAAGAACAATTGGATGCAAACCATTTGACGAGATGTGTGAACTGTGAAACCATAGAATTTGCAAAAAATTACTGTGCAAATTGGCCTGGAATATTACAGATTTTTGGCTTTTCAATTTGGGTGCTTGGGCTGAAATGGGGGTACAAGTATAATGCCTAAAACATCACCTAAACATGACAAACCCATGAAAACTTTCTCTGATGGTTATACATGATGTAAAGTGAGATGGGGGTATGAAAACCTATAAGACCTAACACATATATTAGACGGCACTGATTCATATGGATGGTAAAGTTTGATATGACTGCATTTGTCTCTGTTCATTACAGTCAAAGCCTCCCAACCCACTCACTCTCACTGGAGGTGAATAGTTTGCTTTGTTTCAGTGTTAAGTGAATTCCCCGTGTTCACAACCAAGGTCACAGAAGCAGGGAGACATTACTAGGTTACTTCTACAGCTAGAGGTAAAGCATCACAATACAACTTTCACAAATTTGAAGCATGTTTAAGGATGAGTCCAAGCCTCTTCTTGCAAAAAATAAACAAATGTAGAAGGGAACCTAACTGGAAAAGATAATACAAATTAGGCCTTCTTGAAAACACTAGATTTTTTTCATCATGTCTTTACAAGTATAAAAATATCAATGACAATACAAAAGTGCCTGCAAATAAAAATTGTTGATGGCGCAAAATTGCTTGCAACTAATATCAATGCCAATACAACAATGCTAGCACTAAAGCATCAGTATCATGCAACAAAAATAAGGGTAAAATTATAAAAAAATTCAATTTATGAAGTTTGAGAAATATATAAGCTATTACCGCTGTATACAATATTGTTGTAATTGTGTTTTTCTGCACGTTCAGTTTGATATTTGTGTACAAAAGAGCATTAAGCACCACTTTTCCTACCTGCAATGCAATTTCAACATCCAGTTAACTTGCTGGGCCAGATTAGCTAACTCACATTCATAAACTTTAAAAAATCATGCCAAAGCATTTTCAACAATCACAAGAAAAAAGCACCATAATGACATGAGCTAGGGTTGTAATAAAAGCTTCAAAAGCCTTAAATAAATTCCAAAACACCAATGTTTCTCTAATTTTATAGAATTGGATTTTGAGGACAGGGACAACTAATAAATAGTATCTAAAAATTAAAATTCAAAACAGAAGTGAAAATAAGAGATCTAATTATTAATTTGATAATCTTAATATGATTTTAATTTTTTAACTTTAAGTTATAAGGTACAAACAAGCTGAGAATCACAACTGTAAGTGACAAACATCAATATGATAAAATGGCATTGGATAATGAAGATATACATAGCCAGTTTCAGAAACAAGCTTAAAAGTTAGAGTCATCATCCAATGAGAATCTTGGAACTTACTCCACATCACTAGAACTGATGGAAACAACTGTATCCTATAACATGAGCACAAACAATCCAAGCTGGATCTCTTGCTCCTCATCAAACTGCTGTGACTCCTCAGATTCTACATCCCACAATATTGTTAAGCTCTGCTTCTAATTAGGTGTCTTGTGATTAATAAGATGCAAGGCACCATCTGCAATGACAAGTTTTCCATTCTTTTAAAGGTAAGTATATTCCTCTTAAGAGAGTGAAAAAGGCATATGTAGAGCAGTTCATCTCAGCAGCAGACGAACTAGAAACTTGTGAAAAGAGGTGAATAGAAAATGTGTAGAACAATCTTAGAGACCCACATAGTCACAACCAACTAAGAGGCATGTCCAATGACAAAATGTGCCTGTCAATCTTTGTTGAACTTTTGTAGCCATCGAATTTTGTAAATCTAATCCACTCAGTTATGACCTACTGAGCTTCCTCCAGACAATACACTTTCTTCAAGGCCTTGAAGAAATCATTCCTCACCTCATGGTCATCAAGGGGAACAATTTTGTCAAGTCTCCCCTCATACCACTTTGGATTCAATGCATATGTAACCATGTGTACAGGGTTGTTCATCTTCTCTCCCCTTCATTGAATGGTGGACTAAATATATTCACAGTAAAACTATAAGGTAGCATTTCTCTCACAAATGGCAGACTTCACCTAGCCAACTATGCTATCAATGCACTCATGGATCTCCGCAAGGATAGAACTATTAAAATCCCCAAAGTTAATGACACTAAAAATAGGGGATACAAAAGATGTGATGTATCTCACATCTGACCAAAAATTATCGCTGACCACAATCTTCTTCATCTGCTCTATCTTGATCTCCCTGCACCAGTCTGATCCTATGTCATAATCACAAGTTGCAAGGCCTCTTGCAACTCAATTATCCTCTCCAATAGAATAAAGTAAAACCAAATTGGATCTCACCTGATTTGAAGAATTCCTTCCTCAAAAAAGATAGCAACAATGCCAATGAGGTGTGGTGGTTGCAAATAAACATCTACACCTCCCGTACATCCAACACAACCTTTTTGACCCACTGAAATTCCAATAGCCTTAAGTGTAATGTTGACATGCACAAAACAGGCGGTCTAGTAGATGTGCATGTAGCTAGGCAGAACTTGCATTCCATTGTTAACTCGATTGAAACCTTGTTTTCTTTATAATAAAAGCACAAAATATTAGAAGACCTAATCTAACCCTTGCTAACCCTTGCTAACCCTATAAGGTGACTCCTAACAATGCCCAAAACAAAAGCACAATACATTCCTACTCTTTCAACTCTTTGCTCATGGTTACAAGTGCTCTTTGTGTTCAAACATTGTGCTCTCAATATTCCTACACCTTAAGATGTGTCAAATATATGCCAAGAAGATCAAGAAGCTTGCAACCAGGAGATCGCCATTTAGGGAAAGTTTTTCTTTTCAGTTAATTTTTTTCTAAAATATATTTCGAAGCTCCACAAGATATTTTTCTGGTTTTCTTAAATTGGTTTATTATTGTTTTCTAATCTCTTATTCATTTTTTATCAAGTAATGGTAGCCTAGGGTTATGTTATCGTCTTTTTCTATTGTTTGTTTATGTTTAAATATGTAGATACAAGTAAAGTCGAAAATGGCTGAGAGCTCTAACTTTGAGGGCCAAGGGACTTGTGTGCAATTGTTGCTAAAGGAATCAAAGCTTGTGGTGGGCTGTCCAAACATGCTTTGTCGAAGGGACATATTCTTGTTTATATTAAAGAGAAAGAGAAAAGGATAGTGTGGCTAAGAAATTTCATGACCTACCTTTAGATCTTTAATAGTGGCTGCTATGCATCCATTTCCTTTGTTACTATTTTCAGAAGACAACCATAGCAACCTCTTTCCTACAAAACAACAAAGGAGAGGTATAATAAGGCACTTGCAGGGGTATAAAAATCCTGGCTATAAAAATTTATGCACAACATTATTGGCCAAACTAATTTGTAGGTATTTCATTATAGACCATTAGGGATTTATGAGCTGAAATAGGGGTATCCATCATGTCATATTGATGGAAAGATTGCAAATATAGGCCACTGATTAGTGTTATTGTAGTGGGCCCTAAGAAGGCAATGTTTTTGGAGGTAGAATCCATTTAGGTGGCAAGGCCTCAAAACATTGTCCAAGTCATAACACGAGGATAAAAATTGCAAAGTCTGGGGTTGTTGATTGCAGTGAGATATAAACACATATTTTGCAAATCATATATCATTCACTCGCTTAACTTGATAAAAAAGATTGGAACACAAATCAAGTAGATGAAATAACTCTACACTAAGGCTGTTGAGATTCAAATGTTTGTGACTAGTCATCATGTAACAAGCCATTTAAAGGTCCTTGAAGTTGTTGAAGATAACTTTCTGAAATTGTAACATTTTATTTTCTGCTTTACTTTCTTCTTAAAACTCTAATCCAATTTATTATTTTTTTGTTATTATTGGTAAAGACAAGTTTTTGAAAGGACCTAAATGATTATCTGCAAATAGGAAAGTTAAAACAATGAAGTTTGGTGAAACAACAAAGAGCAACAACATGAAACAAAAACCTCTGGCTACATTAGAACAGCAAAGAAGCCGAAAGCAGCAAACTCCACATTAACAATCCAGGGGCCAAAGGAAACCAGTCAAATCAAGGTGGCTTGAAACCAATATGCTCCAAGGAACATTGAACAACCTCAACCTTCTTTACCATTAAACAAAAGTCCTTCTGATCTGCACTCCCTTTTTTAAATGTTTCTCTTGAATCCGAAGGATCCAAGGGGCCATGAGATATCCTCTTTCCTAATGCCGAATCTCCTTTTTCTTTAAAAATGGTGGGCAATCTCCGCAACTCATTTGTAGGATCAAAGACAAGAGTATATTGGATCTCACCCAAACACCTATTATCCCTAGATACCACCCCCCTACAACCTTCCTTCAATGCTTCATTGAGAAGGGCCTTGCAAGCATCATTAATTTAATCCAACAAGGGGCATTCCTCCATACTACAATTCACCACAAGCCTTTTGGGTGATTAGGAAGGTCAAACATGTCTTTTTCCTCCAAAAAAAATTTTTTTTTCTTGTTGAATGAGCATTCCATTGATGCATGACCAACTTTTAGGCAATAATGGCGTACAACCATGGAGTTTCTGCAGAGTACTCATTGCATCTATTTACCAAATTTTGAGTATAAGGTAATCACAAAAGGAGAACCTTACCAACCTCCACATAAGCACAAAATCTTACAAACAGCAATCATTTTTTGGATTTGGTGACCACATTCTCCGCAATAAACTGACCAAAGAAGTTGATAAATGCTTGTGAAGACCTCCTCCTCCCAGTAATCCAATAGCAACCCAAGAAGCCTAACCCACACTAGAATTTTATTGATGCATTCCATTTCAAGATCAAAGTCTAGCAACCATTTTTTGAGAAATAAACACATTTTTTCCTAGAAACCACAGGCCATCCGTAGGGTCTAAGCATAATGTTCACAATGCATGAAGGAGATAAAAAATAAACCCATTAGCAAAGCTAAAATCTCAAAATGGCCTCCAACAATCTCAAAATGGCCTCCAATTATCCTTTATACAAAGCCCACTTTCTAAGCACATCAACATTTGATCTAGCCCCAACAAATCTTCCAACAAGCAAATTCCTAAACTTGGAAGTTGACCTCTCAACAATATTATCTAGGTCACAAAGTAAAAGACCCTTACCCTCCACCAACAAAGTTAGGGACTAAGCAAGAGTGGATAGGTCCAAACCCTTGATAACATTAGCCCATAACTTTGCTAACAAACTACCACCACCAACAGCTCCAAAATCTGAATCTATGCCAAAAAAAGCAACCAACCTCCCTAGCCACCAAAGCCTAAGTCGTAGGACTAACAACATCCAACAAAGAATCCAACACAAAGAAAAATTCCTAACCATTCTCCTAGGCAGACACTCCAAAAGTAGTGTGCATTGAGGCACCAACAAGAATGTAATCAATGTTGACCAAAAGCAAACAAGGGACATAGGAAGAACAAGTACCCACATTACAATGTGAAAGGCCAACAACCTAAGTCTTGTCATCTCCACCTAACACCCAAGGCCACCCTACAAGGAGAGCCCTATTACTAGCCAACAAAAGGATAAAGCCCTATTTAAGTCCTTTGTGGAGACCAATGCCATTAGAGGAAGCACATTTTGCAACATGCAAATTTGAAACCAAAGCAATGAGCATTACTTTGAGTGAGGTTTAGACCTAGAGCATGCCCTTGAGGATTTGCAACAAACCCCATACCATAAATCAATGAGATGCTCCTCTTCTTCATCATCCCATGAGACAAACTAGTAATCGTCAAACCCTTCTTTTGTGTTTCCTAACCCCTCTTCATCCTTGTCATCCCCTTCTCTATCTTCCAAGTTTTTCCCACTCTTCCCACATTCCAAACACAAGATCTTGCTCTTCGTCATGACGCTCTTACAATCGAGATATTCTAATTTATTACTTTACATTTACTTGTTCTCACAATTCATAATCCATTTCAAACACAATTGCTATGATCACATCATGGTCGCAAGCTCTAGTATGCTTAACAATAAAATCAACGGAACCTTTTTGAGAAGCATCTATCACCTAAAGGCCATCCAACACTTCAAGACATAAATCAAGAATCAATTTGAAAACTCAATCAGTTTGATGACAAAATGGTTTGAGCAATTTAATTCAATAGTTACACACTTAGAAGTTCAAAACTGTAATGAACTTGATTCTCATTGAGTTAAAACCATGCAAACACTATTACTAGCAATCATACAATCACTGACAATCTTGTATTCACATCCTCACACTAAATAATTTATCTTTGGAATTGGCTTGGAAGAATTCAAAGTGTGACTCCTTATTTCCAAGTTTCCAACACTGTAATACATGTATTATGTCTTAAATGTTGTTCAAGGCGACAAAAACTATTGTTTCCATCTCTTGTTTCCATTGATGTGCAATGGCTCTTTCATTCTATTTGCAGTTCCATTGCAAGTTCAATTATAACAAGTAGGTTAGTTGTATAGATTCATCTACTAGCTACTCTATAAATTATCCTTTATGCCACTTTGAGTTTCAAAAAGGACCATTGATATTCGCGCCTAAGATCAAATTTTTGCATGGAACCCTAATGATACCAACTTACTTGCACCCAAACTACTCTAGTGATTGAAAGTGTTAACTGTCCTTTGAATGCCATAGTTATGCACTCATATGGGGAAAACCCAATGAGCCCACATCCTCCTTGTACAACTACTAGAGAACCTCCATCCTTTTCTCACCTCTAGACATGGTAGATCCAATTTCTCCAATCTACAGGGATAACCACACCTCATTGTCCACATTACATGAGATTTAATCAAATGTGCATTACCGAATTTCTACATACCATTTAAGGATAATCAACAATGGATGTTGAGAGAGATTCATGGAGACATTATTTGGGTCCTCACAATCACCCTCACACCTACTTATTCCATGTTATTCTCCCATCGACATCAACAAATCTTGTAATGGCTCTTTCATAGTGATTGATGAAAGTAGCAATCCTTTGTTATATTATACAAATTAGGACCAACCTAGTTGCATGCAAATTTGTAATATATGGCATTTTATTTTCTATAGATTTGGGGCTCACCCACCATCTATTCAACCCCTAGTTACCTACAATTTGTTATTGTTGTTCCCTTAGCCTTAGCTTGTAAGCTCTTGCTATGGGATCATCCCATTGATCAATCTTAGACCATCTCAATCTCCTATGGACATCGTCAAATCTTATACCGACCTTTTCATAGTTATGAATAAATATTTTGGCCATTCTTTAGATTAGAGGCAACATTGGTCACAAGCCTTGGCCTCAACTAACTTTTTCCTCATTTATTTGGATGTTTCTCTTGGTGCATCTTTCCTAAAATCTACAACAATTATCCATTGTGGGTAAAACCCTTCTAATTAAGTACCCTTATTGTTTTAGTGCTAATTTCTTGTTTCAATTCTTGGAGCTTGTTTTTGCACTCCTTCCTATTATAACTTGATGTATTTCCTTGCTAATATAACATGTTGTACTTACAAAAACCATTGATCTTCTTTGGTCATTTATGGACATTAGCTATGACCTTGACTACAACTTGTAACTAAAATGCCTAAGTGTTTGGATCTAACCCCTATATATAGTAGGGTCTCGTACTTTCGTGATCCCAATAAAGTAAATTGCCTCTATAGAAATGAGATTCGTAAAGTCGTACAAAAACCATGATGGCCTTGCTCACTGATGGCACCTCTATGAGTGGTGAACCGCACTTGAGCTAACCATTTTTGCCAAAATTGCATCAAAACAACATTAAAAAACAAATATGACATCCTCCATCCAATGAACCAAAAAGGCCTAAACAGCCTAGAGCCCTCCATCCAAGCACTAAAGGAACCCCCTCCAAACAACCACCCAAAAGGAGACTACAGGGCCCACATCCACCTTAGCCCCCCAACCAAATTTTATGTATGTAGATACAACACTACACACTACAAACACCCCAACTAGCCTTTCTTCTGTGAAATTACATCTAAACAAGTGAAAAGAACAATGTTTTTCCTTGTTTTAATTCATATCAATTGTGAATTTATCATTTCTTTTCCGCGCATAGTTTTGCAGTTATTTTAGTAGCTAGTATTAAGCAATACTTTATGCACTTCTTCATTTTGTCAACGTAGTTGTCTATGCATCTATGACCTCCTCACCTCATTTAGCCATATGGTGCTTCCTTTTTGGATTATCTATATATGTAGCACATTCATGACATCTACTTGACAATCACTTCTTTTAGTCCATCAAGATATCTTTCTACAATATGTCGTTGATGTAGAAAACTTGTGAATATATCTCTAGATTTTCTAATCCTCTAGATGTGAAATTACTAGTACTAAGAGTGAGGAGGGAATATCCAACCTAGTCTACACAATAATGATGATTTAAATGAATGTATGTACTATTAAGATATTATAAGGCTCTGCTAAAATTCATCTTACCATTGATATAAAATCTACATATAAGCCTAATTTACCTTGCATTGAAATAGAATAGAAGTAAACATAAACCTTATTATGCAATGTAGAATCTAGATCAAACAGGAGCAAGAGTTGGAGCAAGAGAGTGCATGGGGTGGCAAGGGCAACCCCAGACACTCGCAACCAATTAAAACATTTCTCTCCCAAAGCCCTTCTCTCTTCTTACATGGGCATAGTTTGGACAAGTGCCATTAGTTAGTTGGTCGAGGGGCAATTGTTTTGAAATGCAAGGAAATGATAGTGATAGGGCATGCAATCCAACTTGTAACAAGTAGGATCCCTTGCCTATCCCCAATGAAACAAATTGGAATGGAAAATAATCGATCAAAGAGACAAAAGCGTTCTCCATTTAGAGGGGATTTAGTTTTTATATTAATTATAATATATTATATGTATTCATAACAATAAATAGTAAATTTATAATATATTATATTATATTAACATATATTATTATATATTTATACATATATATTTTTATTGTTTATATATTATAAAATGATATATATACATATTTATTATTTTTTAATGTATTTATATAGTTATTATGAATATATATTATTAATTTATTTATCTATTATATATATTTATTATTTAAAAATTATATATTATTTAATATTATATATACAATTGTACCCATACTTACAAGAAAAATCCTCGTACCAATGTACCTGAATCTCAAAACCCAAGTCTATTCCCTTACTAGTACCAACAACTTAGCTTACGTCAAAATATTTATTTGAAACAAGAAAAAATGGAGGTCAAAAGTGAAGGGATTAAACATGCAAGTGAAGTGGAAAGGCTAAAACTTTCAGCCAATCACTAGTTAGTGAATAGCAAGGTAAAGTGTGTGTAGGTGCAAAATTCTCGCTAGTGTCCCATGT
The DNA here is from genome assembly GCA_007115665.2 of Sequoiadendron giganteum. Taxonomy (NCBI): domain Eukaryota; kingdom Viridiplantae; phylum Streptophyta; class Pinopsida; order Cupressales; family Cupressaceae; genus Sequoiadendron; species Sequoiadendron giganteum. The sequence continues at coordinate 552,241,726 of CM021109.1, forward strand.
AGGGACCAATCAAATACAAGAGCAAACAAAAAGAAACCAAGGTGAGCATACTTCTAAGTTATCTTTGATTCCTAATGGAAAATTAAATTGCCTTAGTGTGGGACAATAAGGTTGGCATCTATCTTACATTTTGTAGGACAATGCAAAGGGATCTTTTTGGTTTAATTTAAAAAGAATAATACACAAAAGAGAGTTATCTCTAAAGGCTTTTGGAATGTGGCTTGCTCCATATTCAAACCCTTTGCATGGGAACCTACTATGAACCTTGGAGATGTAATTTTGTAGTTGTCCCCAAAATGGATCCAAATTTGTGATGTCCCTCCTAATCCATGGTTCTTGCTACCTCAAGTTGTCAGATCATTATGGGAAATCATAAAATTTCATACTACGTCCAGTTTAACTCATATGAATGAAAGATTGTTGATTTCATTAAGGTTGGCCATTTGCTTTCCTAAATGTATTTCAATTCCTATTCATGTATTTGTTTATATTTGTATATTTAGAGGAGTATTTACCTTAGATGCTTGCTTTTTCCACAAAAATGATGGTATTTGAGGATGAAATGCCCTCTCTTGAATAAAGATTCCAAAATTATGGATAATAATCTTTTGTTGCCAATTGTAATTACGTTAGTAATATGGATGTTGATATTGTTAGAAAGGAGTTAATGTTTTCTGGTCTTGCTTGTGATAAACCTAATCAAAAAGGTACTCAAGATCAAGATGAATATGTGTTTATTCCTGCTAATAGTAGCAAGGGAAAAGACCCATCTGAGATGAATTTAACCCACCTTCCAAGAGTTTTGAGCCAAAGGAAATGAAAGTAATAAGAGACGCCTTGAATTCTCTATATTGCCTAATAGTTCTATAAAGACAAGTACACCTAGGTCTTCAATACATAACTTTGAAAAAGGGGTGGTTGGTAAGGGCTTGGAATCTAGATATAAAGGCTCAATGAAGAATTCTCAAAAAGGCAAAACATCATTTCTCAACTTTAAGGATGGGGTATGGGTTTTTTTCCTTTAGGAGGGAGTAATATTTGGATTAGTTGATTGTCATGACAAGATTTACATAGTGGACAACAGTGAGCGAGTGGCAAAAACTTTGTTCTTCCTTCCTATTTTGAAAGAGCGTGCATAGGGAGAGGGAACACCACATCTATTTAGTAAGATTTTCCTTTTTTTGAAAGATCGTGCATAGGGAGAGGGAACACCACATCTATTTAGTAAGATTTTCCTTTTTATGTTGTGATGAACATTATTAACTACAATATGAGAGCGTTGGAAGCCCTAGTTAGAAAATATATTGCTAAGTCATCATGCAAATCCAAGTCAGGTTTAGATTGTTTGCTCTTACAAGAAATGAAATCTGTTGGGTTCAATATTGATTGTTCTTGCAGAGTTAGCTGGCCTAATGCTTGTATCTTTCATCAAAACATGAGAAAGGAAAACCAAGTATTTCTATACTTTTGAATCTCAATTTAGCTCCCAACATTTTAAGTTTTTTTCTTTAACCATGTAACTAAGTGGTTTGGATTGAGAAGGTCATGCATGATAAGAGCTTTGGTATGTCTTCAATGTATGCACAAAATGACTATAGAGAAGACTATAAGAGCTTTGGTATGTCTTCAATGTATGCTAATAACCTGAAGGATATTTCTTGGGTTGTTGGTGGTGAATTTAATATGATGAAAATTACAGAAGACAAGCCTAAAGGTTGCAAATTTGATTGGTTTTCCAATGACTTAGGAAGTTTGATCTTGCCCCTTGATTGGCCAAGGGAAACATCTATTCAAAGCCCCCTAATGGGTTAGCTTTTGGATGTTATCAACAACTATAACAAAATACCTTGTCTAAATTCAAAAGGCGAAGGAATCAAATTGACCGTTCAGCTGGCTGCAAACAAGACAATAAAGGCATATGGTATAATTACTCAAACTTTCAGATTGCACATTAGGTCCCTATTGTGCCCTTTTTGCACACATGCCCTGCTGAAAGCGAGGACCCCCTCTTTCTTTTGTTTGGCCGTTTGGTCTTTTGGGTTTTTGGGTCGGTTTTCTTGTTTGGTCAGTGTTTGTTCAGTTTCAGGTTTTGGTTGCAATTGAAGTGAAATACTTGAGAGGATCGTAGAAATTTGATGGTAGGTCGAGCAAGTCCCCCAAAATTTCCGCAAGATTGGATAACGAGATTGATGGGAGTGATTCACCCTCCCCAAAGCACCGGGTAGAATTAAGCTTAATCTTGGTTTAAGGATGGGTTTTATGTAGTTTTAGTGGGGTTCATTATTGCATTTTGATTGCATATATTCTTAATTTACAAGTTTTATGTCTCTTTTGGATCATTGCGAACATTTACGTTTTATGGGCATTTTATTCCTATCCAGCCAAGCACCAAATTTTGCAATTAGTGATTCATATCTTGATAATATCTTTTTCTCTAATTATTTTGCAGGCTTTAGCACATTATGTGGTAATCCCGCAATTTTGAGTATTCTGCAGATAAATAAGCATTAGTGGTAAAGGGTTGAATTAAAATCAATAAAAGAGGTTTTGCAATTAAATTTGAATCGGAGTATTAAAAAACATTAAATGATGTCGAGGGAGTATTGAAATAATTTCCTTTTGAGAAATAATGATATCAAGAATAGGGCTTGTAAAAGAATTTATTTGTTGTCGATCCATTAGAGACACTTAATTTGTATAGAAAGAGATAAAGGAAATTGATGTGTGATGTCAGGAAATAAAACACAACGATATTACTATCTCTGCAACTATTAATGGTGAATTATTCATAGCGGTTTTGGGCCCTTCATAATCCCATCCCGCAGCTTCGCAAACAAACAAACCTCCATATTTTTGCAATTTCTTGAAGAAACACACACACAGACACTTATACTGAGAGGGGAGGGTGAATAAGTATAAGAACATCTTTTTCAATTTATAGCTTTGGCAATCATAAGCAATAATCAAAACATCCACATAAGTAAGATCTAGCAAATTAGAACACAAGATGCACACATGATTTTACGAGGAAACCCTTGCAGGAGAAAACCACAGCAAAATATTGCTTTGATAGAAATCTTCTTACAACTTCATAGGCACCAACAGATAGGAGACACCAATCCCCTCCACTAAGCACCAACTCAGCAAGAGACACCAATCTCTTTGAGAATGAGGCACCAACCTCCAAAAGATTAAAATCATAAGTGATGAACCTTCTTCTTGAATCAGATCTAAAAACACCTCCACAAATCTGCTCAATAAGCTCCTTAAATCTGCTTATGATCTTCAAAAATCTCTGCTCATAGGTCTGTAAATATTTTCCCTTAAGGTCTGCAATAAATCACCTTCAAAGTCTGCTTGTATTCTTAAAAATTACTGCTTCAAAAGGAATAAAACATACTGATCACAAGTCTGCTCAAGTCTACTCACAAGTCTGCTCAAGTCTGCTCACAAATCTGAAAATTATCTGCCCTTATAGTCTGAAACTAACTGCTCATGAAGTCTGAAACGATCTGCTCATGGTCTTCACAAATTTCTGCTCATAAAGTCTGAAAACAGATAGCTCATAAAATCTTCATAAATCATCCTTACATCTGCTCTGAGATCCACTCAGATCTTCCTTAAAATCAGAATGATATTTCAATGAAAAACTTGATTTTAATCTCCTCAAAATAACCTATATTTATATCTCTTGAAAAGCCAATGGTCACCACTCTTCAATGCTGGTCAGCCCAATCATATAAATTTTATTTAATTATATTTTTTTATTTTCCTTGCCCAAAGCTAGGCGCACCACCCTAGGGCAGTCGGCCCCTAAAAATGAATGAATTTAATTTTTAAATTTTTATTTCCAAAATAAAATCCAAGATAGGGTACCATTAAGATGGGGTCGGCCTTATATGAATTATCTAACTTTTTCTCTTGGCAAAAGCAGGTCGTCCAGCAATAGGATTATGGAAAAATTAATTCCTTGGACATCAATGACAACAATAATTCTAACATTTCTTTTGTGGGATTTTATATGCCACTTTTTTCCGCAAATTCTTTCCATATGGCACGAGTATCTGTAATGGGATTTTCTGCAATCTAGCACCCTCCAATTTTCAGCTAGGCTCTTTTGGGCGGAGAATTCAGTTTTGCAGGACTTTTAGTCCCTTCCGCCGAAAGTCAAAGATCATTAAGATTTTGTGGTTCCACTTGTTCTTCAATTTTTGTAACTTGTTTTCAAATAGGGAGAGTCCAATAGCTAATGGTGTATTCATCTCATCAAGAAAATTCTTGGCAATGGGCATCTCATGTCAAGGTCTCTAGATTTCAACTATATAGTGATTGTTGCTTAATAAAGATGAATTTGTAATAACGATGGCGGTTACTATGTGGAATTACGATGGTGCCAAAACAATGGATATCTTGGATAGCTTGTGTAGATCATGGAAGAGGTGTCGCCAAAGAAAGTGCCACAGTTCTGTTCATTGCAGAAGCCAAACGAAGATTTATGCTGAAGCTAAAAGTCAATCATAAAGTTTGAGGAGGTGAACGACAGATTGTGAAATGAGGATTGCAGGAGAGTAAGTTTCATTAAGCCATCCAGTTAAAAGTACCTCAAAGAGCTCGGGTAGTAACCAATCACATGAGTCAAAGGATTTGGAAAAGCCGTCAAGTGGAGTATCAAGCTAAAAATTCATCAATGTCCCGATATATTCCCCTTCGTCTTGCATTGGATCAGCATCAAAGCGTATGTGGATCAATTATTATTATCTTGCAGGTTGAATAACCTTTTTATCTCCACGTTTGGCATGGCATCATTGAATTATCGCATGGGCGAACTATTTTCATATCCCTGCCAAATATTATTTGGTACGAAAGCTCATTGCACCCATAGATATCTTAATCATCTTTTTTCTCCGCAATAACTAGAAGTTAAACGTATTAAATGTTTATCATTGCGGACTTCTATTGGTTGCAGATTTTTGGTGGTTGCAGACTTTTCTTACTACTAGGATGTGGGCATGGTTGAGGCACCCTTAAACTTCCGCAATTATTTGTATTACGGAAATATGATGGCAGCTTGGATTATAAACTGCCTTAGTAAAGTCTGCCTTTATTCATTAGAATTCTACGGCATTGGATGACGATTTCAAAATTCATTTAAACAGAATATGGCAGAGTGAATATAATCTATAGAGCTTCTATATCATTCGTTCATGATATTTTGTGTATCCATTGGGCTGTCATGATGGAAACCATCAACCCTTTCATCTTCGCGAAGTCTTGTTCACATTTGCCTATTTTAGAATTTTGATATTCTTGCAATATTGAATCTTTCACAAGGCTATTGTGTTCCTAATATAGTGATATCCTTGAGAAATATGTCAAACTTAAGTTTATTCAGTCTAGGTATTTTAATGATCACATGTATGGCAAGATTGAATCAGTTTTAGTGGATTTAATTCGCATTTGTAGCTTATGGGTACGCAATGGTGATAAATCTAAATGAGTGGATTATTGAAATTGCCTTCCTCTGGTGTTGATGGCTTTTTAGTTTTTTATTTTTAGGGTGATTTATGATATGATGCCTGAAATTTTCATTTTAGTGGGTAAATTCCTGTTTCGAGGGCTAAATTTACTATAATGAATGTTCATTTTCTTTATCATTGTTAATATCTAAGAATACTCAGATCCTCATCTAGAATATCCTTGTTAAATAAATGATGATCTCTTCATGATTTGAGTAATGGTTGGATTTCATAAATGCTTGTGGCCTAAATGGATGCTTATTATGGTATTTAGTGCAGGTAAAGGAGTTTATATTTGAAAGTGAAGGATTGAGGACCCCATGGACTATTTTATTATTATAGGGAGATACTTCTTTCCGATGACACATTGAAGATTGCTTATTTCTGCAACTTGTTGCGATAATGAGAATTTGCTACTGTTCTAGATTTTCCAAAGGGGCATTTTGCCAGATGTGACTTAAATAAAAATTGTGCTATAAACTTGTAACTTGCTGAATATTTCATGGAGTCTAGAGGGGTGTTATTTCATTCTATCAAAAGTGAAGGAGTTGTAATGGAAATATAATTAAGGAGGAAAAAGTAAGATCCAATTTCTCAAAAGGATTTGCATTAGAAACTATGCCCAGATTTGCAACAGAAGATTACTTATTTTAGGCTAATCAGGGAGGACATTTTGCTAGAGATATTTTGCTTATGGATTTGCGCCAATGCCTTATAACTTGTTGTTTTAGGGAGGGTGTTTTATATTTCCAGGGAAGTTGTAACTGAAGGTGGACAAGAATTTAATGATATAACCCTGAAATTTAATGCCAATTCACACAAGAATTTGTGCCGAACTGTGTCAATTATGCAAAAGGGTTTTGAAGATCAATCAAGGAGTTCATTTTGATTTTCCCAATGAAGACAGTTGTCTAGATTAAGATCAGGAATTGTAACTGAATTAAGTTGGAGATGGAAGATGAATATGTTGCAAATATTTAATACATTTCCAAATTATTAAATGCAAATGTAATCTGGACCATTAGTGTTGAGACGATCTCCACCATTGATTTTGTAAACCTTCTCTATAAAAGACAGTCTTTTCTCCATTGTAAGAGGTTGTTGAACAAGAATTGTTGTAATCAGCATTTTGGAATCAATACAAGCATGGCATTGAAGTTGTGGTGACTTGTTTTTTCATCTATGTATGCATGGTTCCTTTCTTCAATTTAGATAAAGTTCAGTTATGATAATGGTGAAGTGTGAAGATATACGATAGATCTTTGATTCATACCATTTGTAATTTGCCGATTGCAAGTTTCTTTGTATGGTTAGTCTGAGCCTTATTTCTGTATTAGTTCAATTGTGATTGTTCATTTATATTGCGCTAAAATTGGGTATACGCATGAATTTTTTTAGTTTGAAAATCTTTCAGTTCCCTTTAAAGATTGCACTGTTCTTGCAGCTTTGTGAGTTTAACTGTGAGGGATCCGTCTATCTGCAGCACCAGCCATCGTCGTTATTGTCCTTAGGTTTTCTAAATTAATCTCTTCTTCCCCTTTCTTTTGCATTTTATTTTTAAATTGATTTAATTTAGGAAAAAGCATCATTCAGATTGCCATATTAGATGTTAAATCTCATTTTTAGATCATAGATCTGGAAATTTACTTAAGGTTTCATATTAATTTCAGACCTTTCCAACCCTTATCCTTTCGAGTTCCAGTTAAATATTTGTAAGGTCCCTTATAAAACAGCAAAACATAAAACCACCGAGTCATTTTTGCAAAGCCAAGACCTAACTATTGAAGCCTTGGGGTTATCTTTCTAAAGTTTCAAGGTTAGATTTCCTTTCAAGAGAGACCGAACACTCTGTGTTTCGTTTGTGTTGTGATGTGCAAAAACACTCGTCAATAGTCCCCGTGTTAAAGGGTTTGCTTTACCGAATGCTGATTCATTGTTAGAATTGCAATTTGCTGATGATACAACCTTGTTTATGGAGTGGTTGATAAAAAATTTGTTAATCACGACAAAAGATTGGATACGTATTGTCTTGCTTATAGTTTGAAGGTTGTTTGTCCATATGTCTACTCTTTTCAGCTAGGAAGAATCCCCGCTAGATGGTTGGCTGGTAAAGGATGGAATTGGGGTGGTTCCAATAAGTTAATCAGGTACTTAGAAATTATCTTTACTCTCAATCCTTCATTCAAGGAGTTATAGAGGTGGGTAATGGATAAAGTAAACAATAAGGTCTCAAACTAGCACTTACTCTCTCTTGCTGGTGTGTTCCTCTCATTTGAACCAAATGAATATGTTGATCAGGATTTTTTTGTGGTCTAATGCGAAAACCAATCAGAAAAGGCATGCAGTTGCCTTGGATCTCTGTACTCGATGACCTAAAAATATTAGATCAATGAGTATAAAAAACATGCTTATCCAAGAGATCACTTTTATTGTCAAATGGATTCTCAGTGCCATTGCAAGAGATGAGCCACGAAAGCAACTCTTAGGCACAATTTAATTAATAGAGCACCAAAAAATGTCCTCGATGGTTAGGGCTGCACATATGGGATAATTTGTTTGGTAAATTCAAGGTTAAACCTTTTGGTTCCTTTATTTTCTGATATATATAGAAGGTGCAGGCTTATGCTAGGGAATTTACTAGAGGTCATGAAGTGATTTTGGGTAACAAAGGGCAAATTTTAGCTTTCAAATATATTTGGTAGTCTCTTAAGCATGGGAAAGCTCCTTTGGACTGCACTAATGGTTGTTCTGCCAAGTTGTGGAATGCAACAGGCATAAAAGTCACTGATAACAGTCCTGGGAAGGAGGGGTTGATTTTGTTACACCCAAAATGAAATTTTTGGCATTCTGCTTAAATTGAGCTAAACAATGTAAAAATGCCATCAAAAGTATGTTTTAGGTCAAAACAAACATGAAGTTTTTGTGGGTTTCTGTCAAGGAACCTATGGTTAAAATTCTGAAAATCTGAAAATAAAGGTTTTATGCTCCTATTTTTTGGGAAACCCTTAAAAATAGGACCTTCTCGAAAATGATTGAAAATGATTCTGATAGGGTTAATTGACTTCACGATCACATTGATCAAGTCGGAATTATCAAAAGACATGTTTTACTCTGGTGGGTCTATTCTCGTTTTTCAGGAGCAAAGTTAGGAGCTCTGCAGCCATTAATGGCAAATTGGCCAGTACCAGGTGCTGAAAGCTAAACCTCAAAAGCTCCAACGAAGAATCCATGGCGAAAAAGGTAAAAAAGATGCTGTTATAGCGAGGGAGTTTCTCAAAACGAAAAAGGCCAAAATTTGGCTAACTTTGGAAGGAGCACGTTTTTGTTGCCAAGGCAAAACACAGTCTAAAGGTGAAAAAGGCGCCCCTCTTGAAGAAAGGCTCCCTTGGATCTCAAAGGGCAAATCAAATCACTTTGCTCCTTCAAATCATTCATCTCCTTCGTGTTCATGTTGTCTCGACAACGCGATCATCAACAATATCATCTGATTCAGAGATCAAAGGCCAACCATCAGCGAAGTATGAAGGATCTAACAACAATGAAGATGTCAGAACTGAGAGTTTCAAGCCAAAAGTGCCCCTGTTGGCCAAGGGCGCCCCTCAGTTCAAGGTACTAGATGAATCCATCTGCAACACGATCTCTTTCCAGCTTCCTCCTAGTTGCATGATCAATCTGACAGCAAGTTCACAAGACACACCAAACGGTCACGTGCTGAGATCAAGCAGAAAAAGCCAGAACTGAAGAACTGGAAAGAAAAAGCTAGAAACTGGCTAAGGCATTGCCGAAAGCGCCCCTCTCAAGGAAAGGCGCCCTTTCTTGAAGGCATCCGGATTCAGCTGGAATCTTCACTGCTTCCCAAGATGACCTTCTCAGCTATGACCAGTCTCGTCAATGAAACTATCAGCAAGAACTTCTGACAAATCAATCATCTGATGGAGAAGGTCAAAGACAGTCAGTTCACAACAATCAAAACCCAGTCAAAAAGCTAAAAGTGCCCCTATTGGCCAGGAGCGCCCTTAAGTTTAAAGGACCTGAACTTGCCATCTTCAACTGAGAATTCAGTACGCGAAGAGAATTCAAAGATTAGTACGCAGTGTTAATCACTCTACACAACAGAGTCACTGGACAAGAAGAGGGAAAATCCTTCCAGCCGTGGATGTTCTATATTATTGGCAAAATAATCAGCAGGAAAGAACATTACGAATGGGCCTCTCTGATCAGTGACACGCTCTTCCAATAATTTACCAAGTTTCTAGAAGAGCACCATTTCCACGTGTTCCTACCTGGTATACCTGATAGCCTTCCAAGGCGAATTCAGAACACTAAACACTATGGGAACATTGGGTGTGCAAAAGGTCCAAGAATACTTTCCTCGCCTTGAGTTTACTCTAGCGGAAAGACACTTCAAGAAGATGAACGACCTTTTCACTATGCACACTGTGCGTGAGCTAGACCATGAGATGCACGTCCGTATTTCACCAGCAGCTAAGGTGGCAATGGTGGACTGGGCGGATTGGTTCATCCAATTCCCCACTTTCACCTACATATGCATGTATGGCTACAATGGCCACCCCGCCATGATGCCACGCTACCCTTCAAACAAGGTAGTGTTCATGGAATTCCTAAGACAGTTGGCCAAGGTTCATTCTTACCTACGCCAAAAGAAGAAGTCAGCTACAAACTTTCCTATTCAAATGGGACTCTACAGATGTAAGACTGCAACCGATGCTAGGTTGATAAGCCAGGAAACAGTGAGATTTAATCTCAAGTACCTCATTGACAGGAGGTCATCATATGATCCAAGAGGACTCTTCGCAGCACATCTCGAGCAAAGATCATGACATGAATCTTCCATAGAGGATTTCTGGGTCAACTGCGAAGATGAGATCGAAGTAAGAAGAAGAAACTACAACAGATTCAAGCACTCACAGATTGCAGATTTCATGTCAGAAAACATCGAGGGCTTATCTGATGACGAAGAAGAAGTCATTGTCCCTTCCTTCTTCATCGATCAAGTAAATGCACAACCACTTGGCAAAGTATATTGGTACGCAAAAGAGAGTACATCTATCGAGGAAAGAACTGGTAGAGTAGTCTAACACAGTCAACTCTACCTTGACATTAAAAGGACAAGGAAGGTAGTACATCCCCGATCAGAGCCGCCAACGGTTTAGTCTACACTACCTTCCACGTCTAGGAAGAGACCCAGACAGAAGAAGATGAGCATCCTTCCCGAAGGAATGCGAATGTCAGGGAGCACATGGGCAAGAAGAGGAATTGTTGGTACAAATCAGCAAGAGGTACAGGTGGAGACAACCACCAATTTACTTGAAACAGTTGAGAACACTGCAGCTGCACCAGAGCCAGTGATCGGGATAATCACTACAGAGATGGAACCCATTGCAGAAGCGATTGCAGCAAAAACGGTGCATGTAATAGAAACAGAGCCATTGTCTTCACCACCATCACAGAGGTCGCAAAGTCCCATTGATTTGGACTCACCACCACGATGCATCGCCACAGCACAGTCTCGTTCTTCCAGCATTCAGGGGGCCTACGTTCCTCCTTCCAGTGAGGCTAGCCGAGATTCTATCTGGTTAGAAAGCTCACTCGGAAGGAAGAGGGAAAGACCTTATCAGCTTGACTTCACAGAATTCCACCATGTCCCCCAAGACATACCAGCAAAGAAGTTGAAGAAGCAAACACATGTAGAGAGGAATGCAAAGAACGAAGTTGTCATAGAGACTGCTGCCCCACCTGAAGATAAAGACATACACAATGTGAGGGTTGAGGATTTTACGCTATCAAAGGTGAACCTTGGAATGACCACTCGACAGGTGGAGGCAGACCTTCTCGGAATTGCCTCAGCAAGCGTCAAGGAAAGAATGACGAAGGATGGACAAGACAAAGCAGCCTTGAAGGTTGAAAACCGTCAATTAAGAATGTACATTTCTAGCTTGATGCACGACACTCCCAACTCCTTGACTTTGCCTCAAGAGTTGTTAGATCTCCCAGCAGAGAGAAACCATCATCAGTTGATCACATTCAGTAAACACTTGAGACGTCAAATGGATGAGTTTGTTGTCAAAGGAGGGTGTGTATTAGCAGAAGCATACCAGCTGAGGGACAGAGCACATGGACTCCGATCAAAGATCCAGCAATCAAATTTGAAGGCAGCTCAAGAGAGGCTGAAAGAGGAAGCGACAGCTGCTGATCTACAACACGCATATCAGTCAGTTACAACCACTGAGAACAAACGCTATCTCTTTGATTGGAAAGAACAATTAGCATACAAGGTGAGAGCCTATGATGCCAATTCAGTGGAGTTGATTGATTACAGACATTTTGTTGCTAATATTATCAACTTCGCAAGAACGTTGGTAGTATCCTTCCCTCAGATAGAATATCAACGTGAGGGAGGGGAATACATTGAGATCGAAATGGTACAGAGACAGTTTCAAGACGTCATCCGTGATTCATTCCTTGAAGATCCCAATGGTTGCAAGTTAGCCAAAATTGCAGTCATGTCTATCCTATTGGATGAAGCAGTTGCCCAATGCATAAACTAGCAACAGCTTGTGACAGGCGAAGAGATGTTGAGACGCCACACAGTCATCTTAAGGAGCATTAATTGCCTGGGGGCCAAAGAGGTCAACAACTAGATCGAGACTTTGTTGATCAATGGCGAAGAGGTGTAAAGCACCAAGGAAGGACGTCCTACCCTCCAAATAGCAATAAATACAACTGAAGTCAATTTGATGCCTCTTTCCAAGTTGACTCCAGATCTCCACAAATCATGCATGTCAGATCCCACTAATCTAGGATGTCTAATTGACTCCCACGATTTATGGATCTCAGATATCCTTAAAAGGTGGATGTCTATTTGGACACACATTTGTAATTATAGTTCACTATTAGTTAGGTGTCAGTCAACTGAGGTAGACTCCCAGTTTGACTTTTGTTTAGTTTCAATTAACTGAAGTAGATTTCAAGTTAACTGCTTGCTCACCTACTTTTAGACATAGGAATAAATCTTGTTGATTGGCAAGAACTGATTGTTAACTCAAGGAGATTTTAGGGTTGCCTACTCCTTTGAGTTTCTATAAATAAGAGCCTTGGGCTCATTATTTGTTTAACCTTTATTTGCTAAGCAAAATTGCTGCGCCATTGTCGCCAGAGTTAGCTTGTTCATATTTGTTCACTCTTGGATGAGAGTTTGTTGATTGATCTTAATTGTGCATGATTTCGTGCCTTTGTTGTCCCAACCTTTGTAATTCTTTGGAGAAGCTTGAAAAAATAAATCAGATGGCGCATGCTTGCTTGATCTAAATACTTGAGTTCTTTCAAGGTCTTGTTTTCAAATAGTGTATTGTTTCAATCTCCTCCTTGGGCAGGGTTTGTCACCTCCTTGGATATTTTGTTGTCGATCATTATCGTATGATGTTGTTTAATGAGTTGTCTTTCAGCCTACACTTTGGATAGGTGTCGTCACCTCCTTGGGAATCCTGTTAGTTAGATCATCGTACCTTGTTGTTTCCAGTGAGTTGTTTCCAAGCCTATACCTCGGACAGGGGTTCCTCCTCCTCCTTGGCAAGTCTCAGATCCAGTTTACCGTAAAAGAGTGTTTACTTGTATCAAGCCTTACCTTGCTATATATCCGAGAGTTCAGAGCCTCGACTGTATTCCACTGAGACAGAGGGTTCAAGTGATCCAACCCATCCATTTCACTCCTACGCCCTCATGCTCTGTTTATCTTGAGGAGGTAGGATAGTCTAGAAGCTAATTAGTTGTAGTTAAGATCTGCGGAAACCGGAGAAAAGCTTAGCTATGGTGCATTGTGTTTATGCACCCTTGTGTCCTGCCGCTGAGTAAAAAAGATAGGAACCTTAGTACACTTTTTTACATAGAATAATCAGCAAAGAGAGATCTTCCTCTCTATAATCCGAAGAGCATGTACTAACACACTTGCAATAGCTGTCTGTTTCCAATAAGCACTCAAGAGGTGCTAATTGAAACGCCAACAGATTTCTTGGGAGACTGCGAGAAAGGTCGCACATTGCTAAAGAGGACAATGGAACTTACAACCTGTTGAGAACAATTGGAATTAAAATGGGTAAGAAGAGAGTTCTATTGTCTGATAATGATCTTCGGCCCACTGTGAGATAGGTTGGTGAAAGTAAATCGTTGACAGCTCTAATAACTATTTGTATGATTTGTTGTCATTTTCTAATCAATGATTTCACAAGGTCAATTCTCTATGGGGGTTCTCTAATCTAGATGATGTGTGGGCTAAGAGGTTTAAAAGGGTGAGGTCTAGTGTGCTAGAACCTAATAAGTCAGTTTTTAGGTGGCTACTATTACATCAAAAGCTTTTTGTAGGTCTTAATTGTTATCCAGTTGATTCCAATGCGTGTCTTGTGTGTGATCAATTGGAAACTACATATCACTTATTCTATGATTGTCCCTTTGCCAAATTGATTTGAAGTTGTTTTCTTGCTTATTGGGTTGTTTATTCTGGTAAAACCAATATTGAATGGTTAGACATAGTTTTTACTTTTTGGTACTATCAATAGTGGCATTCCTTTGTTCAATTTTTTGTCTGAGTTGTGGTTAGTTTGCTCATCTAAAAATTGTGGTTTATATGGATTGAAAGGAACGGGGAGGTTTTTTGAGGTCATAGAAGGCTGCTCATTAACTTCTCAAGAGAAGTCGCAGTTTCTATTGTTTTTGGGACTGTTGGTTTGTAGGTTCATAGGAAGCAAGAGGATGTCAAGAAATTTATCCAAGAGGGGCCTCCTTTTTGTATGTCTCAGTCCGAAGATACAACCCAATGCTTGACTAATGGAGTCGAAGAGGCTGAATTTGGAATGGAAGGGTAGCCAATGCAGCCTGGAGGACCTAAAGACTTCAGCTACCCTCCTATCTTCAACCCTATTCATGTTGTTAGACGCCAAATCTTCTGGTAAAAAAGGCGCAATTGATGATGATGTGGTTCCAGGTTCAAGCAAGATTGACAGTTATAGTTCTGTGAATAGTGATGATATGCATGAAGCATCTAGTCTATATCCTGCTGTCCCAATTAGAGCATACCGGACTGGTGTCTGAGAGAATGTGTTGACTTCAAGATCAACATCTTTGGAAAAACAATTCAAAATTTAACCAAGGATTTGGATCAGAAAAAAAAATTACAACGAAAGTAAGAAATAAATTGTTGGTAACCTGCTGATGGCCGATGATAAATTGTAAATCTAGTGTGCAGACCAATTTTTACGTGTATTTTTGCCTGCCTTATACTATATGCTCTGTTCATTTGATGCATCTTTGTGCTTATATTGTGTTTTGGCACAGATCTGCTTCATCAAAACTTGCTTTGATATGTGCCCTCTAGAAGCTTTCTTTTGTTGCATTGGTTCTCAGCTGCTTGTTTCAACCATATTTGTACACTTTATCCAATATAAAGTGTAGATGTCTTATTTGGCCAAAAAGCCATTTTGTTTGTCATATGTAGTGATACAAACCATAGAAGCATAAATCCTCAAAAAAACCAAAAAATCCCAATTTTTTAAAACCTCCAGTCGAAACTATTTTTCCCCAAAAAATCACAATTTAATCAGCCATAATTTTCAACAATGTTCAACGATTTTTAAGCGTTTCAATAGCGCAAAAATCACCCAACCAACCCATCGCAAAATCCTAACCGCGCGAAATTGCTATTTAATCGGGACTTTTCATTGATTTTTAGTGCAGAACTAAGCGCTAGCCATCGAGACATGGTTCACTATCAAAGATTCGCTAGATTTCATCAAGTTATGAGGCAAATCACAAGTAGGTGACCTTGAATGGACGTATATTTCTAATAGATGTTAAGGACATTAAAATAGAGACATGTTCTTTGGTATGCTTCTACATTTGATGTTAAGGACATAAACATGGAATGGTTAAGATGTGCTTCTTTTTTCTCTATATTCCACACTACTATCATTTGCCTTAGGCGCATAATAATGCTTTCCATGTATATAATGAAGTATCCCCTATGAATATTTGCCCAATTTTTCCAAATGTTCCACAGAAAATTTAACAAACAATTTGCATGCAAAATCATTTCTATTTATCGAACAGATTACACTAAAAATCATATAATATCAGATTGAAATAGAGATCTGAAATTAAATATGAATATTGTCTTAAAATCTTCAGTTAGAACAACAACAGAAATATCCAATCTTAGCCACAGAACTTACAGTCATATTAGATAACCAAAAGTATGAATTTGAAACACAAAGTGAGACACCTGAGTAATATCTCCAACAGACAATGGGTTTTTGTCCACTGCCTCCAAGCTCAAGGGTTTTTGTCCTCAAACCAGCTAAAAGCCAAAGCTTCCCAGAATTCTCCAAGAGAAAATAATAATTAAGCATAAACCAAGCATGGATGAAAGTGAGCCCTTGCAACACTTTTATAAGCTTCTCATGAGAGCTCATTCACATTTTTGACCAATGTGGGATAAAACATAAACTTCCTTTTTTCCTTTTTGATGTCTCGTGTATTTTAAAATAAGGGCCTCTTTTCCTATTCATTTTCCCACTTAACTTTGGACTCACATTAGTAAAGTCAAATAATTGGATTTAACTTTATAATTTAAACTTAATTAATGCGGAGACGAATTAAACTAATGGAACTAAAATCATCTGACGATAACAACCAACTTTCGATTGAAAAGGCACTGTCACTGGAGATCACGGCACCCCTGATGAATTACTATTAATAGCATTAATGACTTACTAAAAATAGTATGTATACCAAAACTACCTCTAGACGCCTCGGATTGACATGCAACAAAAATTGCCTAGGCCAAAAATCCTCAAGACTCCTTAAAAGGAAAAGCCCTAGTTAGGGTACAAAACCAAGGAGAAATAGGCTAACGACAACATCATACAATCCGAGCTAGAAAAGGGGATATTACAGTCCTCCCTTCCCGAGATTGCTTGCCCTCAAGCAAACATCAACCAACCCGTTGCTCCACCTTGATAAAAACACCATACACCACAAACTGTGAAGCAACATCATACACATGCAGCAATACTCCCCAATGAACCCAGACTGGAACCCTGATGCACACAAAGGATCCCTCAACATACTGGAGAGTGTCCAACATAAAATACCTAGATCCCAAATCCAGAATAGAAGTTTGCTATGAAAAACACCCTCAGACTTCCACTGCTCAAATCTGATCTCCACTTCACCATGTTGCAGATAGTGAAGCAACCCAATGGGACCCGTCCAATACATAGTGTCAAACCTGTCATGGCCTAGATCCCAAAAATACCGAACCTCACATCCATCCGTCATGCAGAGATAAGAACATCTGAAAGCGTCTATAACACAATATCTCTCTATAACTCCTACTAAACTCCCATGGATGTGATAACTAACCAAGTCATCATGCCCACTGCCACTACAACCTCCTAGAAGCCCTATCTCCCATTGAAACCCAAAAGTGGCAAACCCTGTCAAGTACTCACCAGCATGATGGTAGTCCATCCTCTGATCCTGCAAGTAATCCCATGCAAACAACTGAGCCGAATACTTGCAACCTCTTGTCTCATCTTCTGAAGATGGTAACTCTAAGCACAAAAATGACTAGCTTCCCTCGACCGTGCAAAGAGAATCATCATGCTTACCAAGAATTTTGCATCAAATACAAATCGTGTACAGGTGGATCAAAGGAAAAACTATAAGTACTTCTCACCGTGTACACACTATAAAACTCCTTCATGAGCCCTGTTTGAAATCCCGATGCACTGGAACGATCCCAAACACTGTGATTATCGCTCAACCCTGAAATAATATCAAGAGTGTGATCGGCTTCCAACTCGAAGAGTAGATTATCATAGATCAATCCACCATCAAACTCAAATAATGGATTATTCACAAAGTGCACAATCACTACATGTTGATCTGAATCATCCATCTCTGAATCCCTAGAACAATAAATCGAATTGTACTCCTGAATTGGCTCAACAAACTGTCGATCATAATCAACTGCAGGGGATGAAATGACTAATTTGCTTCCAGGGGAGGGAAACAAATCAACATAAGAATCAATCTCCCAACTAGATGATACTCTACATATCTCTTGTGAAGAAGATGGAGTAGTGTCGTGAGTGTCACACAAATCTCTAGTGAATCGACTACGATGTCACAAGAGCTATCAATAATCTGCCCTGCATCACCTATCATAGGACTAACCTCGGGAGAACCTGGTGCAACATGTGGTTCCTTGCAACTCTCAACCAATGCCCTCATCCTATCTGTATCGATTGCACTTGTAACCGTGATGGATGTAAACATCCTCAACTTGTTCACAACCAAAATCCGTGGATACAAGCTCCTCACCAACTACTGCCATGGAAACCTGAACTATATCTGAAGATGGTGAAGACTATGCTAAACTCAACTCCACAGTAAGCTCCTTTATCCGTGACTGTGACTCCTGAAGGGCCAACTGGGCGCTCATCAATGAGTCCATAGTCACCTCAAGCTCATGAGTGAGCTCATCAACCTCCTCTTCCTTTCCCTTCAATGTCTTATGACAGATGCAATCCCACTCGAGAAAATAATCTCTGCCCGCAAGTCGCTGTAGGTAATTTTGCTTCATTATTCCAGTAGCGGAAACGAGTCATCAGGGAATACTTGATCAAGTGGAGAGACTTACCAGTTGAGGATGCGACATGGGAGAGTGAGGAGATCTTTCAGCATCCTGAGTTGAGATTGCTTGGGGACAAGCAATTTTAGGAGGGGCGGACTGTAATGTCCCCTTCTAGTTGACATTGACATATCAACAGGATTAGTCTATTAATGGCTCTCGTAGGCTAATGAGGCATGGTGAGGGAGTCATCTGGCAGGCATTTGGTGATTACTTGGCTCAGTATTTGATTGGAGTAAGGTTTTCCATCATATATCACTATTATTTCTATTTATGGAAACCTTATTTTATAATTTGATGTTGAGATGCATTTTATTAATAATATTATATTTTTATATTTTATAAAGTGCAAATAATTTAAAATATATTGGAATCTTCTAGAAGTCAAAAAATAATATTATTTTGTTGAGGCCGACCTCTAGAGGAAATGCATAAATAGACATTGAGGTCTCACTCTTGAGCATGCAGATTTGATGTTGATGATTGGTGATTTCTTCTTGAGCATTTGTGGAGCCAAGTGGTCTGCAGATAATCAATTGATCTTTGGGAACGAAAACTCCCATTGATTGCATAACTGAGGGAGTGAAATATCTCTTGAAGGGTTGCAGATTGGAGGTGATATTTCAATCACTTCATTGAGCAAAATTAGTGGCCAAGGGCCAATTTTAAAGACTACAATTATAGGAGATGATTTGCATTGAAGGGTAGTATTTGTGGCATCAATTCTTTGAAGGGAAATGACAGATTTCAATTGGGAAATTTCTGATGCTAAGTCTGAAGCAAACATGGACGCCATTGGAGACTTCTTTTAATTCATTAGAGCTCATATATGCATCGATTCTTCTTGGAGATTGGGGCGCTTCTTTCCTTGGTCATTGCTGATGGTGTTTGGAGTTAGTGGAGGCTTGTAAACATTGGGAATTATTTTATTTTAAAGAACAGACCAGAACAGGGGCGATTTTGAAGAAAGGCTCAATTTGCTTACAAGGAGGCACCTTTTGCTGATCTATTGATTGCTCCATCATCTCCAGCCATAGGCGACTTCATTCCAACCAGGTTTCCTTTGTTTATCATTCAATTTAGCCTTGTATTTAGGAGTTATAAGCTACAGCTGTAGGTGTGCATTCATATCAGCAACTGTCATATTTTATGTCAATGTACTTTGCCAAGAGTCTTGGCTATTTGATATCAGCATTGTATTAGGAGAGGAGTAATAAGTAGTTGATCAAATAATAGTTGTGATTGTGCAATCAAAAAGCTTTGTAATCGGATTAAGAGTTTGCAAGCCAAGTGTTTGTAAAAATGTCTTTGGCTGTAGATGCATTTTATTTCCTTAGTACTTCATTTGAATGCATTTAAAATTGAAAGAGAGCATAGTATTTCATTTAGAAGCTTGCATAGTAATTGTAGAAGTTTATTTAGCCTTCAAAATCATTTGGCATTAGTTCTTGCATCAAAGAACAAACTGAAAAAACAACATATCAGCCTCTTCATATATTGTATACAAAGTGTTTGCGAAATTGCAAAGTAGATATTGAAGTGTTTTAAGGTCAGATTTGAGCAAGGCTCATTACAAACTATACTAGAGAACTTCAATGGGAATGCAAAGAATACTTCTAATTTCCCAAACTGTTAAATGGCTGAAAAAACATGCATAATTCTAAGTTACAGCAGTCAGACATTTTGTCAAACAGATGATATGCAAGTCCCAAGTCCTTTATATTGTTACCCAAACTGTAAACATTCTTTGCAAATGAATTACAATGATACTAAGGCATTTCTAACTCCAGTTGTTGCAATGCTAAGTCAACTCTATTTATCATATGTCATTGATTTATAATCTGCTGCTACAGTGATGGACCAGCGACTCCTAACAAGTAAATGCAAACACAAAACCCAATTGAAATTGGAACCTGAATTCTAATGCCAAGTTGTTGAGATGAAATCATCAATCGATCTTCTTCACAAATAGACTCCTTTGGTGCTAAACTCCTTGATGATGAGAGGCAGCGATCAGTTGGTATTTGAAATCATGAATTTCACTTGTACAGCCATTCCTGAATATGCAAAGCAATGCAATGCACCCAGATTGCCAGTAATTTCTGTGAAAGTGTGAGACGGCTACAGGAAAGTTGAACACATTGAAATATCCTTCCAATTCGATTCTCCAGCTCTTCTTGTTCCCAAATTTCAACCCGGGAATGACGTATTCTTCCACAAACTCCAATCGCTGTCTTCACGAATACCCGTCCAGCACAAGCCTCCAGATGTGAGCTCGATATCAAATAAATATTCTTCAGTTGACTTGAATTATATGCGACTTCCTCCAGAGATGATGCCAATGAGATTCTATAATAAAGTTGATGTTGCCAATAACTGGAAAGGTTGGTTTGATAAGAAGATGCCAGTATTGTCAAGTTAAGGAGGAAAGGAAGAAAAGAAAAAAGAAAGATAGAATTTATGAAAGAAGAAAGAATGCAAAAACTCGATTCGGAAACTACTCTAGAAGTTAAAGCCTGAAAAGGGCGTTCAAGATAGAAGATGAGAAAAAGTGTAGAGAGAGGGAACCCATGCAAGAAATAAAAGTTTTGTAATGATATATCTAAGGTAATTTATTTGTTTATATTAGCTATATATTGTGTAGTATCAATTATTCTCAGAGAAGGTGGTAACATTATATCTTGAGAGGTTACTTTTTTTGGTCTAATATGGATAGATCCTTCTCAAATTTTGTACGCATCACTTCAAAGTACAATTTCTTTCAAATTGATCAGAATTTCATGCATTGATTCTTCAATACCTATTATCACAAAATATTCGTTTGATATATTTTGAAATTTAACAAGTGTGATGCATGTTCCTTCTACTTCTCTGAGTAAAACTCTTCTTATTGTGTTGCATGTTGTATTAGCTTGACCTTTGTGAAGTGGAGATAGAGTGAAACAACCATAATTAAAACACTTACTCTTTGTTATGAATTCGATGCACTTCAATTTTGGTATCTTGATTGAGATTGATATTTCATTTTGATTCATTATTTAAATAAATAATTAAATCATTTATTTGTCTTTAATTTTATTCAATTCTTACACACGTCTCCTTTTGGGAGGTCTACACATAGATCTATATGTATGTATGTATGTATATATATATATGTATGTATGTATGTATGTATATGTAAAATACCCACTCAATTTTTCCTTGATTTCAATATCAATTCCAATGCAACACGCACCCGTTAAGGTTAGCTCCAAAACCAAAACGATGCGGAATGGTAACTCTAACCAAGAATGTGCCCTAAGACCCGATGAGGGAGGAGGGGCAGGCATATGGTCAGAGGAACCCTAGGATCTAAATAACTCGAATACTGAAATTGATTACAATTGACAAAAACTCAATGCCAAGAATGCACACTCAATCCCAAGGAAAGAGAGGTGTTGTCATATGGTGGAGAAACTTATTACAAAACTGAAATGAACTTAGGCGGATAACCAGCCATGAGAGATTTTCCACACTTCCACTAAACAGTGGGGGGGAATGAAATTACAAACATAACAATTCATCCACTGCGGCAGGCATCCACTCATAAGTGGGAATTCACCACTTGATAGTGGGTACAAAGAGAGATTACAAGTTCATTCTCCACACTGGCGGTAAACTATCCAGGGGTGCTAATGTGAGAATTAAATAAGAATAAATTGCAGCAAATAAGGACTGGAACAGTACTACTGTTTACAGTCTTACAATGTCAAACAACTACAAATTACAAGTGCTCTTACATTAATTACAAAGCTAAATGATGGAAGATAATCTCTCACACATCCAAACTATTCAGCTACTGAAATTAGAAGCCAAAATCTGAAGTTTGTTCAATCTGATATAAGGTCCCAGCAAACTGTTTTTACTTTTTTCATAACCAGCAAGCTAACATGTCAAGATTGTTAAAATGATAAAATCTCTTACCACTCTACACCAAACTTCGATGAGACAGCAGCTGATCAACATATAATATGTTCATAACTACACCCAAGAGCTCCTATCCTCTTCCAACGGTCTGCACAATAAGATAGCACCATAGATGCCCAAGAAAGATTGCATATCATGGAGAGAGTTAAATCTGATATGAATTTCCAACAATACCTAGTTTTGACCAGCAAGCAATACCATCATCAAATGGCCCATTTCTTCTATAGAACTCCATCAAACCACCCATAAACTGAATCACACGAATAAAGAAGTACAGGCCTAATACTAAACTTACTAAAATCTGATATTAAATCCCAGCAACTGAAGTTGATTACCAACATAATGACAGCACTCCAAAATGCTTCATTCTTCCACGGAAACACCTTCAAATGCCCTCCAAAACAGGAACAACACTTCCTTGAGTCATGGCGACCAAAGAGCTAAGTACATTCAATGCATTAAAGCCTCTAATTTGAGGGCACGATTTCCAATGTCTCTCCAAAGAGAAAGTATGGCCTCAAGAGGATGGCGACCCCTCTAATAAAATCAACACTCCAAAATAAAATCCAAGAATTTGCAAAAGAGGGCGCTTTGACCATAGGAATAGATTTGGCTAATACCCACAAGCCAATAAAAATCTCACAGGGAGCTGCAAATGAAAATCGACTTCAATTGTAAAGCAACCAGCAACTTGCAAAACTTAACATTCTCACCAAAAACTCCACAATGAACTCAATATGTACTTCTGAATGAAGCACACTCTCAATCCACCATTTAGGGAAGCATAGTTTCAGGCCCGAAGAATGGAGTAGAAAAACTAAGCTTTCCCTTAGCCGGATTCTGGATTTCAAACCAGCAGCATTTCGATATAATTTTCCAAAGATACCAAATGAGAGAGCAAAGGCCTTCATTTATAAGTTTTCAGGTGACCCTTCAGCTTCTCCATAAAAAAACTCCATTTCTTGCTTTTGAAACATTTCAAATTTTTAAAACATTATATTCACCTTTCTAGGCATCCAAAACTTGAGGAGAAATATTTAAATAATCTCTCAATGAGGCGTCCACCCTCAAAGGCCACCTTTTAAAACAACTTTAAGTCATTAATACTAGGCCAAGGGCGCCAATAAGAAATTATAAAATTAATGATTTAGAATAAATCATTTTACCCAAAATGAGCCTCAAAATGCTGAAAACCAAATATGTTCCAAACTGTACTGCCCGAAATGGAAACTGGGTTGACTACTGATGCTACTGCCCAAGATGGCACTGCCAGAAATATAACTTACTAAAAATAGTAAATTCAAAAAAGTTGTCTGATGACTTTGCATGTCATATCACTGCGAAGCTTTCTGAAAACCCAAAAAGAATTCGCAATCCTCATTCATGCAAACCTTCTTCAAAACCCCTATAAAATAGGAAACCCTAATTTCACCTCTAACGAGTCTATGGGCTTCCGGAAATAGGCTATCAGATACTGAAGAGCGTATGGCTAAAAATAGGGACATTACAATATATGTATATATATTATGTATATATATATGTATATGTATATGTATATATACATATATATTATATATTATACATGTATACATACATATATATTATATAAGTATATATATATATAAGATAAGAAAAGAAGGAAAACAATAAAATTAATTAATTACTATTACTCACGATGAATAATTTCATTTATTTAAAAAAAAAATATAGTTTTGATATCATTTTCTTTTGTAATCACATGCTTGTACTTCTACATTTGTCTTGTTGGTGTAAATAGGTATTTTACTTTTGGCAGGCTTTAAGTATTTTTGCCCTCCTCTCCATTGGCAGTTTTATTTTGATGGTCCAACTTTGTGGGCTCTTAACTCGATCAGAGTGACTCCTTTTTGAGAGCAATTTTTTTTATTCAAAGGGTTCATCTTCTTCTTCATCAAAGTTTGATAAACATAAGGGAGAATTCATCTACACTTGTTGTCTTAAGGCTATAATAGGATTGCTTTTAAAGCCACAATTCTTCTCTGACGGCTCTTGATAAGAATTGTCTTCAGTCAAAGATGAGACTCACCACCGATAATTTGTCCTTTCTTGATTATTGCCTTGTCTTAGGAGAAGCGGCACATATGTTATAAATGTGGCCCAATAATATTTTAAATGCAGCGGTAGAGCCAAGTAGCTCCCGACAGGACATAAAGAAAAGCGATTTTTCTCCTATTTGTCTAACATTTGTCTCTTTCTGAATAAACCCGTCCTTCAAAAATGTGTCTCCTCTAAAATACAATTCGATTACCTTTGCTTATCTTCTCTATTTGCTAGCATCTTTTTCTCTTATGACTGTAGAATAACAGAGAATACAATAATGCCCTTACAAAATTGTCTCCAGCGGAGACTTCACAAATTTGTCCTCAAACTTCTGCAAAACTGTCTTTGTCACTCATAAAAAACCTCACAGGCTGGGCAAGATTTTCAGCTCTGATACCACTGAAGTATCCCCTATGAAAATTTGCCCAATTTTTCCAAATGTTCCACAAAAAATTTAACAAACAATTTGCATGCAAACTGATTTCTATTTATCCAACAAATTACATTGAAAATCATATAATATCATACTGAAATAGAGATCTAAAATTAAATATGAATATTGTCTTAAAATCTTCAGTTAGAACAACAACAGAAATATCCAATCTTAGCCACAGAACTTACAGTCGGATTGGGTAACTAGAAGTATGAATTTGAAGCACAAAGTGAGACACCTAAGTAATATCTCCAACAGACAATGGGTTTCCGTCCACAACCTCCAAGCTCAAGGGTTTCCATACTCAAACTTGCTGAAAGCCAAAGCTTCCCAGAATTCTCCAAGAGAAAATAATAATCAAACATAAACCAAGCATGGCTAAAAGTGAGCCCTTGGAACACTTTTATAAGCTTCTCATAAGAGCTCATTCACACTTTTGACCAATGTGGGATAAAACATAAACTTCCTTTTTGCCTTTTTGATGTCTCATTTATTTTAAAATAAGGGCCCCTTTTACTATTAATTTTCCCACTTAACTTTGGACTCACATTAGTAAAGTCAAATAATTGGATTTAACTTTATAATTTAAACTTTATTAATGTGGAGATGAATTAAACCAATGGAATTGAAATCATCTGACGATAATAACCAACTTTCCATTGAAAAGGCGTTGTCACTAGAGATCATGGCCCACCTGATGAATTACTATTAATAGCATTAATGACTTACTAAAAATATAAGTATACCAAAACTGCCTCCAGACGCCCCGAATTGACGTGCAACAAAAATTGCCTTGGCCAAAAATCCTCAAGATTCCTTAAAAGCCTTGGTTAGCCTACGGAACCAAGGAGAAATAGGCTAACAACAACATCATACAATGCGAGCAAGAAAAGGGGACAGTACATATAAATCCTAAAACATAATTAAGTGGGAAATAGTAGAGAATATCATAAATACTAAGTAAGGCTTGTATCTTATTTTTTTAACATATCTAAACCTTATAAGAGTACTTGCCAAAAGTAAATATAGAAAGCCAGCCAAACTAAACTAAAATGAAACTCTATTGACTTGATATCAAGCTAAAAAGGTTTGTTTTCTTGTAATTCTTGTGATCCTAACTATTCAAAAGAACTTTAACATTTCAATTGTCAACAATAATACCAAGATGGTTGTTTAGATTATCAAGGTTAGGCTGGGACAAATTTCCATTTCAGATGCCAAAAAAGTGTGATAAATTGGAGCTTCAATTTGATATTAGCCATCAAGTTTTAATGACATGCGGGTAGGGTAGTGACAATTGTATAATTAAGTGGGAAGCATAAGTATATGCATAATAGTATATAGACATTGTGGAACTAGAAGTAGAATGATTCCTATCAAAAAGATAAAAATCAGTTTGTACTGCTGAAAAAAATTAACTGTAGCAGTATTCTATATCAAAATGAAGGATTGTTTTAGTTATATTTGAATTTCCTATATATTTTGCAGGCTTAATGCTTTGTTAATTGGTGAAACTCATTGTTTAAATGCATGCCCTGCACTTGTTATGGAACTACATTTTATTTAGGATTGTCATATACATGGAAGCATTCCATGCATGTTAAATAGGTATCAGGCAAACTAATACAGGCCTTGAGAGAAGTCATACCCTAGTCTTGTGGGCTTATCTTCATCCTTCCTGAACCAGGCCTCGTATATTTTCTCTTTAACAATGCAAATAGATTTCAGCAGCAACTGTCCCATTGAAAGAGAATGTTTGTCGTGCTTTGATTTTCCATTGAAAATTGTACCTATAATCTCTCGAATTCTCAACTCAAATTTTCCATCAATGTTTTTAACTCCATCATCCACTTATATGCAAAATCAAGGAGAATTTACTTGAATAATAATAGCTAAAATTGTGGCTCAAGTAGTTGCTCTCTTCTTTTGCACTAGTAGGTCTTTATTATCTAATGGAAAATATTTAACAATCCCTTTCCTCTTTTACAAATCTGCTAAAATGGTTATCAATGAGAACATTTCGATATCATTTATGGTCTTTTGAGATTTAAGATTTTGTTTTAGAAGCATTTTTTGTTACTCTATCTTGAGCTATTTGTTTCAAAACCTATTAAGTTGAACTTTGCAATTGCTTCCTTTGTCATATAGTTTCCTTTTCACACTCTTCATATACTTCTCTTTGACAATATTCTAGAAATTGCAAGTACTGTTAAATCATAAATATGAACCAGTTGATTCTCGTTTTGTAATTTATGATGTCTTCTTAGCAAAGGAAAACTGTCTTTTTAATGACTTTCTCGAGCCTAAGGATTTTGAGATCCTAGAGGCCAACGTGGATAGTCATGAGGTTGAACGACTTAGGAGAGGCTCTAAACCAAGAGCTTCATCATCAAGACCTACAGCTCTCTAGCATAACTCTACTTGTAGTAGCAAGAGTCATTGGTTAGGTTTGATTTTTTTAAACTTTGTACTTAGTTTATAGGTTGACTTTGTACAAACAATATTGTAATTGGAATTTTGTCAACTGTAACCATTAGTTATTATTTATGCACTATGAAGTATGCTTTGTGTAATGCAATGTAACCAAAGATATGAATATAAACAACAAAATTCTATTTTCTACAATTCATGGGTTAAACTCTATTTTATTTGCTCTCTATATCTATATACTATGGAAATGCCCTTAAATTTCAAAAAAAAGGTTTTTTTTTTTTAATCCAATTTTTTCCTGAATTTTTCCCCAAACGAGTTTTACAGCTATGTACAAACATTCATTTAGATTATTTTCATGTCAAAAATTTCCCTTTTGGAGATCCTTGAAATGTGAAAGAGGAAAGGAACATCATGAACCATTTTATCATCCATTACACACTCGTTCGCTCCGAAAAATGCCTTTTGTTAGATTGGCACGCCAATAAAATGGAATATATTCCAGCCCAAGACAACAAACTTATGAGAGCCAAAAGGCATGAGATGATTAGATGATTATAAATAACCATTCCTAAAAATTAAAGTTAAGAATAAGTACAAAAACCACAACATTAAAAAATGTCAACTATGAAAAAAAAAACAATTTAATGGATAGACCTCACAATGGGCTTTTATTTTATACTAATTTTTATTTTGTTAATTAAAGAAAAACTCAAAACAAACATAAACAAAGATGACTCACACTCAAAATGAACATTAATGAGACCAATCTCACACCCAAAAAGTTAATTAAAAAAGAAAACTCACATCATTGCGGATCACAATTGTTGCCTTGGCCTCCTTTGTGCCTGTTGTAGCATCCTCTTTACACTTGATATAAAGCTGTCCCATGCCCATATCTTTCCATTCCTTCTCTGCACCACTTTCCAGCTGACACAAAAACTTAAATCAATGGCACACATTACAGTAAAAAGATAATCCTAAGCACCCCGATTAAAAATCAAAAACTCACATGACAACTAGCAGCTTAGTTTCTAGCTGTCTATACAGTAACTGTGATGAAAGCAGCACATAGTATTATTTATTTGAACAACTGTTCGCTACAAATATATTTGTGTACAGGGACACTCTCCTATAAATAGTGTGCAGGGAATACAATGTCATACTACGTGAAGCAACCTAAACTCTCAATTATGTATCTTAAGCCTGTTGTAGAATAAACAAAACATTAGATGATGCAAGATAGATAATTAATTAGCTTAAGAAAGTATTTTAGGAAAGAATGGCCTTATCAAAACAAAGTTCCCAATTCTTAATACTACTGAATGCAATCATCAGACATGCCATGAATGACAAAACACTATATCTTGACTATATATAATATTTTATATTGGCAACTTTTTTCTCTTTTCGCTTTAAATTTTAAAACTTTGTAGACACCTGTACATCAATTCAAACATCAGAAATGTTCAAAATCTTTATCCCTTGAGACGTAACTGTGCTAAGTGTTAACCGAAAGAATTTGCAAGCTGACAGTAATTTTTGTATCTCCTAATCCTTCTAAGTTTTAAGAGCATCATAAAGATTACACAATAGTAGAAATGTTATTCATGTCACATTTCCCCATTGATTATTTTTTTTAAATTAAAATCACTAATTGGCAATTTTAAAAAGTACCAATGTTTCACACTTAACTTAAACAATTTGAATATACTGAGAGAAGATAACAGGTATTGATTATAATTATTTTGTAATATGTATGTTTCTTGCTACATAAGATTACAAAACCTGTTATGCATACCATACTTTCAAAAATAAAAAATCATTCCTTGTAGCTTTTCCTTAAGGAATCCACACTAGATATCATCAGAGGTTCATTTTCACATTGCATTAGGATAGTGTTTTTACCTAAACTTTGGGGACTATACTAGGAGAGAAGGCATGCACATTATTTGCTGATAATCCAGCCTACAATTCTAAGAGACATTCAATATTATGTAAAACATGAAGCTCAAGTTAAATGTGAACAATCTATTGAAGATTACAGTTGTTTTTGGTTTGTTCTTTGTAATACTGCAGTCTGTGATCTCACATTCAAAAATCTTTTCAAATGGTCAAATAAATACTAACCAAAATTTACCTAACCAAAATGCTCAATGTTACAAACAATTTCAAGGTCAAATCTAATCAAAAACAAACAAGACAAGAAAACCTAACAAAATATAAGTTTTTTGGACATTGTAATGGACCAAACTAGGATATTAACTAACTTTACAATTCCATAAGTAGAAGACAAACCCTAGCTCTGTCTGACCACCAAGATCCCGATGTGGGTAAGGTGAAAGCATAAGATAGTTGGGATGTCAACAATTTGCAATTAACTTCATTTACTGGCAATAAGCCACACAATTTACAAATTATGCAAAACTAGAAGATAATGTGTAGACTCTGGTGGCAGGCCTTCTAGAGTTATGTATGCAAAAATCCAATTGGAATAAAGAAGTGCAGATCTTTGCAGCTACACCATCCGAACTCTGTTACAATGCTTCTCAATGAGGAATCTCATGTTAAACCTTCATGCATCCATTTAATATTAATACAAAATATTATTTGGTGGCTGTGCCTTCCAAATTAATAATATTGAAATCAACTGCTAAACTTATATTACTTATGGCGGTTTACCGCAAAAAAAATTACAATGAAAAGTATTATTTCAGTGATCTAAAATACTAAATAATAACTGTAGAAAGAATCTGAAAAAAATCAGATTTTTTTTCAGATTATAATAGAAATGATTGTTGCAAGACTTGCAACATCTAACCCGGATTCAAAATGGGAAAAACTTGACAAAAAATGGGCAAAGAAATAACAATGTACAAATTGTAAAAATAGACGAAAAAACTAAACTTGTTATTTTATGTCAAATATGGTCGGTATGGATTAAAACAGATGTCATTCAGATTATAAAAAATTCCACAAGACTTTTAAAAAATCTATTTTGAGTTAACCTAAGAGGGTTTATATAAAATATTAAAAAGCATACGGCTGCCCCTAAAACAGTACACCATTCTGTTATGAAGCATGGCCTACTATTTTAGGGGTAGCCTTGTCTTTTTTTTCTCTAAATCACTAGGGTATAAATTAAGCAAAAACATCTCATTGTGATTTAAAATTTAAATTCTAAAAGAAATATATTCGAACTATAATTTAAAGAAAATTGAAAATACCCTAAACCTATATCAAAAATATTGAATGTGCCTTTGGTCTGTATTTGTGTCCCTAAGCTTAAAAATGAGCCAAAAAATATTTTCAATTTTATAAACATAGAATTCTTCTAATCTATCCTTTTGGGATGCAGATCTAATTATCATGATTAGTTTGATGTGTTGCCACGATTATAAAGGTTCTCTAATTTTGACTACTTCAGCAGCTTCTATGTCATTCATCCATTTCCTTTTCTTATTCCCTTCCAAAGGAATGCAAACATTTAAATCTTCTTACTGTCACTAGTTTGACATAGATGAAAGTAAAATACTACTAACCTTTGGCAACTTTTTACATCTTTTCAGTGGTGCAGGTGTGGGTTGTGTTGATTTTCTTTATGCTATAATGTACCACAAGCATTCCTATTAAAATATGTAGAACACTAACTCTCTTCATTGGTGGAGAGATAATTGGTGTATTGACTATAGACGATACAGGAATAGGGAATATTTTTCAATGACTTCTCATACCATATTTACAGATTAAGGATTTCTTACATTATCATTAGGTCCCAGAAGCTAATACAAATAATGGCTTACATGGTGTCACCCTCGACAATATGCTTAAATTGTGCATATATGAATTATCATCATTAAAACCCATCTTGAATCCAACCTTTTAAGCCACGGGAAAAAACAGAGCCATGTATGTTCATCTCAAGAAAGGTTCAATTGCATAAATTTGAGTTGTCAACAATGATATACAAAAACAGCTTAATCATTTCCCTTCCTCTTGAATATTCAAAAGTTTAAACTATATTATTAAATGTGCTAACCATGGCCGAACTACCTATGATATGTATGGTACTTTTCAGCATAAAAACATGCCATCGTGTTATTAGATTTTGTATTTTATATTATGATGACGTGCTACTTAGAACAGAGAAGGTTACAGAGAGCTGGAAGGTCTGAAATAATGTTATTATGTCACAGTCAATCCAATTTGGAGTTAAGGAGGCATAACAACTATTGGATAATACATTTTTGTAAAGCCCTTACCTGTTAAGATGAATAAAGGCACAGAGATCATCTAGAAAATAAGCATATATAATCGGTTTATGTCATTTTATGCGTATTCACCTTTGCATATAACTTGCACTTGACTTCATGTACCACAGCAGTTCCAGGTTCCTCTGCCTTTTTCACAGATGGGCTAGGAGGTCGCTCATCTTCACCTTCAAACAAAAAAGTACAATATGTTTTGAGTCAATAAGAATAAAACTCATTCATTACTCTAAATTCAATATATGCACTTGAATGTAAATTGAGAGAATTAAAAATAGCAGGAAAGTGCTGAAACCCATAAGAATCTATAAACATTTTCCATCATTATCCCCAAAACAGATAATTTTATTCAGCACCTCTGTCACCCTTAAACAATAATGACTTGCTTCCAAAGACAAGAGGAATGTTTGTTTGCTGATAATATCTACAGATTCCAAATCCTCTCTATAAGCAAATATTAATCTCTTAATTGAGCACAATAATCATGAAGATAGCCATTAAGACTATTATAATTTTATAATTTACTGCAAAATATGTATCTAGGACAAATTATAATGGCTCCCTGGAGAGTCACAACTTGATCCCAAGCATTCACCCGCATATTAGAAACACGTCCTCATCTTAACAACACATTATGGGGCATCTCCACAAGTAAAAGAATTAAGATGATGTTTCTTAGCCTGGAAGCATCCCTTGACAATGGGTAAACTTTCTATAGATATTTCCTAGATACATACATAAATAGCATTGGTTTTTTCGCCAAATGCTGATAGCTGGTTGACAAGAGCTAAAAACACTAAAGAAATACACTAATTAACTTGTAATTTTCTATATCTGCAGCAGAGTTTTTTCTTTGCAAAACCCGAAGAGGCACTAGTAAGAATAGAAACAATGAAAAGTCTTAAGTTGTCTACGTGCACAAAGAGTCTAACAATTGATTGAAATGGTAAAGAGGGATACTCCACGATTGTAGGTTGTGCTAACAAACTATATGGTATGCATGTGCACTCAAACCAACATATGTCAGCACACACAGACATACATATATTTTTTAATAATAGCACTCGATCTATTGTGAATAATGTGGCTATGGGGATTCAAAAAGATAAGGATGAAGCTAAGAAGTTCTATCTAGATGGTACTCCTATTCCGGAGTCTACAAGCTTGGACAAGGGGTCAGCCTTGCATTTGGCCTTGCAGCATAACATTGGGTGGCTGAAGCAGATGGATATTGAGGTTGTTTCTGTCCTTCATAAGGTTCATGGGAATGTTAACACTCAGCCAAATAGTGTTTATCCTGGTCTTCGGGATAATGTTCATGCAGTAAAAGGTAATCATAACCCTGTTGTAGCTGTGCCAGGTTCTCATGTCCCTGTTGAAGCAGTACCAGGTAGTCATGTCCCTCTTGGTGCTGCATGGGAAGAAATTTGCTGTTGATGTTTCAGTGGATGAAGGTGGATCTCCTGATGATATCTCTTCTGATAATGATAGCGATGGAGTCCATTCACCTTATCCTGCTTTTCCTGTTAAGTGATATCTGGACTATTGGCTTCAAAAAATGTGTGGATTTTAGGTGCCAGTCTCTAAAAAAGAAGGTTGAAGGTTTCACTGATCATGTTCATGAGAAGCGAGAAAAGGAAAGTAGTTAATGTGGTCTTTGGTGATTTGGTTGTAATCATGTCATTTTGGCTGTTGGACATGTTGATGGTTACTTTAGGTTACTTATATGGATGGTTTAAACATTTAGTTCCTTTGTCTCTTTCTGGTGACATGTGACAATGATGAGTAAGACTTTTGTTTTATGGTGCTTCCTTGGATCTGTTTTGGACATGGCTGGCAGTCATTGGTATGGGTATGGATTTGACCTGGCTGAGACACCCAGTTTTTTGTTATGGTGCATCTTCCATGTGTTCTATCAAGTGTTTTATCTGCATGGCTAGTTGGCAGTAAGATCCCTTGCCAGCATCTAACCTGGTCTCAGTTCCATATCCAGAGCCATCAGTGCCACAAGTAGCAGTAGTAGCTAGAGAGGCAGTACTAGTTTAAGCACACGTTGAAGCATATCCAATAGCATAAGTCAAACTGTCAGTTTAAGCACTCACATACCCAGTAGCAGTTCCTAATGCATATCTTCAGCCAGATCCATACCTTCATGATCGAGAGAATGACCTATCATGCTGATCCATACCCTTAGGCTCTATATAGACACCTAGCAAGAGACCTATCAGCACTAGTTAGAGATCCTTCAGCAGTTCCATTAGTAGCAGTTCCAGATTATTCCTCTTCTGGCAGGTTTTGGGCACTATAATTCTCTCCCACCCGAAGAAACTGAATGAAGTTCACTGAGTTTAAAGTTCAGATGAGTGCTAACCTCATCATCGATTTCTCTCACGGGAGTGTTAACCTCATCTGAACAAAGTGAAATGAGTCAACTTACTCATATTGATTCTGGCCGGCTTTATTATTGCATGGGTGAATAAGGGCTTTAGAACAGAGAGCATTTGAAGCTCAAACCTTTGCCAAGCAAATTCAATCATGACAGGAACCTCTCTATCCAGAATCCAGTGAACAGAGAGATTGCAGTAAGCGACAGTGGCCCTGGTGAATTGCTCTCTATGGCACAAAGGTGCCAGCCTTTCTCTGAACTATATAAAGGGAGGGCAGCCGAGTCGGAGCTCTGGTTTGACTTACCTAAGAGGAACAACAGTGGAGCATGATAGATGGATTGTTTTATCGTATGTAAGATGGATACTCAATCTACTTTCCTGGGTCAAAAGTGAGAAGTGCTGAAGGT
The DNA here is from genome assembly GCA_007115665.2 of Sequoiadendron giganteum. Taxonomy (NCBI): domain Eukaryota; kingdom Viridiplantae; phylum Streptophyta; class Pinopsida; order Cupressales; family Cupressaceae; genus Sequoiadendron; species Sequoiadendron giganteum. The sequence continues at coordinate 552,275,918 of CM021109.1, forward strand.
TGCCAGTTGTCTGTGATTATAAGTTCATCAGTTTTTTATAAGCTTTTGATACTCATTTGACCTATATTTCTGTACTATTTCCAATATAAAAATAATAATAGTATTCTAATCATTGTCCCCATCTCTCATCTCTAATCTCCAAGTGACTACACTTTAACCTTTAACAATTTATGTCGTGATGGTGATTATCAAATACCTAAGTTACCAGTTCACACAGATTAGCCCCTAGATCCAGCTCTGGTTCAAAATCAGTCTAGCTAGACAGCCCTGTCCACTGTAGGTGCAGACAGAACTTTGCAGAGCCCACCCAAGCTCATACAAGTATGCTCTTCAACGTGCTCAGGTTAATGTGGGTGGGCTCTACAAAGACCAAGGAAACCTCATGGCAAACCCAACACCAATTTATTTTCACCTTTTTTTTTAAATTTTTGCATTTTTCACCAAACACCAGTGTTACGGTTAGGAAGCCTTGAAGAATATGGTAGGAAGGCCTTCTCTAGCTTCTGATCCTCCAACATAGTTCTCTATCCAATGATGGTCAATGAGTATGTGCATAGAAATTATGGCCGTTTAGTTGTGTTGTTATTATTGTTAGTGCTACTGTTGTTTTAAGTTTGCATGTTGCTCTTTATTTTTAATTTTGAGGATTTGAACCGCTGTTGAGGATTTCTAACTTTTATGGCTTGTCTTGTTACAAAAAATCTTGATGTATTTACCTGTTGTATTTCTCTGTAAAAAGCAAAAACTGCTGGCTTCATGTTAATATAAAACATGTGCTTTACTTTCAAGAGCCTTTTAAAGTGTCCACCACATTCGTATCAAGGGTTGCATTTATTTAATGGCACTAAATTGTAATTATTCACAATGCTTTATATTTAATTATTTATTTAGTCTTTGAGTGTTAATTTACATTTATTAACATTTTCTAAATTAAAATACATTTAACCTTTAAATATATACTTTTTCACATAGTTAGCATACTCGCCGAAAACTCGGCAAGCAGGCAAAAACTCGCCAAGTCAAACAACTTGCGAGTTTTCTTGAAGTAAACTTGCCAAATTTTTTGGCTAGTTTTCGCCGGAAATTCAGCAAGTCCATGCAAAAAACTCGTCGGCGTTGGAATAACAGGCCACCACGGCAAAACAAAGGCCTCATAACAAAAAAAAAACAATCTTAACTTGCTTTGCTTTGCACACAAACCCTTCCCAACAGAAAACACACCATTTCCAGCACTTTGCCATCGAGGAGAGAAGATCGAAAGGGATATTTTGGTGAATTTCGAATGCAAATTTGAAGCACAAGTAGTTCTTGGTTTTTCATTTTTTTTTTTGTTTAAATCATTTTGCCTTCATTTTGGCTGCAAAATGTTACATCTAAACTAAAAAAAACATCATATGCTAAAAAGTAGTAGGATTTTTGCATTTAAAATCCAAAAAATAAGATTCATCACTAATTTTTTCTGATTTTTTCATTATTTTCATTGTTTTTTCATACCTAGCTTTTTTTTTTTAATTTTCATCTTTCTTTCTTTTTGAAAAAAATGTTAATGTTTAGATTAGATAATTTTTTAATGATTTAAACTCATTTATATTGATTTAAACCTATGTTCCACAACGTTTCCAAGACGGGGACAGCAGGACAGCAGAGGACACATCTCAAGGACAGTAGTCCAAGGGCCATTTTTTGGGGATGGCAGGGGGGTGGCAATATATATGAATTTTTATATAATATAAAGAGAGAGAGAGAGAGTCAAATTTCTACAAGTTAATGAACACCAATAACAGCAGCAATATAAGATGACAATGTTAAAATGATATTGGATGATGTTTGTAAGAGCCTGCATGCCAACCACATTCCAAAAGGAAATTTGTTTATTCGTACTTCTCACACAATACCACATTGTACCAGACCATGGCAAATGCACCTTTAATCTCTTTTGCAATTGACAGCAATAAGTAACTCTAATACCATATCAAGAATTTTGAAGTTTGATGGGTTTTGAACAATGAAACAATGAAATCAGAAATTCCAATTATTTCTTTTAATATTAACTGTTATATTACTTATATTATTAACTATGAATCTGAATCATGATATATTTGTTGCTGTTATACTACAGTTGTTGTCACTACTATCATGATTTATTTAATTGTTGTTATACTGTTGTTATAGTGTTGTCATGATATATTTATTGCTGATGTTATAATGCTGTCATGATATATTGAACAGTCTTTTTTAATGTTATGAATGATTTTTTTAAAACATTATTAAAAGTTGCTTTCAACAGGGGACGCCTGGCCATCCCTAACATGGTTAGGGGATGTCTAAGACGTCCCCAACCGCCTTGGCGACAGCTAGGCATCCCCGATTTAAGGGACGCATTTCGAAACGTTTCCACATTTTTTCAATTTGGGGGGGCACAGCTAGGGGACGTCCAGTAACGTCCCCCCATCCCCGAAACGCCTTAAGGGACGAGGACAAGGGTTTGAGGGGTGGGGACGCATCCTCGTGTAACATAGATTTAAACCAAATGAAGGCTGATTTTTAATGATTTATGTATAATTTAGGTTTTTATTTTTTGTATTAAAAAATTAATATGTTGTACCTTCTTTTTGTATGTGTAGGTTAAATACACAATATAATGGTGAATAGAGAAGTTTTTGGTTCAGGTTCAACCTCAGACTCCGTCCCATCGGTGCCCATGCCATCGCTGGTTTCAAGCATTCGTCCTGCAGGAGCTAGAGACCATACATGGAAGTATATCATGCAGGGACTGATGCTTGGATCCGTTATTTGCATTCAATGTCAAATGCTACATCATGAAGGCATAAATCGCCTCAAATACCATCTTGTAAGCATTACTCATCGTGATGCCAAGCCTTGTCCTACGACCACAAAAGAGATAAAAAGAGAGATGAATGCCCTACTTCCAACTGCCAAAGAGAAAAAATTACAAAGAGAGAAGACAAGGGCAGCCATAGCAGCAAGCATAGTTGGTGGTTATGGTCATCAGCAAGTAGAATCAAATGAGGAAACATGTCCTAACATTGTGGGCTCTATTCGTGGTCCACGCATCTGAGGCACATCAACCTCCAGGCCCTCCACTTCCTCTACTTCAAGTAGAGTGCCAACGCCTACATCTTCACGCATGCCACACAATTTTTTTGTGCCCAGAAACACACCTGGAACACAGCCATCATTGGAGGTTACAGGGTGGAATAGGGAGGTGCATGAGCATGTCGACATGGCATGTGTTGATTTTTGGTATTTCAATAACATTCCTTTCAATGTGGCGAGTAGTCCTTATTGGGACAATTTGGTTACTGCATTAATAGTTATGGGAAAAAGCTATAAGGCACCTTCTCGGAGAGACTTGAGTGGGAGGTTAGTTAATTTAAATTTTATGCTAAGATATAAGTTAAAAAATTATGTTGAATTTTGGGCTAAATTTATGTTCTTTAATCTAAATTAATTTATGTTGAAATTAAGCTATTTTTTGTTTAAAAATTAAAATTTTGTTCTTAATTTTACTTTGTACTTGTAGGTTGCTCACAAATGCAACTAAAAGGGCAGTGCAAGTAGTGGAAGACCAAAAGAAAGAATGGAAAATATATGGCTGCACCATTCTTTTAGATGGGTGGATGGATGGTAAAAACCGCACCATCCTTAATTTTTTGATTGCTTCATAAGGTGAAGCTTTCTTGAAATTGGTGGATGCCTCCAACAAAATCAAAAATGCAGAAACATTGTCACTATTGTTGGAGGAAGTTGTCATGGAGGTGGGGATAGAAAATGTGGTGCAAATCATCACTGATAATGCAGCAGCATATGTGGCGACTAGGAGATTGCTCCAAGATAGACATAATACACTTTCTTGGTCACCTTGTGCAGCACATTGCCTTGACCTTTTTTTGGAGGGCATAGGCAAACTTGATTGGGTGACACTGGTTGTAGATGATGCAAAGAGTATCACAAAATTTATCTACAATCACCCTTGGGTTATTAATTTGATAAGAGATCACACACAAGAATTGGTTAGATTGGGTGTCACAAATTTTGCAACGATATTTCTAACGTTGCAAAGCAGTATTGGTTCATTGAATGCTTTAAAATAAATGTTTGTGAGTCAAGCATGGCTAGAATCATCTTACGTAAAGAAGCTTGAAGGAGAGAGGGTTGCAAGCATAGTCTTTGACCACCTTTTTGCACAAAGAGCTACAAAGATCATGAAGGTAACTTCAAAACTTTGAATTTAAATTCAATTTGAATATATATATATATATAATTTAAGGCTTTCATTATAAATTTGTAACTTTAATCGTTTTGTATTTGTAATGTAGGTGTTGGAGCCCTTGGTTAGAGTTCTCTATTTGGTAGATGGCGATCAAAACCCAATGGGGTATATTTATGAGGCCATGTATAAGGCCAAAGAGGCTATCAGAAATTATTACAAGGGCAGCAACCTCAAATTTGATCCCATATCGAAGATTATTGATAGGTGGAACAATCAACTCCACCAACCCATCCATGCAACAGGGTACTTCCTCAACCCTCATTTTTTCTATTCAAACACCTTCTTCGATCCTAATGGAGAGATTATGCAAGGGCTCACGACATGCATTCAAAGGATGGCACCCCATGTTGAGGTGAGAGACCTCATTCTCCAAGAATTGGAAAATTACAAGGGGTAGGCTCTTATTTTCAGAGCTAGCTATTCGAGGAAGAACCACTCAAACACCAAGTATAAAATTTGGAGTCTTTATTTCACATGCATCTTACAATTTCATAAAATGTGTTTTGACTTTGTTTTCGAACTCTTCAATATTTTATTTTGCAAAGGCTTGGTGGAAAAATTGAGGTGGAAATACTCCAAATCTCCAAAGAATTGCCCTCTGCATACTATGCCAACCTTGTAGTGCATCCAACTATGAGCGCAACTAAAGCTTGTTTGAGGCCATTCACAAGAAGAAGAGGAACAAATTAGCTCAAAAGTGCCTCAATGACCTTGTCTTTCTATAATACAACCTTCGGCTGTGCACAAGAAGGGCAGAGAACAAATCGCAGGATCCTGTTGATTTGGATGAGATAGATCCTTATAGTGATTGGATAGGGTCGGATGAGCAACCTCCATTGTTTACTGAGGACGAGATTCTTGATTTTGTGAAACAGGCATTGGAGGGTGTGGGTGCAACAGGAGATGTAGGGTTGCATGACAGTGATGAGGATGAAGAGGAGTCATTGCCACCTACTTCCAAGATGGAGGTTGAGCCTCAACCACTGCCTTCCATGCCAACCAAGGAGCAGCAGCCTACTCCAAGGACTAGAACATCTACCTCTTCCCTAGTTTTCAGTAGATTAGGGAAGAGGAAGGTGTAAAATGTTCTATTTACTTCTAGTTTTACTATTTTTATTTTCAGCTATCTATTGTATCAGGCTTTCAGCCATCAAGATTTCGCATGAGAATGCGATTTTGTACTCAATTTCCACTAAAATCAATCAAATTTAATAGAAAACACTTTTGTACTCATTGGATACATCTTGTCATTGAGTTTTGCAAAAAGATGTGTTTCAAAAGAAATTTAAGCAATTTTTTAAGTTGCCAAGCATTTCCTGAGTTTTTGCCAAGTCGAATTTTTCGGGTCTAGTGAGTTTTTGCCGAGTCCAAGTTTTCCAAATATGCATTTTCATATAATTGTATGCAGTAAGTGATTTTATTAATATGCATGTATTTATTTTTTCTTCTTTTATGCTTCAGCTATACTTTTAGGGTTATTTGAAGTTATATTATACATACAATCTCATATAATTTATACGGTCACTCACACTATTAAAATATCATATGCATGTTATGTGGTAATCTGAATTTAATCCATGTTCTTATGCTGCAATTATGTATACATTTATGATTTTTATTTGTTTTTTGTATGAACGTACCCAAACCAAACCCAACCCCACAAAAATATTGGCCATACCAATGTACCCAAACCTAAACTGGTAACTTAGTCAAATAGCAATAAAATTTAAGTTTACTTTTGTTGGCATATATTTGTATATTTGAATTGCCAATTTTTTTTTATTCTTTGGTATTTTGATTTGTTCAAAGTTGCATATTCATTACAAAATTATAAGTTTTCTATACTAAAAGCATAAATAAATATAATTCTTTATTTTCCACTCTCCCTATACCAGTCTCGCATTATTTTGAAAAAAGGCATACCGATACTCATCGTCATCTCTCATACAGTTACCAGGCTCCCAATAACTATAATCATAATTATTAGTCAATCAAATCAGGTTAGGTAAGGTAATTGCCATGTTACATGGATGCACACACCAGGGTTGTGCACAATTAGAGGTATGCAGAATCTCATGCAAATCACCAAAACTTGGGTATGCAAGTGAACAGGAGCAGGGCCTCAAAAATTAGGCACAATATAACATAACATTTGTGATGTCCCCATACAAACCTCCATGGCGTACATTGAATTATAAAAGGCAGAAGGGAAGCAAATTGAACGCACCTTTTTGATTATTCAACTTTGCTTCTTATTTCTCTGTGCTTGTCTGAGAAGAAGGGTTTACAAATTATTGCCATTGGAGAACGCACATTCTTCAGAGGTTTGCTTCCTTGAGGCTGTGGGATATCAGCTGAATCGATGCAGTGTGAGAGGGCTTCATTCTGGAGCTTTCATTGGGCTTAATCAGGATCTATTGAGGGAGATATCAGAGTTTTCTCACTTTCAAAGGAAGGGTTTCTTCATCAAATCGCCATATCCATCTTCCTTTCCATTGTACTTCGGAGTTAAGTCTGCCATTGTTGAGGCCTTACCTTTGCATGAGGTTAGCGTGTTCTTCTTGAGGAAGGCGTGGCACTTTTGAGGCAAATCGCCTCATTCTTGTCCCATTTTCTTCTTGCATCATAGGCATCCCATCTCTACAGGTCATTTCCTCCAATTTACCTATGGGAGAACGTAGATCTGAGCTCCTGGCGTGCAGCCAGAGGTTTTCCAGTCATTCTTCCCTGCCAAGCCTAGAAATTCTTTATTTAAATATTTTGGAGCATCTCGAGTACGTTTATCATTTGTAAATTCATTGTATGCACTATCTGACACTATATATATCATTACTTGAGCATTTAGTTTGTAAATTTTACTTCAATAAGCATTTTAGGCCGTATCAACCCTTCTACTTCTGTCTAAATTTCCCCTAAAAAACTTAATAAACACACTAAAAAGGCAGTACAGTTGGGGTTTGGGTAAGAGAGCCAATTGGGCTCATCTCAACATCTTTATTAAACATCAGACCTGAAACAACATAAGATCATTATTAAACATGATAAAGTTAAAAAAATATCACATCATATTGATATCGCCCAATTTTAGGGCAAAAATAAATGTTATGAGCAAATTACAAAATAAACTAAATATCCAAAGTGTTCAAAAACTATTTGTTACTGCAAGTATATCAAATTCGCAGCACCATGTAATTGTCATGACATCAAGATTCAAAAACAAGGTATTAGAAGAGTCATGGATCAAGATAAATCAATGTATTTTTACTAGCTTGAAGAGACGAATGGTAATTGAGAATAAGAGTTAATTCAAGTGTATAGAATCATAATGAATATTACATAATACTAAAACTTAAGGCTGTCATTTGAATTTTCTTTTTATTTTCCTTTTCATTTTACTTTGCAATGTTTACAAATTAATTGTATTATTTGTATTTTTTTCAGTTTTTTGTTGGAATTTCAATGGACGCGTGTAGAAAGAGGGGTATTTCAGTTGCAAATCAATTTTGACCAAATAGACAAAACCAGACAACCTCGGGTAGTCATTTATGGCACTATGCGATATCAGAATATCTATGAGCATGTGAATTGGTGGGTTTAATATCCCAATGAGATATCAAATAATAGCATTCTAAATTTACTATATACACTCACACAGAAATATTATTCAGTTAATTGGACCAACATGGACAAAGAGATAGGACCACACACACTATGAGGTCAAATTTTAAAGCAAGAGACATTTATACCATTTGGCATATTGTAAAGCCAAGAATAATCCAAGGCAGTGTTAGAATACTTAATATAATGGTCATAAATGTAAGTAAAGTACATATAAAAGTTCGTTGGCATAAAAATAA